>OX451737.1:78106584-78615584 GCA_948472305.1 Vicia faba | reverse complement strand
TCTTTCAACGATATACTCAAACAGACGAACTCACTCTATATTTCTCTATCTCACGATCTCTCTTATCTCCATGATGCCTTTCACTCTATGTTTCTCTATCTCACGATCTCTAGCTAACCTTATTCCAGAGAAACCCTAAAACCCCAAATCAAATTGATACAACAATATTCAAAGGGATCCGAAACGGTAAAGGGAAGGTAAGAACATATTGAATCGAAATTAACAACAAGTTACCTTCTTTTCAGCTCCTAAGGTATGTTGCAAATATCTTTTTTTTATGTTCTTCTTCTGAATGTGTATGACTTTCGTGTGTCTTGGATTTGTGGAGGTGATTAGGGTTTGTGAATATTTGTATGCTTGCCGCGGTTGTTGTATGAACTGTGATGATTTTTTTTCTGTATTTTTGTTGAAAACAAAGTTTGAGGGGATGATGTTACTGTTTTTGATGGCTCAATTTCTCTCCGCTTTTTGTGTATAGAGTGATAGGGAAAATGATGATTGTTGTTTTCTGTATTTTGATGATGTTGGTACTGGTGTGTTTGTATATCTGATTTTTTTGTGTATACAGTGCTGGAGAAAAATGACTATTGTTTTCTGTATATTTGATGATGTTGGGGCTGGCTTTGGTTTTATGAGTTAGATTTTGGTTTGATGGAATAAGGTTGCAGGTTTGGGAGATGGCTTGGTTTTCTTGTTTGTTGGTTTTTCTGATTCCCCTCTTTTCTGATATGCTGCTTAGTTAGTATGTATATTGTCTTGGCCCCTTTTTCATTTTATGAAACAGTGGCTTTATAGTGAGATAAGGGATGGAATTAGAGAGAAACTGTTGAGATTTTGAACAATTCAGATATGCTATTTTACTATCTTTTTTATGCAGCTTTGACTTGGTTTGTTTATGTGCAATTTTGGTTGTACACTACAGCTGCTTTGAACAGATTCTGGACTGATGTGTAGCAGCCTGTGGACTCTTGTACTTGGACTGTTTGGACAAAATATACAGTAGATTGTGGGGCAGGCTTATGCACAGGGTGATATCTCTTTCATCTTTCCTTTTCCATCTTTCACTGGAATAAAGCAATTTTGCTTATTTTTCTATATTTTCTGAAGGGTTTTTATAACTTAGGAAAATGATGATGCACTTGTTTGATGAGCAAGTTAACTTGCTGTTTTGCCTTGTTCCATTTTGTTTTACTTATTGATGCCTTCTTCTGTCATCTTGCAGCCTATGCTGCCTTGCTTGCTATGTTTTGCTGTTATCTGATGTGATATTTGTTGCAGGCTTGCCCTGTTGTTCTGTTGGTTGCAGGTTTATTGGCTTGTGTATTTGGAAGCTTGCTTGCTTGTTGCGGGTTTGCTTCATGCTTTTGCCTGCTATGTTTACAGCAGCTGCTGCATATATTTGATGCATGTTTTGGACAGCCTTGGGCTTGCTTGTTTTGCAGCATGTTCTTGCTGCTATATTTACAGCAGCCTGCCTTTGCTTTGTTTGCTCTGCCACCTAATTGACCTTGCTGTGACATTTTGTTGCTTGTTTTGTCAATCTTGGGCTTGCATATTTTCTTTGACAGCTTTGGGCTTGCATATTTGCTTTGACAACTTTGGACTTGCATATTTTCTTTTCCTTCTTGTGAACCAAGGTCCAACCTTGTGATTTGCAAGAATGGAAAAGAGGGATTATGATAAAACAAAACAACTTAAATTCTAATTCCTATATACAAACCCTAGTGATGAAATTTCTCTTTTAACAAATAATTCTTGTTTGGAATCTTTTCTCATGTTGATCATTGCTAACTCGTTCTTTTTTTTTGTTACATGAGCAAATGAGAATTGGGTGGCAAAGGCACGGTCGAAAGGTGAAGAAAAAGTAATGGCGAGGAGTTAGGACGATTTTCTTGAAGATGAAGCAAGAGAAACTTGAAGAACTAATATTTCCTTTCTTTGTAAACAAAACAATGTAACTTGTGCTTCACTTGTAATCCATTTTGTAAATTTCCCACAAAAATGTAACTTGAATGATATTTCTTGAGTGAATTTTATGAATTAGGAATTTATTGTATGGAAATAGTTCTTGAATCTTGATGAAATATGAAATTCCCTACTTGCATGATTTAAACATGTATCATGCTTCGTAACTTGAACTTCAAGAAAATCCAACGCCCTTGTAATTTGTATTTCAAATGAAACCATGCGCCTTGTCTTTCAAACTCCAATCAAATTCTTTAATAAATAAATGCTTAAGAATTCAATTCTACTTGGTTTACTCGAACTCAAAACAAATGGTTATTTAGATGAAAACCTTAAACTTCACGTCATATCCATATCAAACACGCACCCTCAATAAGAAACTTAACTTGGATATCCAAACAACAAGTAATTTGTAACTGAAACATGCCTTGACTATCATGAAACTTTCAACCTTATTTCTTATGCCCAGATTCCGCATTCGTCACTTAAGCTTTAAACTCTCGACTCGGTGACTTAGAGATCTTAAGAAGAAAACTTGAAATGCAAGGAGATGAAATCCTTGACCAAATGCTCTGAACATTGAGTTATCTTTGAGGCGTGCAAAAGAAACATCTTCAAAAACCGAAGATCTAAAACCCTTACATCCTGAATAACAAATAGGGAAATAAACCCTAACTGCTGACTTACTACCTATGAGGGGAATATGTCTGATCAAACCCTAAACCATTTTGATTATTTGAGAAGCCATAAGGTAGCATCATGAATGAAAAATGGGAGGGAAAATTTGGGGGTACGACACCCGTCAAAATAGGTTCCCATACTTTTAAGTCCACTTTCTATGTAATGGACATTCGGCCGTCATACTCTTGTTTGTTGGGTCGTCCTTGGATCCATGAAGCTTAGGGTAGTTACTTCTACACTGCACCAAATGTTGAAGTATGCAGTAAAAGGGAAGATTGTCACGGTGTGTGGAGAAGAAGAGTATATGGTAAGTGTTGTACCCCAAAATTTTCCCTCTCATTTCTTAAGGAATCACTCTGGATCCTCAGTTTTTCTTCCATCCAATTCCAAGCCTTGAGCATCAACTTTTCAAGAAAATCACTCACAAGGGCAAAATGGTCATTTGCATACTAAAAGGTCAAACTTTGACTTTTGGATCAAAACCAATTTTCAAGAATCATAATTCATCAAGACTTGTTGGAATGTGAGATTTTGTTTCATCAAGAAATTCAAAAGTCAAATTTACCATGGAAAAGCCAAATTCTAAATACTTAGAACTTTTCTAAATTTGACACTTCAGAACTTCTGAGCCAGCCTCCATGCAAGTGCAGTCAGAGGTTGCAAACATGGTTCAGAACATAGCCTTCAATCAGAACATGGGTCTTCAGCCTCTACGCAAGCTCAGTCAGAGTCTGCCAGGGTAATGCAAAGAAGGTTAAGAAGCGCGCTGCATGATTTCCAGAAAGTCTGAAAACTCCTTCAGAACATGCTGGAGCCAGAAGATAAGAGGATCAGAAGATTAGACGCTACGCAAGCTCAGAACTTCTGATCCAGAACTAAGCCTTGGTGTAGAATCTCACGTTGCAGGATTTCTGGTTGTGATAAGTCTCATCATCATTTAATGCTCACAACACCTTCTGAGTCTTATCCAAAGGATTTTCACCGCGTGTACCTCTACTGTCTTAGGATAGCAACTTTGATACTAAGCCCATGCTTTGATTTATGCATTTCCTTAATTTCTGCTGACAGCCACCATGCTTGCTTCAAAAACAAGGCAGCGCCTCAGCACATGAAGGCTATTTCAACGCTTTGGTCAGAACTTGACCAATCCCAAAACCTTGGTTGTACAACCTGCTGCAGACCTATGACCAACATCTAGTTCAGCTTACGCATGCATCCCATGATTGCACCAAACTAGCATACAAAAATTATGATGAAAAAGCAAAGGAAGAGGATGCCAAAACAGGTTCAAATCCTATTTGTTTTTTCCCCCAAAATCACAACAAATTCATCTATAAATACTTGCCTCCACCATACGTTAAAGGGGCGAGAGGCTGAAGGCTGGAGGCTGGCTTTTGGAGAGAGGTTAGCAAAAAGAAAAGACAACAAAGCTGTGAAATCTTCATAAAAATCCAGATTTCTCATACACAAAAACCAACCTTTGTTCTTCCCTTTGAATCAAAGAACTTGGCTTTTCCTCTTTCGTTCTCTTGCTGATTCAGAACATCCAAAGGCAACCACTTAAAGCTCCAAGCACGCTCCAGGTAAGTCTTTCTGACTTTACTTGTTTTTTTTTTCATTCTGAACATCATTTGCATGTAAATATCATAGTATTAATGTTGTGTATATCATTGCATGAATAGAAAAACTATGGATCAGAACTTCTAGAATAATGCTAGACTCAGACTTAGGATTAGAACTTCTATGAACTGTTGTGCTGTTATTCTTCTGACTTGCTGTTTGCCAAAAATGAATGAGTTGCTGACGTGCTGATTAATATGAGAAAAGAGTTGAAATGTAATATAGAACTTCTGATTTTCACATGATGATAACACACAGAACTTTTATGATTTTTTTCTCACTATTAACACACATTGAACTTCTGATTCTCACATGTTGATAACGCACTGAACTGCTAAGGTTCACTCACTAGCTCAGCACAACACTGAACTTATGATGTTTCCATAAGCTGATTTCAAGCACCCAGAGTTTCTGATTTTCACATGCTAACAATATACTGAACTGCTGACGTTTTCTCACTGTTTTAGTGTAATACATAACTTCTGACTTTTGGTTCACTGGCTGAACACCACCCAGAACCTCTGTATTTTCCCTCTAACATTTTTGCAGGACCTCAGAGATTACCAGTCCAGAACTTATGATCCCACTGATGTTTCCTGCTGAGTCACGCGCCTGGATTTAGAACTTCTGATCCTTGTTTCTTTCTTTGAAGCAACATGTTGTTTCTACCTTGCATTTATTTTCCTTTCATCTTTTTTAATATTAACATAAAAAACATAAAAATATTTTCCTTTTATTAACTAATTTTATTTCTTTTTTTTAAGACAAAAACATTTTTCTAAACAAGTCCATTTATCTCTTATATTGTATATTTCAATATGGTTGTAATAGTAACTTAGGACTTATTTTACTTGCAATCCCCATTCATGAACTTGTACCCCAATCCCCTAAATATTGTAATAGCGTAGGACTTTACATTTTGCAATTTATCGCTTTCAAGTGTAAATGCTAGTAACTAGGGTGTGTATGGCAAGACATGCAAATAACAAAATAGACAACCCTAATCAAGACTAAATGCATGCAATCAAACACACTTTGCACACATGACCCCTTAGGGTAATCTCACTTGTTTCCTATCAAAAAATAGTCATGTCCCTCGAGCATGGGCGTTTTAGCAAAGACCCTCGATAAAAGATCGTAGTCCCTCGACGACCCTCGATGTTTTCCTTCAGTAAACAATCTAGTCCCTAAACGACATTGCTAAAACGTCCCATATGTTTCCTTCTATGACTATACAAACGTCCCATACTTGTCCCTTCACATCCAATGATGGGGCTTCTTACCAAATTAATGGTAAGATAGCAACATCTGAAGGAGGAGGAAAAGTACAATCTAAGACCTTTTGAGTAGGTAGGTTCGCTCTCAGTTACTCGCTTGCTCACAACAAAAACATTTCATACACCTACACTTTCATTTTGAAACATTTTCGGAATACAACACTTTGTATGCATTCTTATAGAAACGAGAATCATTACAAAGTTACATTTTCAAAATACTTTCAAAAACACACCTCACAAACACCTCTTTGAATTATTTTCGAACAAACACTTTGTATGCGTTCTTATAGAAACGAGAACCATTACGAAGTTACATTTTCAAAATACTTTTGAAACACCACAAGTACATTCAAACAAAAGCAAGTGATCTAGCGAGTAACTAAGAGCCCATGAAAACCATGATGAAAAGGGTTCTAATACCTTCCCTTTTCATAATCTACCCCCCGAACTCAAAAACATCTCTAAAGGTCTTTCCTGTGCTTTTTCACCTTTCCTTTTTGGATAAAAGAAAAGTCGGTGGCGACTCTTGCTAAACCGCAACATTGCAAACACAAACGCAAAACCTCAAAGTCAGTTCTCCCACCGTATCACAGAACTGGCGACACTGCTGGGGATATGTAAAAGTGGGGTTACCTTAGGGTTAGATCATATTTACTTGCTTACATTGTCTTGATTTGTTTGCTTTACATTTTGGTTCCTTGTTTGGGTTTGTTTTAAAATCCTACACCCGGATTTGGGGACACCTTTTAGGTAAGTAGCAATAAACTGTGAGGGAACTGTACGGGGTATACCGACACGGTTGAAGAAGTATCTACGTTGATGTGACACTTTGGTTGGGTACCGGTAACCCTTGAGTTGAATCGAGGAGAGTACGGGGCCGCCGCGTGGTGTCGTGAAGCATCAACTGAGCTTAGAACCTTATTTACCAACTTGGCCATTAGGAAGCAGTGAGATAGCCGGTTTCGATGTAAAGCTGAAAATTGGTTGATACTCGATGCTACACTCATTGAGACTTGACCCTTGGGTTTTGTTTGGTTGCAAGTCAATTGCTTATTGAATGAAGTTTGTGGGAAAGGTCAGTGATATTGAGATCCCTTAGAACCCTGTTACTATTAACTAGGACAGGTTGAGCCAACTAAACTTCAAGAGGGTACTTACCTACAAACTCCATGCAAGCCTAAAACTAAGGATTTGTTTGCTTTGTGTGAATATGATCATTTGTATATAAACTCGCTTACCCCAAATATCTGCACATAACATCATAACATCATACCATTGCATTTTCAATAACCATTTCAAGGATCTCGATGGTCTTTGATGCAGGGTCACGTTAAACCAAGACGTCTACCAAAGGGCAAGAGGATTTATTTTCCTCTAAAAAAACGCCATCAAAAAAATCCAAGTACAACAACTTGAGTCAAGGGCTATGACCCACTTGACATGGTGAGCTTGATTCTCGTGGAAGGACATCCACCGATACAAAGCTCTCCAATCCAAAACTGTAAGTGACTACTTACCCTGCGAGATCCTTGAAAACATGCATCCACATATCATGCATCATATCATGACAGGTTTCTCCCACACATGTCTCCTTATTTTCCTACTGTTTATTCCAGTAGAGATGGCTCTAAAGCAGACTATCAAGGACATTCAGGCTCAAAATGCTCGACTTCAAGAGATGTTTTTGAACCTATCCAAGGGACAAGAAGAGGTCAAGGCGCTCCTCACCAGGGGCATGATCATGGGAAATCCTGGGGACGACAGAGATGACCAGTTGGTAGGGCTACAAACTAAATTGGCAACAATGAAAGTACAGATGATGGGACAACTGGTGGGCCGGATGGCTGTTATCCAAAATCTGGCACAAGGACAAGGAGAGCTGAGGATCCTCATCAACAAGCATCATCGGGATGAATACAACCAATTGGGGCAAACACCTAGGATTGGGGATCAGATCATCATTCAACCTCCCATGAGACAAGGAGCCGAAAGTGCACCTTTCCAATTTGCTTCTGCATCACGAGCCCAACAACAATCTCGCCAACAACAGGGTAATCGGTGTAGGCGGAATACATCTGAAAGAAGCTTCACCGAAATCAACATGTCATTGTCTCAAGCACCGCAATACATGTTGGAGGCCAAGCTGGTTGTATTAAGGGACCCTCCTCAGAATCCCAACACAACCTCCCCAAGGTACAATCCAAATACAAGATGTGAGTACCACTCCAACAGTCCTGGACATGACACCAATAGTTGTTGGACGTTGAGAAATAAAATTCAAGACCTGATCGATGAGGGAGCACTAGAGTTCACACAATATGGCGAGACTGAGTTCTTTTGTCATCCTTCAAGGGCTCACCACCTAAAGTGACAAGTTCATACAAAGAGGCTTATGTTCATTTGAATCTTCAATTGTAATTTTCTTTTGATATTCAAACAATTAACTATTAATGTCAAACTTTGTTTCATTAATGTACTGCATATGTTTGTCTTGATTTGATCCACTCATTTTCATTACATTTAAACTGTGCTTTTTTTACTCACTTTATGACATTCAACTCTTGCTAAAAGTTACAAGCCTTTAGAGGGAGGATGATGAAAACAATGCCATAATCTCATACAGTATGCTTTTGAACAGACCTTGCTGACGATGTACAAGTGTTTTTTAAAATCCTAAACACTCGAGTTATAAGGAAGATAATCCCTAGTCAACCCCTTCGAGCCAATGAGGTAGAAGTTTTATGTTTTAACACAAATTGAAACCTTTAATCAAAACCTGGGGCAGGGTAGTCTCTCAGTTAATTCAAACGCACGTTAAGCCGCAAACTCTCATGTCGTAATACAATGAATGATGTAAAGAAACATTCCTCTGGAATCAAAAGACGTTGATGGTTCCCTATCACATAGACAATCATTATCTCTTAAAAAGAAGAAAAGCCCACTAAGTCAAAACCTACGAAGGAGACTTAAGAAAACTGGGGCATCCCGCTGACTGTAATCTCAAAACAAGAATAGTCGGTCAAAAATTAGGGATAAAAAATCAAAAAAGAGGTCACTATAAATCCTCAACAACATGAAAAATGTTGCAAGAAACGACCGCTTTTTGATAAACTTAACTTGTCTGAACCATCACCAAAACGTCATTCCAGACTCAATTGGAAGTTCAAACGCACAATTAACTGAGTTTAGGACTGAAGAACATCACGAAGAGCGGGTGGGTACAAATACACTTTGAGCCTTTATCCTTTGTTTCTTAAACCGTGAACCAAGCCACGTTACAACCCTTCAAAAGTCCTAATTGAAGCATGGGTTAGTTCGAAAGCATACTATTACAAAAGGTATCCTGACTCCTGTAAGGCTTTACTCTAAATCCAGAGTTGAATTACAAACTTCTTTACTTGCTAAAAACGCATTTCTCAAAACTTCAAGACAAGCATAAACTTTGCATTACTTGAATATCATTGTTTGCATTTGGATATCTGTTTGAAAGCGTAGAAATTCACACAATGAATATCCAGTGAACGAAAGCTCTCTCAGTGAACAAAATCAATTCAAGTAGGATGACACTTCCATTGATAAAATCTCATATCAACAGGGGGACATGACATGTCACTATCCAGCGCACCTGGGGAACTCCAGTCAAGATTCCAGGAAATCTCTCAAAGAAGTGCAGAGTAACCAGGGGCAGGCCTCCATCTCCGTCACTTGGGGCATTGAACGTCAATCTCAGTAAATGGGTTACGTACAATCAAACATTTTTGGAAAAACATTTGCTGCTAGGGGAAATGACAAATCTCCCCAAAATCCTTCTCATAGGATACTTTTCCAGCAAGAGTTTAACCTCTGAAAACCTTTCCCCAGCTAAGACAACCTCAAGAGTCCTCGAAGACTCCCCCAACGAAGTCGTCACCTCTCTAGAAGACCAGCAGTAGGGTTTATTTCCCCAATAACCTACAGATTCCCCAGCTTGAGTTTGCCTCTCTGACTACTAAAAATCAAATGACCACAACTCCTCTTCCCCAGTAGACTATTCTACAATCCCCAACAAGTTACTGTGAAACCTGGACCCGACTAGATATCAGTTCAACTTAGACTCCCCAGTAGAGCAACGGACAACCGAGACTCCTGAACTCTTTTTCCCAAGCAAGAATCAACACTCCCCACAGAGTTTTCAATATTCCCCAGCGGAGTTCTCCTCAAACAACAAAACAGGAATCCCCAGTGGAAACATTCTAAGCAAAGTTTGAATACACACCAACTCTTCAACAGTAGTCCGGGATTTAACGACTCCCCAGCATTTGTCAAGGATTTATTTTCCCAGACAAAAATACATTCATTAAACATTTCACATTTCATACATCCTATCTACATACATGATAAGTGCATATAACACAGTCTCATTTATTTTGAGAACATCATGACATCATACATCATGACATTGCATACAACTAACGTTCTACCTTTTTCAGGAAAGATTGATCAACAGATGGTTACCATCAACCTTTTCAAGTTCTAGATTAATACCTGTAACAAGCCAGAAAAACTATTTGTGGACGACTGATTATAGATTAATACCTATAACAAGCCAGGAAAACTATCTACATGAAGAGATTGAAGTTCAATACCTGTAACAAGCCAGGAAAACTATTTGTGGACGACTGATTGTAGATTAATACCTGTAACAAGCCAGGAAAACTATCTACATGAAGAGATTGAAGATTAATACATGTAACAAGCCAGGAAAACTATCTTTCTTTCTCAGGTCAGAGATTAATACCTGAAACCAGACAGGACAACTATCTCATCGACCAACCTTTTCAAGTTCCAGATTAATACCTGTAACAAGCCAGGAAAACTATATGTGGGTGACTGATTGTAGATTAACACCTGTAACAAGCCAGGAAAACTATCTACATGAAGAGATTGAAGATTAATACTTGTAACAAGCCAGAAAAACTATCTTTCTTTCTTAGGTTAGAGATTAATACCTGAAACCAGACAGGACAACTATCTCATCGACCAACCTTTTCAAGTTCCATATTAATACTTGTAACAAGACAGGAAAACTATCTGTGGACGACTGATTTAAGATTAATACCTGTAACAAGCCAGGAAAACTATCTACATGAAGAGATTGAAGAATAATACATGTAACAAGCCAGGAAAACTATCTTTCTTTCTCAGGTCAGAGATTAATACCTGAAACCAGACAGGACAACTATCTCATCGACCAACCTTTTCAAGTTCCAGATTAATATCTGTAACAAGCCAGGAAAACTATCTGTGGACGAATGATTGTAGATTAATACCTGTAACAAGCCAGGAAAACTATCTACATGAGGAGATTGAAGATTAATACCTGTAACAAGCCAGGAAAACTATCTTTCTTTCTCAGGTCAGAGATTAATACCTAAAACCAGACAGGACAACTATCTCATTGACCAACCTTTTCAAGTTCCATATTAATACCTGTAACAAGCCAGGAAAACTATATATGGACGATTGATTGTAGATTAATACCTGTAACAAGCCAGGAAAACTATCTACATGAAGAGATTGAAGATTAATACCTATAACAAGCCAGGAAAACTATCTACATGAAGAGATTGAAGATTAATACCTGTAACAAGCAAAGAAAACCATCTTTCTTTCTCCGGTCAGAGATTAATACCTGAAACCAGATAGGACAACTATCTCATCGACCAACCTTTTCAAGTTCCATATTAATACCTGTAACAAGCCAGGAAAACTATCTACATGAAGAGATTGAAGATTAATACCTGTAACAAGCCAGGAAAACTATCTTTCTTTCTCAGGTCAGAGATTAATACCTAAAACCAGATAGGAAAACTATCTACTTGACCAGATGAAGCAACCCTACACAGGTTCCTTCTCACCTCCAGATGCAGTTCTACACGGACTCATCATGAAGCAACCCAACACAGGTTCCTTCTCAGAAAATTTCAGATGCAGTTTTACACGGACTCATCATCAAACAATCCAACCTTCTGATACAATACAGATACGCTCCAGACACAGATGTCATTCTGATGTTCAACTTATAAATTACATTTCAACAAGCATTCTTGGATGGCATCTACAGGCCCATCTCCAACAAGATTCTATCACCGCTCCAAATGGCATCTTTATGCCCATTCCTCCTATCAACGCATCGCCGAGTGCAAATTTATGGGCACTCTAGTGTCCAGTCATTTTCCACCTTCGAGTCACGAATGGCAAAAATTCGCCAATCTCATTTCTCAAGGAATCACTCTGGATCCTCAGTTTTGCTTCCATCCAATTCCAAGCCTTGAGCATCAACTTTTCAAGAAAATCACTCACAAGGGCAAAATGGTCATTTGCATACTAAAAGGTCAAACTTTGACTTTTGGATCAAAACCAAGTTTCAAGAATCATATTTCATCAAGACATGTTGGAATGTGAGATTTGTTTCATCAAGAAATTCAAAAGTCAAATTTACCATGGAAAAGCCAAATTCTAAATACTTAGAACTTTTCTAAATTTGACACTTCAGAACTTCTGAGCCAGGCTCCATGCAAGTGCAGTCAGAGGTTGCAAACATGGTTCAGAACATAGCCTTCAATCAGAATATGGGTCTTCAGCCTCTACGCAAGCTCAGTAAGAGTCTGCCAGGGTAATGCAAAGAAGGTTAAGAAGCGTGCTGCAAGCTTTCCAGAAAGTCTGAAAGCTCCTTCAGAACATGTTGGAGCCAGAAGATAAGAGGATCAGAAGATTAGACGCTACGCAAGCTCAGAACTTCTGATCCAGAACTAAACCTTGGTGTAGAATCTCACGTTGTAGGATTTCTGGTTGTGATAAGTCTCATCACCATTTAATGCTCATTTAATTCTCACAACCACCTTCTGAGTCTTATCTAAAGGATTTTCACCGTGTGTACCTCTACTATCTTGGGATAGCAACTTAGATACTAAGCCCATGCTTTGCTTTTTGCTTTTCCTTAATTCTTGCTGACAGCCACCATGCTTGCTTCAAAAACAAGGCAGCGCCTCAACACATGAAGGCTATTTCGACGCTTTGGTCAGAACTTGACCAAATCCCAAAACCTTGGTTGTACAACCTGCTGCAGACCTATGACCAACAGCTAGTTCAGCTTACGCCTGCATCCCATGATTGCACTAAACTAGCATACAAAAACTGTGATGAAAAAGCAAAGGAAGAGGATGCCAAAACAGGTTCAAATCCTATTTGTTCCCCCCCCCCCCCCCCCCCCCCCCCCCCCCAAAAAAAAAAATCACAACAAATTCATCTATAAATACTTGGCTCCATCATACGTTAAAGGGGCGAGAGGCTGAAGGCTAGAGGCTGGCTTTTGGAGAGAGGTTAGCAAAAAGGAGAGAAAACAAAGCTGTGAAATCTTCATAAAAATCCAGATTTCTCATACACAAAAACCAACCTTTGTTCTTCCCTTTGAATCAAAGAACTTGGCTTTTCCTCTTCCACTCTTTTGCTGACTCAGAACATCCAAAGGCAGCCACTCAAAGCTCCAAGCACGCTCCAGGTAAGTCTTTCTGACTTTACTTTTTTTTTCATTCTGAACATCATTAGCATGTAAATATCATAGTATTAATGTTGTGTATATCATTGCATGAATAGAAAAACTATGGATCAGAACTTCTAGAATAATTCTAGACTCAGACTTAGGATTAGAACTTCTATCAATTGTTGTGCTGTTATTCTTCTGACTTGCTGTTTGCCAAAAATGAATGAGTTGCTGACGTGCTGATTAATATGAGAAAAGAGTTGAAATGTATTATAGAACTTCTGATTTTCACATGTTGATAACACACAGAACTTTTATGATTTTTTTCTCACTATTAACACACATTGAACTTCTGATTCTCACATGCTGATAACGCACTGAACTGCTAAGGTTCACTCACTGGCTCAACACAACACTGAACTTCTGATGTTTCCATCAGTTGTTTTCAAGCACCCAGAGTTTCTGATTTTCACATGCTGACAATATACTGAACTGCTGACGTTTGCTCACTGTTTTAGTGTAATACAAAACTTCTGACTTTTGGTTCACTGGCTAAACACCAACCAAAACCTCTGTATTTTCCCTCTAACATTTTTGCAGGACCTTAGAGTTTACCAGTCCAGAACTTCTGATCCCACTGACGTTTCCTGCTGAGTCACGCGCCTGGCTTCCGAACTTCTGATCCTTGTTTCTTTGTTTGCAGCAACACGCTGTTTCTACCTTGCATTTATTTTCCTTTTCATCTTTTTTAATATTAACATAAAAAACATAAAAATATTTTCCTTTTATTAACTAATTTATTTCTTTTTTTTAAGACAAAAATATTTTTCTAAACAAGTCCATTTATCTCTTATATTGTATATTTCAATATGGCTGTAATAGTAACTTAGGATTTATTTTACTTGCAATCCCCATTCATGAACTTGTACCCCTATCCCCTAAATATTGTAATAGTGTAGGACTTTACATTTTTGCAATTTATCGCTTTCAAGTGTAAATGCTGGTAACTAGGGTGTGTGTGGCAAGACATGAAAATAACAAAATAGACAACCCTAATCAAGACTAAATGCATGCAATCAAACACACTTTTCACACATGCACCCTTAGGGTAATCTCACTTGTTGCCTATCGAAAAATAGTCATGTCCCTCGAGCATGGGCGTTTTAAAAAAGACCCTCGATAAAAGATCGTAGTCCCTCGATGACCCTCGATGTTGCCTTCGGTAAATGATCTAGTCCCTAAACGACATTGCTAAAACGTCCCATATGTTTTCTTCTATGACTATACAAACGTCCCATACTCGTCCCTTCACATCCAACGATGGGGCTTCTTACCAAATCAATGGTAAGATAGCAACATCTAAAGGAGGAGGAAAAGCACATCTAAGACCTTTTGAGTTGGTAGGTTCGCTCTCAGTTACTCGCTTGCTCATAACAAAAACATTTCATACACCTACACTTTCATTTTGAAACATTTTCGAAAGACAACACTTTGTATGCATTCTTATAGAAACGAGAATCATTACAAAGTTACATTTTCAAAATACTTTCAAAAACACACCTCACAAACACCTCTTTGAACTATTTTCAAAACAAACACTTTGTATGCGTTCTTATAGAAATGAGAACCATTTACGAAGTTACATTTTCAAAATACTTTCGAAACACTACAAGCACATTCAAACAAAAGCAAGTGATCTAGCGAGTAACTAAGAGTCCATGGAAAAACATGCATGAAAAGGGTGATAATACCTTCCCTTTTCATAATCTACCCCCCGAACTCAAAAACATCTCTAAAGGTCTTTCCTGTGCTTTTTCACCTTTCTTTTTTGGATAAAAGAAAAGTTGGTGGAGACTCTTGCTAAACCGTAACATTTGCGAACACATACGCAAAACCTCAAAGTCAGTTCTCCCACAGTATCACACTAAGCCACCTCAACTCCTTCTGCTACATAGAGATGGATGGGGAATTCATAGAGACTCCTTGCCAGAATTTTGAAGAGGTTCCCCAGATCTTGGCATCGACTGAAACTACTACCAACAAACCTCCTCTGAGGATGGCTTCTCTCAAAGACGCCAAAGCAGTGGTTGAAGAAGATGGGTATACCAATTGGGGACAACTTCCTGATTTTACTCACAAAACTGACAAGTTTGGTTTGGGCTTTACTTCAGGAGCTCAAAGAGTTGTTCGACGCGCTCGGGCTAGAGGACCTCCCCTATGCATCAGCAATCGGGGAATTAATGCCATTGAAGACAGTGAGGAAGACTCTGACATTGACAACTGGATCTACCCAACTACCAACGATGGACCGAGTAACTGGACGGCTAGGGACTTTATACCAATTTCTGTTATTCCGCAGTAATTGTCTTACTTGTTTTGAGATTTTGTAATAAACAATTTAAATTCTACAGCCTTGTGCCTTGCCCGAGGCACATTGGCTTTGTTTGTGAGGGCTATTATTTATCATTGCATATATCATCAATAAAACATTGGACGTTCCTTGCATACAAATTTTACGCTCTCTGTTTTTCTTTTCTATTTTTCACTTTATCAAAACAATTATACTCTTACACACACTCACGTATAATACTGCAGATCCATATTCAGTCTGGATCCCATTGATAACAGCTCTGCTACTACCAGTTATGACTTTGAAAATCCGATCAACCAAGCCAAGGACGAAGATGAGGATGATTGTGAGGTGCCTGGAGAGCTTGCTAGACTATTATAGCAGGAAGAAAGGGATATACAGCCTCATGAAGAGCCAGTTGAGACGATAAACCTGGGCACGGAGATAGATAGAAAAGAAGTCAAGATCGGCGCAAATCTGGAAGTTAAGATCAAACAGTGGTTGATACAAATGTTGCACGACTACGTTTAGATCTTCACCTGGTCATATGAAGACATGCCAGGTTTAGAAACTAATATTGTGGTACATCGTCTGCCGACTAAGGAAGACTGTCCTCCAGTTAAACAGAAGGTCAGCCGTATGTGCCCTGAAATGTCAGAGAAGATTAAGGCAGAGGTCATGAAGCAGATCGACGCAAGGTTCTTAGCGGTCACCTCCTATCCATAGTGGGTTGCTAACATCGTTCTAGTACCTAATAAGGATGGTAAGGTACGGATGTGTGTGGATTACAGAGATCTGAACAGGGCAATCCCCAAGGATGACTTCCAACTTCCTCACATTGACGTTCGGGTTGACAACACCGCACAACACAAAATATTCTCCTTCATGGATGGTTTCTCTGGCTACAACCAGATCAAGATGGCTCCTGAAGACATGGAGAAGACAACCTTCGTCACACAATGGGGCACCTTCTGTTACAAGGTGATGCCTTTTGGGTTGAAGAATGCTGGGGCAACTTATCAGTGAGCCATGGTCGCCTTGTTCCATGATATGATTCACCATGAGATCGAGGTATATGTTGATGACATGACAGCCAGGTCCTAACCCGAAGAGGAACACCTCGATCATCTACAAAAGTTGTTCGACAGGTTAAAGACGTACAAGCTGAGGTTGAATCCGAACAAATGCACCTTCGGGGTAAGGTCTGGTAAGCTTCTGGGATTTATTGTCAGCGACAAAGGCATCCAAGTAGACCCTGCGAAGGTAAAGGCCATACAAGAAATGCCAGCTCCCCGTATAGATAAGGAAGTTAGAGGTTTCTTGGGACGCTTGAATTATATCTCCAGGTTCATTTCACATCTTACTGCTACTTGTGAGCCAATTTTTAAGCTTCTGAAGAAAGATCAATTGGTAAAGTGGAATGATGAATGCCAGACAGCTTTCGAAAGAATCAAGGAATACCTTCAAGAACCGCAAATTTTGATGCCTCCGGTTGAAGGAAGACCTTTGATTTTTGTACTTAACAGTGCTACACAATTTAATGGGGTGTGTGCTGGGGCAGCATGACGAGTCTGGTCGAAAAGAGCACGCAATATACTACCTTAGCAAAAAGTTTACCGACTGTGAGACATGACACTCACTGCTCGAGAAAACTTGTTGCGTTTTGGCATGGGCTGCTCGCCGACTAAGACAGTATATGTTGCCCACACTACTTTGTTGATATCTAAGATGGATCCAATTAAATACATCTTCGAGAAACCCGCTCTCTCCGGAAGAATAAAAAGATGGCAGATGTTTTAACTAAGTACGACATACAATATACAACCCAGAAAGCAATCAAGGGGAGTGTATTGGCTGATCATTTGGCTCATCAGGCCGTGGATGACTAACAGTCCATGAATTTTGAGTTCCCGGATGAGAATATTATGCTGGTGACTGACTACGAAGAACCTGGACCGGATAAAGGACCCGAAGAGGGATCCCGATGAACTATGGTTTTTGACAGAGCTTCGAACGCACTTGGTAACGGCATCGGCGCTGTAATCATATCTCTTGAGGGTTGTCATACTCCTTTCACCGCCCGACTATGTTTCAACTGCACTAACAACATGGCGGAGTATGAAGCTTGTATCATGGGTCTCAAGGCCTCTATTGACCTCAGGATCAAGTTCTTGGATGTTTTCGTGGATTTAGCCTTGGTAATAAGTCAGATCAAAGGCAAATGGGATACGAAGCATCCGAATCTCATCCCATACAAAGAGTACGTGATGACATTGCTCCCACACTTTAAAGAGATAACTTTTGAACATTTCCCGCGAGAGGAGAATCAGTTAGCTGACGCGCTAGCTACCATGTCTTCTATGTTCAAAGTTAGGTGAGACAACGAAGCTCCCTAAATCACCATTGAGATGTTGGATGAACCAGCACACTGCTGTGAAATTGATACTGAAGAGGTAGCAGAAAAACCCTGGTTTCACGAAGTCAAAAGGTATCTCGAGGCTCAAGAGTATCGCGAAGGGGCATCTTTCAATGATAAGAAGTTTTTGAGAAGGTTCACTGTGAAATTCTTCCTCAGTAATGGAATCCTCTACAAGCACAATCATGACTCTACCTTACTATGGTGTGTAGACAAGAGCGAAGCAGAGAGGATTATGACAGATCTACATGAAGGTACCTTCGGAACCCATTCTAGTGGACATACCATGGCTAATAAAATCCTACGGACAGGGTATTACTGGTCCACTATGGAAGCAGATTGTTATCAGCACTCCAGAACTTGTCATAAGTGTCAAATCTACGCTGATAAGGTGCATGTGCCTCAAGTTCCCTTGAACTTCTTGACAGCTTCGTGGCCCTTTACAATGTGGGCATTGACATGATCGGAGAAATCAGGCCCACTGCTTCCAATGGACATCGCTTCATTCTAGTGGCTATTGATTACTTCACGAAGTGGGTTTAGGCGTCCTCTTTTTCTACTGTAACCAAGAATGTTGTAACGCGGTTTATCCGATATAATCTAATATGTCAGTATGGTGTGCCAGAGAGAACTATTATTGACAATGGTACGAATCTCAACAACATAATAATCACCGAGCTCTGTAAACAGTTCAAGATACAGCATCATAACTCTTCTCCCTACCGATCGAAGATGAATGGCGCTGTTGAAGCGGCTAGAAAAAACATCAAGAAAATTGTACAAAAGATGACGGTGACATACAAAGACTGGCATGAGATGTTACCATTTTCTCTACATGGATACCGTACCTCAGCACAGATGTCGACAGGGGAAACACCCTACTCTCTGGTATATGGCATGGAGGAAGTCCTACCCATCAAAGTACAAATACCTTCTCTCAGGATTATGAAGGATGCGGGTTTGAACAAAGACGATTGGATCCAAACTCGACTTGATCAGCTAAATCTAATCGACGAGAAGAGACTTACCGATGTCTATCATAGTCAAACGTATCAAAAGAGAATGGTCAAGGCTTTTAACAAGAAAGTCAGACGTCAAGAATATCAAGTCGGGGATCTAGTGATCAAGCGCATCATACTGCCGCAAGGTGATCCCAGGGGAAAATGGACCCCCACATACGAAGGGCCATTTGTGGTTAAAAACATTTTCTCGGGTGGAGCTATGATTCTAACCACCATGGACGGTGACGACCTTCCTCACCCTATCAATGTAGACATAGTGAAAAGATACTACGCCTGATTAAAAGACCCGCTAGGTTGACTGGCCTAGGAAAAAATAAGGGCTTCACGGTGAACCAAAAGGGTTCGGGCAAAAATAAGGGAGAAAATGAAAAAAAATTTGTACACCCAGGAAGCCGAAAACCTGAAAGGGCGGCTTGGGCAAAAAAGGGTATCCCGGTGGACTGAAAACTCGAAAGGGCAGTCTAGGTAAAAGTTAGGGATGTAAAGCGTATCACTATGTCCCATTGGATCATCTTGCGACCAGACTTTGGTATCGACTATCAAGCTCGGACGGCACCAATCAATCTAATCAACCTTTGGCTAAGTAGCAAAGTGATGAGACGCTCGAAGACATAAGGGCAATAGCAGAGTTGGAACTCAATGGGATTGTTGCACATGGTTGTTTTCTTTTGCACAAAATTGTATAGTTTATATTTTTACGGCGGTGTTCTCTTACTAGAGCGTCAGCCTCCTTGTACGAAAATGCCTATTACAGGCCAACTTCAAAAATCAATACAAAATCATTTTCACAAGAAACTTTGAGTTTTTTCCTTTTTCTGTTTTGTTTTGCATGAACGTCTGTTGTACCCCAAAATTTGCCCTCCCATATTCTTCAAGAAACTGCCAAGCCAAGTCACAAAATTCCCCAGGGGTTGCCCAGTGCAAGGGTCTCATATACAGTCAAGACTAGGGTTGTATTCTGGTCAAGAAAATGGAGTGTTCAAAGGTCCAATCAAGTCTCATATGCCTACAAATATGGTCAAGCATCTTCATATCAAGTTTCAAGGCATTCAGCACAAAATTGCACAGTCAAAAACCCTAATTGCACTACAGTCAACTGTAGGGGCAAAATGGTCATTTGACAGTCAAAAGTTCAAATTTTTGGTCAACATATCATTTTGAAGCCACAAACATCATTTGATCAATGCTTGATCATGATTCTCAAAATTTGGCTCAGAAATCATCAAAGGTGCAAAAGTTTCCTTATTTGGACAGCTGAAAAAGTCAACTGAAATTGACCAGGGCATAACTTTCACATGGTTTATCAGAAAAATTCCATCCAAATCTCATTGTGAAGAGAAAGACATTTCCTACAACTCATCTTCATACTTCAAGTCCAAGAAATGCTCTCACAAAAAGTTATCAATTTCAACATTATAGGTCATTTTCAAAAGTCAACAAAAAGGGACTTTAAGTCAAAGGCCATAACTTGAGATTGGTAAATCAAAATGACATGGGACCAAAGACATTGGTTAGAGGACTCAAAGACCTTTCCAAAATGTCCAATAACATGAGAAAAGCTTAAAAATTGAGCAAGTTATGCCTTGTGGAAGTTGGGAAATTTTTGGATATTTTGAAAAGTCAACTTTGATTCAAATGGTCTAAAATTGCTAATGGGCCCTTTTTTCTTCCATGATTCATCATTCCAAGCATATACACGACCACTTGGCCCAAAGGGAAGTATTTTCTCATTTTTATTCATTTATTTGGATTTTTATTTATATTAATTCAATTAAATCAATTAAATATATGAAAAATGTTTAAATTAACCAAACCAATCTTTTTATACATGTTTTAAGGTCAATATTTCGTGTAAATGCAAATGAGGAAAGAATTGGATTGATTGGATGCTAATTGGCACAAGAACATGTGAAAAAGATATGAAAAAAATCCTTAAGAAAATCAAATCTTCAATCCATTAAATCAAGAGATTTTGAGCAATATTGTTGACCTAATAGCTTCAGTACAAATGCTAGATGAGAACCCTAATCACGATAGACTGGAAGCTGCGCTCCAAGACCATTGACAAACTTGGATTTTTTATCAAGAAACTCAAATTCTGAAAACAAGGTTACAAAGCGATTCGAGGCCTAACACCTATCTCATTAGCTTCCTTGAGCAATATAGAACGTATTTCAGTCAAGAACATCAATCCTAACGCGTTGAATTGGTATACAGAAATCCACTTTTCTCTCATATTTTTCAAATTCGTATTTCCAGATTTAAACGTTTTCATGGCATTTTGAGTATGCATTTATATTGAATAACGTGTTCTGAAGCTAACTGGATGAATTAATTGTGTTATTGTGAGCTATACAAGAATATGCCATGTTTGATTTTTTAGGGTTTACAGAGCTTCCAATTAGGGGTTTCCTAATAACGTAAAATTCGACCACCACAATGCCATGGATGGATTTAGGGAGCTTGGACGAAGAGATTAGCGTACTCGCGCTCAATTTATAGGCCTTCAGGGTCTAATCGCTATTATTGCATTAAGCCTGTTTTGAGGGGGTTCAAAACCCCCGTTAAATGTTTATTATTTTTCAGGAAGAATGAAACAATGGAGAAGACGATGCCATGTCAAGCGTGGATTGGCTCATTCAAAATTTCGCGCCAGAAATCCATTAATTGCCATGTTTGCATTATATTTATTATTTGTTACTAATATATCAAAAGAGTTTCATGGTTCAGCTGGCAAGCGCCCATTGCATTGACGTCCAAGACCTGGGTTCGAGTCCCAGGTCTGTATTATTTCCTATATTGTTTTGCAAATTACGTTCCCATGCAGTGCCGGTATTAAGACGCATCATATGCCCCAGATCAAGCCTTGCCACGTCCATCTGGAGATCTAATCAAAGGCCAAGAGTCAAAGAACATGTTGTGCCCTGGTCAACGCATCACACATGATTCAAAAAAAGTCCAACGAGGCCAATGCTATTGGGCTAGATTACTGGGCTCAGACCTCCATATTGGGGACTTCCACCCCCCCTGGTTTGCAATTTTCCATTTATTTTCTTATTTTATCTTCAATTATGATTTTATTGTTTGATTCAATTAATTATTTTTACAAAATACAAAACATCATAAAAAACTCAGAAAAAGATAAAAAAATATAATGATTATTTATTTTGATATTTTTCATAAATAAATTAATATGTAATTATTTGGTTTAATTAGGTTGTGATTTTAATTTCTTTTAATAACAAAAATACAAAAAAATATGTAGAAATAGGTTTAATTATTGTTTTTATTTCTTTTTCCCTTTTACCATAATAATATTTATTATATTTATTTTCATAATTTAATTGTACATAAAAAATTAGGTTTAATTTAGGTTTCAATTTAATATTTTCACAATAAATTTAAAAGCTATTAGAATTAGGGTTTTGCCTTTTAGTTTAATTTCAATTAATTCTTTTTTTATCAAATTCCTAAAAAACACTAAAAATACCAAAAAAACATTCTTTTTTTAATTTTTAATTTTAATTCCTCGTTAACTTTAATATTTTCCAAAAGGGTCCAACGCCCGTATTTTTAATTATTTAATTTCGCGTATTTACTTTATTTCGCTTAAATAATCATGTATCTCTCCCAAAGCGTTGTAACATTTACTTTTCGCACTTTTTACTTTGCTTTATTTATTCTTTCTGTCAAATCGGGTCCGGTTTAATTTTGGCGATGTGGACCCGCGCCTTTGTAATAGTTTAGAATTTACTTTTCCCGCAAATATTAACTGTTAACAAAACATGCAAGAATGAATGGCCATAATAAAATCAAGCGTAGATCACAATGAACATGACAAGACAAATACAAATGAAAACGACACACGAATCGCACACACCACCCCTAGGGTACGCCTCACTGTTGCCTTGACTTTCGAAAGGTGATCGTCGAGTAGAGGACGTCTTAGTAAGTCCTCATGATCCGGGAACCTGGCATGAGGGTAGCTTCTAAGGTGTCTTCCCATTGCTCTGGTGATCACCATGTCCCTACAAACTCGAATTAACCCGAACACCTCCAACGGTGGTGCTACCTACCTCTCAATGGTGGGATGGCACTACTTTAAAGGACATTTACACAGACGAATTCCTCAGGGTAGGTAGACGACTCATGGATACTTGCTCTCTTCAAAAACAAACAAAAATCTTTTCACACCGACACTTTTCAAAAGCTTTCAAAACAACTTTTCAAACACTCTGACACAAGAGTCGATCTGAGACTTTCAAAGAAACTTTTTTAAAACCCACAGTTGAAAAGCAAATAAACCAATTTTGAAAACACATTGAGCAAGTATCTAAGAGCCCATGGATAACCATGGATAGAAAGGGTGCTAACACTTTCCCTTTCTATAACCTACCTCCCGAACCGAGAGCAATCTCTATAAGGAATTTTTCTGTGCTTTTGTCCTTTCCATTTGGAGAAAATAAAAGACGGTGGCGACTCTTGCTTCTGCGACATTTCGCGAACCAGCGTTAAACAGTCAGTTCCAGATCCAACGATCACAACGTCCAATTATTTATTCTTGACATATGCATTTGAATATGATTGCTGCTCATAAATATTTACATAAGAAACAAAAAGGCAATTACTCGTAATTCCAGAAACAGGGTCAAAAACAAGAAGTGCCAAACCCGACAGTTACTCTGTCCAGCAGGTACCAGGACAAAGACAACTTTGGAGCATAATCATTAGTACATACACTCCCCAGAGTAAAAGTATTCAAAAGCATTAATGTCGGCTTTCCGGAAACAGCAAGTAATCTCCCCAGCCAGGGTCATTCAGAAACCTGACAGCTGTATCCCCCAGCCAAATTTCATAATCGCGAGCGGGTCGATAAATTTTATCTCCCAAGAAGAGTTTATTCCTCTGGGTACAAAAGCTCAATCCCTGACAGAACTCATTACTTCAGCTACGGAAATTCACTTTTCAAGTTGTTCCCCGCAGAGTTATTCTTAAGCAGAGCTTCTCCCTGATAGAACATTTAGAAATAACAAAGAGTAGCTCTACAGCCTAGTCATTCCCGTTCACCATTCCCGGCGGAAGTAGAAGAAACGCAATTCTCTACAAGAGTCAGGTATGCTATATACTCCAGCAGCAGTCAGGGATTTATTTTCCCAGACTCGGACATACCCCAATATCATTTCATGTTCATACATCATGACATGCGCATACATATCGCATACAACATAATCTCATTTATTTTAAGAACATCATCTCACAAGGCATTTCATGCATTGCATATAATTAACCCTGGTATCTTTTCAGGAAAGACAATTATCTTCAACAAATCCAGCAGTTATACAGGTCACGTCTGCAGACGATTAATGGAAACTCAGATCCTGAAGCTAAACGGGTCAACTAATCTACACTATCACTTCGAAGTAACCCTATCACCCAGGTTCCTTCGCACAACCCTACTATCCAGGCTTTCATCTCGAAGTAACCCTACGACCCAGGTTCCTTCTCACAGCCCTACTATCTAGGCTTTCATCTCCAAGTAACCCTACGACCCAGGTTCCTTCTCACAACCCTACTATCCAGGATTTCATCCCGAAGTAACCCTACTATCCAGGTTCCTTCTCACATCCCTACTATCCAGGCTCTCATCCCGAAGTAACCCTATCACCCAGGTTCCTTCGCACAACCCTACTATCCAGGCTTTTATCTCGAAGTAACCCTACGACCCAGGTTCCTTCTCACAACCCTACTATCCAAGATTTCATCCCGAAGTAACCCTACTATCCAGGTTCCTTCTCACAGCCCTACTATCCAGGCTCTCATCCCGAAGTAACCCTACTATCCAGGTTCCTTCTCACAACCCTATTGTCCAGGCTTTCATCCAGAAGTAACCCTACTATCCAGGTTCCTTCTCATAGCCCTACTATCCAGGCTTTCACCTCGAAGCAACCCTACTATCTCGGTTCCTTCTCATAGCCCTACTATCCAGGCTTTCATTCTGAAGTAACCCTACTCTCCAGGTTCCTTCTCATAGCCCTCCTATCCAGGCTTTCACCTCGAAGCAACCCTACTATCCAGGTTCATTCTCTCTTATCTCCAAATAACAGTTTACAGCACTGTAAGACCTGGACCCGATCATTTACGGTCAAGTTCACCTTTCCCCAGCAAGTCACTGTGCAGCCTGGACCCTGACCAGATATGACATTCACTTCCACCTCCTCAATCAAGAATTAACTCCCCAGTAGAGTAATGGACAACCGAAGCTCCTATACTCTACTTCCCAAGACATAAATCAACTTTCCTCAGTGAAGTCCTCCTCAGCAACAGGTACAGGAATTCTCGCAAAGGAATATCTTATGCCACCGATAGCTTCTCTAGATGGAATCTTTAAGACCATCTCTGAAGATTCTCCGTCACCTTCCAAATGGCATTTGTAAGCCCATTCCTGATATTATCGATCGATCACCATGCACTTCATGCGAGTGCAAATTTCTGGGCACTCTAGTGTCCAATCATCTTCCACCCTCAGATCACGAAAGACAGACAAGCCAATCTACATCCTCAGGCGTAAGAAGATTGAACAGGGGCAGCTGTTGTACCCCAAAATTTTCCCTCCCATTTTACTCAACATATGTTCATTGAGACACTCAACTTGCCCAAGGATACCTAAGGATTGACCAGATAAATCCTCCTCCTAAGACAATGAGCCTCAAACTAGGGTTTCCATTTTCATCAAGATGGGTGAGCTCCAAAGGCCTCAAATATTTTCCATGGTCCTAATATGTTCTCAAAAACATCCATGTCAAGTCTCATGCCCTGCACAAGAAGTTTGCTCGGTCAACTGCTCAGATGCTTAAGGATCGACTGTATTAGGTCAAAAGTCAACTGTGACCCACATACAGTCAAACTTCAAGATTTTTGGTCAACATCAACATTTTTAAATGATATTCATCATTTGATCAAGGTTTGATCATGATTCCTCAAGGAATGCTCCTAATTCATCAAAACTCAAAAGTTGCTAAATTAGGGTTTCTTAGGAAAAGTCAACCAAACTTTGACTAAGCATAACTTTCTCATACTTTATCATAAATTTCTCGCCCAAGGCTCATTTTGAAGATAATCCAATTTCCTACAACTCATCTTCATCCCCCATGTTCAAAAAATGCACTCATAAAAAGATATGAATTTCTACATTATAGGTCCTTTTGAAAAGTCAACAAAAACACCTTTTGGGTCAAAGCTTCTTACATGAACATGGAAGACCCAATTGAGATGAGACAAAAAGGGTTGTTTAGGGGAAATCCTAAGCTTTCTAAAAAGTCCAAGAACACCTCTCTAGGGTTAAAATTGGAAGAGAAAGGAATTGTCAAATTTGACCATTTTTGGAAAATTGCCAAAAGTCAAATGTGCTCAAAAGTGCATTTTTTGTCAAATGGGCCTAGCATTTCAGGATTGTATCTTGTTAGGGACATGGTCCACGACCCAAATCAGCAGCCATATATTATTTTCTCTATTTATTTATTTTATTTTGATTTTTATTTATTAAAAGTCACATTAAATCAAATAAATGACAAAATATAAAAGATTGGTTTTTTTATCCGATTTATGTTAGAATCAAATCTAATTAAGCTGGCCTAATCAGATCAAATCGAATCAAGGGAAATTGAGGCAAAAATATCATGATTTGGATGGTTTTGGAAAGATATCATATAGATAACAAATCACATTCAATCTCCATGATTCCAAAAGATTCAGGTCGTTTTTGTTGCCCTAATTCATCATACTACATATACTGAACAAAAACAATGCAAAAGAACAAGGATTGCAGTCGTGAGAATTGAGAATAAAACTCAAATTTTGGCAAAAAAGTGGCATATCATTTTCTCACATTGAGGGTGATTCAAGCCATTCCAAAGCTTCCAATCGCTTCCTGGACATCTCCTGAAGCTAATACAATCGTTTGCAAGCCTTCCCAAGCCCGAAATCGCTCCTGGTAAACCCACGGTTTACACATACAAGCTTGACTTTGGTTTTACAATTTACGCATGATTAACCACTTTTAAGCATAGCATTATATTTGTATCATCATTTGGAATGTTTTGGTTCAATTAATTTTGAGTTTTGATGACTGTATCGCTAATTGCCATGGCTAGGGTTTAAGAAGTTGTTTTAGGGCTTCTCTGTACAGGTAAAATTAGGCCAAGAAAATGGTGCCATGGTACTCGTGAGATCAAGACGAGTTGATTGGTATAGCTAGAAGTAATTTATCATGCGTTTTGTGGATTTTTGAAGCTTGCAGGTTTATGGCTATGTAGTCTTGTCTGTAGGTATAAATCTGATACATAAGACGATGGACAGGGAAGAAGACAATGACTTTTCACCACCCCACTGGTCCATTTGAATAATCGCGCGCGTTTTTGATTTATTCAGCCTATCCAATATTTTTCATATATTATATTTTGGTTTTATTATAATAACAACTAAACAATGTAACACAGATGACCAAGGCACGTGTTGTATGAGTGGGAGGACCTGGGTTCGATCCCAGGTCCCAACATATTTTCTTTATTTTCTTAACATATGATTGCAGATTCCATGCATTACATGGAAATATATCTATCATGCGCCCCACTGATCCAGCCACTGGATCATTGCCAACACAGATCCAACACTCAAACAAGGAAGGACCATGGTGCACTCTCCAGGCATACCAACACAGAATCAAGCGCATGAGTGGGCTCAGCCATAATGGGCCTGGACAAATTCAGAAGCGCACCCCCCTATTTGGTCATCATATCAGGCCCAACTCTATTCTTTTTTTTTTTAATTTCAATTCTTTTTATTATTTATTAATTATTTCCTTTTTCAAATAACACCAAAAATCATGTTTTTTTTATTTAACCAGAAAATCATAAAAACATAAAAAATCATTTTTTTCATAAAAAATATTTTATTAATTAATTAGTTTAATTAAATTAGGGTAATTTAATTCCTTTTTATTATAATTTAAAAATAAATAGAACTAGGGTTAAATTTGTACATAGCCTAATTTTTCTCAAAAAATAACCTAAATACTTTCTCAATTAGATTTTTTGGTTTTCCAATAATTTCTCGCATTTAATTCGCCACGCGCGCCTTTAATTTTCCTTTTTCTTTATTATTTTTGTAACTGCTCCGAGTTTGTAATAGATTTAATTAGGGTTTTAATTCCGCATTTTATTTACAATAAAAGTAATTATGTATCTGCGAAAGCCTTGTAATAACCAGAACTCTAATTTCTCTCATTTTAATTTCCACAAACTATAAACTGCTTAGATATTAATAGGATTGTATGGAATGACAAATTGAAATTAAAACAGTAGAAAACCCTAATTGTGCAAAGATAATTAACTGAAAAAATACACATGCACATGCTTACTCCTAGGGTTTACTCCACTCTGGTTGCCTTTGGCAAATGGTCACAAAGTATAGGGAATGTTAGTGGTCGTCCTCTAGTCCCAAAAGATCTAAAATGACCTATTCGGATGTTGCCTCGGAAAAAGATCTTTAAGGCTTTAGGATGATTACTAAAATTTCCTAATATTGCTTTTGTGATCGTATATGTCCCTTCGAACATCCCTTAAAACTCCAACGACGGTGCTACATATTCCTTAATAATAGGATAGCACTGTCTAAAGGAAAACGAACATACTTTTTTTCGAGTAGGTAGATTAGTTCCTAGGTACTTGCTCAAACAAATTTTTTCACACAAACACTTTTCAAAACAGTATTCAAAAACAACTTTGTCACACTCTTGAGGACCGATACAAGGGTTATCACGAAGTAAAACAAAAACTTTTCAAAACAAGCACACACAAGAAATTTTAAAAATGAGCAAAGTACCTAAGAGCCCGTGGAAAACCACGGATAGAAAGGGTGCTAACACCTTCCCTTTCTATAATCTACCCCCCCCCCCCCCCCCCGTACTCAGAAACATCTCGAAAAAGGTTTTTTCTGTTCTTTATCCTTTTACTTTGTTGGATAAAATAAAAGTCAGTGGCGACTCTTGCTTACCGTGACATTTGCGAATACAAAATGCAAACCAGTATAATAGTCGGTTCTGCCATCGTATCACACTAATAATCAAACGCTAGCAAACTTAACAAAAGACAAAAATAACTGAATTGAATCACTTGCACATATGCACCTCCAGGGTACCTCACTTTGGTTTCCTTCAAAAATAAAAATAGTCATAAGGCAGGAACGCTTTAGCAAAGACCCGTAAATCAAAAAGATCATAGTCCCTCGATGACCCAACAATTGCCTTCTCAGTAAATGATCTAGTCCCTAAAATTTTTTTTAAAGTGTCTCCATAAGTTTCCTTCGTGTCTATAACGTCCCTTTCGAATTTCCCTTATACATCCAACGATAGGGCTACCTAATCACTAATAGTAGAATAGCACTGTCTAAAGGATATGAGGAAAAGAACGACCCTTTTCGAGTATAAAAGTATATAGCTGTTAGAATTTTGCTCAAAAACATTTTGCACTTACACAAAAAACTACTTTTCAAAAGCATTTTCAAGACAATTTGTATACTTTTTCCACATTCCCAAGAAACATTACAAAGTCTTCCATACCAAGGCATTTTCAAAACAAACTTTCAAATACACAAAGCACGAAGGTATTTCAAAATGAGCAAATCTCTAAGAGCCCATAGATAACTACGGATGGAAAGGGTGCTAACACCTTCCATTTCTATAATCTACCCCCTTACTCAGAAAATCTCGAAAAGGTCTTTTTCTGTTCTTTTCACCATTTCCTTTGTTGGATAAAAGAAAATTTGGTGGCGACTCTTGCTTACCGCAACATTTTGCAAACACAAAATGAAAAACCAGTATATAACAGTCGGCTCTGCCACCGTATTACACCTTCCCAAAAATTGTTGTACTTTCTTCATCTTCTTCTCTTTCTCATGAATACGAAGCATTCATCTTCCCCAACGAAGCTCTGTCAATCAGAAAGTGTTGGGTCAGGTGTATACAGTAGCTCGTGGATTGCACCATGTTGCTGTTGTGGAGACAATGCTGTTCTACATAGGGCAACGACTAAGAAGAACTATGGAAGGAAATTTTGGGGTTGTCACAATTACAAGCCCTAATTTTGGTTTGGGTATGTTAGAAGATGTAAAAAGAGTTTGAGCAGCTTGTGAAATTTTCAGGGCTCCTTGCAAAAAGGATGTGGATTCTTCCATTGGTTTCACGAGGAATTGACAGAGGAATTGGCAGAAGACATAAACCAAGTCTTGAGTAATAGATTGGAAAGCATAGCAAAGGATTTAGATGAAACCAAGAATCAATACGAAAATTTGAGGTTTAGAAATGAAGAATTAGGGGATGCCGTGTTAGAACTTCAAATTCAACTCAACAAGATGTTGAAGTGGAAAAAAAACATTGAAGATTATGTGTTTTGTAGTGTTATGTGTATTTGTTGTTAAGTTGTATTAGAAGTAGGAGTATGTAGTAGTTTGTGTGTAATTTTATCTGTTTGGGAAATTAATGTGCAAGCTTATGTGTAATTTAAACATATGTTATCTGTTTAATAAGAATTATTTTGGTTGGCATATCATTAATCAAATCAGATCAGTTTGGCATATTGTTAATTGTAGCAACATAATTTTGGGCATATTTTGTCAGTAAATGAACACAACAGATTAGTTAAAGTGAAAATAGGTAGTTGGCATGTTACATAAGTATGTTCCAAAATACTGACATGTTACATAGAAATTTTTCAAAAGCTTGACAGAATGAAATGTTCCAAAAGGTGGACAGAATGACACGTTACATAGACATGTTCCAAAATACATAAACCCTAAAATGATAACTAGATGGTCCTCTTTGACGTGCTTCTCTTGGTTGGAGTAGATTGCCTAGTGGTAGGACCAGTTGCATTTCTGACTGCTGAGAGTCTTGTTGTTGGTCCAGGGGGTACAAAGGGCCTTCTCACACCTACTTTTTATAGCTTTCTAGTTCCTCTAGCTTTCTCCTTTGTGCCTTGCCCTGGTACTGACTTTCCTTGTGAAGACTAAGTTACATTCACGTAACCCTGTGCAACTGATGCTTGTGTTACTGCAACCTAACTTGCAGTGGTTTGAGATGCAAAAACTTTTATTTTCCCAATCTGACTTGCATTGGCCCCAACATGACTTGCAGTTAATTTCCTTGCAGAGACTTGTGTTGCCTTTCCTTGCCTTGCCTTGCCTTGAGTTGGATTGCTTTGTGTTGCATTCCCTTGTGTTTCCTTGCCTTTCCTTGAGTTGGATTGCTTTGTGTTGCATTGCCTTGTGTTTTCTTGCCTTGCATTGCCTTGAGCTGCAGTGGTTTGAGATGCATTACCTTGTGTAGCATCGGCTTGACTTGAATTGCCTTGAGCTGCAATGGTTTGAGATGCAGTGCCTTGAGTTGCATTGACTTTGCAGGTTTTCTTGTTATGTCCAGTTTTATTGCACAAAGAACACTTTACAATAAAACTAGTTCTTCTCAATTTTCTGTCAGTTCCATCAATCTCCCCTTGCTCAAGGTTTCTCTTATTCTTTGGTCTACCACGAATCTTTCTAAACTTAGGAGGTTGCACATCAGGATATGGAGTTTTGGCCCACAGATTGGATCCATTCACAAGATAAATTACAGACCTATATATTGCCTTGTACCTAGATACCCTATAATAATCTGGAATGTAATCATCAACTTTAAAATTCCTACTCTTCATGGCTGACTTGGCATGGACACATGGAAGTCCTGTGAGTTCCCACCTTCTGCAGGAGCACAAGTAATCCTTCAAGTTCACAGTGAATGTTTCAGCTGGGTTTTTAACATGCCTTACTTCAAACATATGCTCATCTGACATTCTGCAATTAACATTTAACAATTAACATTTAATAGTCTGCAATTAACATTTAACAGTCTACAATTAACATTTAACCATACCTGACAAGCCATAAGTTTGTGTAAGCACTTATGATATCCATCTTCTTTCTAATGTTGGGCAAAATATCATTACCAGATATATCTTGGAACCTCATTCGGTTTTTTGCCCATCTCTCCATCATGTAAGTTCTGATCTCCTCTAGCATTGTTACTAGTGGTATAGCCCTAGCTTCAACAATAACACTATTAAATGCCTCTAACATATTGTTCAGCACAACATCACACTTGTTGGTAGTCCTAAAATATGATCTAGACCAATATCTTGGTGGAATCTTCATCATATATAAATATGTCTCTCCATTGATCATTCTCATTGCCCTCATCTCTCTTTCCCAGGCCTGTGAGTATGTAGATTTAGCAGCCTTCCAGATAAGATCCTTGAATGTTTTTCTAGGACACTTCTTCCTGAAATTTTTATACAGATGCCTAACATAAAATCGATGTTCAACATTAGGCAGAAACTCTTCCATTGCAGGTAAAAGTCCCTGTAAAATAGATTCATAACTAATGGTGAATTATCAATAAAATAATCATATAAATGTAAAGATTCAGTGAAGTATTTAGTGTACCTTTTGTTGTTCTGAAATGAAAGTGTATGAGCGACACTCTTGTCCACCCCCTAGATCATCAATCAGTAGCTTCAAATACCATGTCCAGCTATCTCTATTTTCACCTTCAACAACTGTAAGTTCTATGGGAAGCATCTGATCATTAGGATCCCTTCCTATAGCTGTCAGAATTTCACCTACACAAAGCCCCTTCAAAAAGCAACCATCCAATCCTATCACATGCTTGCATAATTTGAAACTTTCCTTGCATCCTTATGTTACCTTAAAAAATATTAAAGGTATTCAAGCACGTGTACTAAATGAGGATATTCCCATAAACTAAGGGTCATCCTCTAAAGTAGAGTTTTTAGAAAATTGGAGTCAAAGTGTTTGAAAATTTGGTTTTAGTAAAACTAGACTTAATGTTAATGAATATCACGCCAAACTGTCGAAACTGAGCTAGGTCGACCAAAAGGAAATAAAATATGTTAAGAAATGGTCAAAATTGGTTTAGTAGACCAAAGGGTGAAAGACAAGGGAAACGGTCGAAATTGGTTTCTGTCAACCAAAAGGGTTGCTGGACGTGGAGGAATTGTTGTTGATTTTTGACTCTTGTCAAAGGGAAAGTGTCGAAGTGAGTCAGAAGCGGATTACCTTCAAAAGTTAGAAGCGAGAAGATTTGAATTTCAAAGTCATCAGCAGTTGCCAGTGGTTTACAATTTGATTGAGCGCCAAATAGGTGGCGAAATCCAGTGAAGCGGTTGTCTCAAGATTTTAAGGTTGTCCGTAGATTTCATCCAAGAAGTTACATTGTAAATACTATAAATATGCATATTTAGTGTAGTTTTTGGTGTGTTCACTTGTATGCTCAAAATCACTTGTAAAAACTTTGTCATTCCGAGCGTTAGGAAACAATGAGTGAAGAAGTGTTTGATGTACGTGAATCACTGATTTTATTTCAATGCAAATCCTTTAGTTTTCAATTATCTCTTTTGAATACTTTATTTGCTTTCTATATACTGTCGAACAAAGCCTTTACGTTATTTTCTACTTCGCGTAAACAATTCAATACTCTTTGTCGGTCACGAGTCACTAGTCAGTTAGTTTATTGAACTTTATTTTCATATGAATACCTTCTGTCGGTCACGAGTCACCAGCCAGTCGTTCAATTCATAGTGTGGGAAGCCGTTATACTTGTTCCCTTAGTCACGGAAAGTTGTTTCCCTTGATAAGGATTTCGATAGAATAAGTATAATAACAAAACTCTTAGCACATGTCTTAAGATCAACTGTTCGATCTTGCGAGTTACCCTTGGTTTTAGGACTTTTGGGAGGACCAGCGGTTGTTTACCATTTTCCACAATAAACAAATTGGCACACCTAGTGGGACATAATGCTAAGAACTTGTCTTAAGTGTATGCAGCTTAGAAATGGAAAGTTAACCAAAGAGTACAATAAACCCTCGTCTAGGAAGCATATATTAAGAATGAAAGTTCCTGATAATCCAAACATAGACGAAATACTGTCACGAACCTTAACTACTACTGATCCAATAGTTTCTCGAGTTGCACCTTTTCCTCCAGTCGGGTCAACGGTAGTAGGTTTTGCACAAATTTCTCAGGCTCCACCAGGAAGCCCAAGGCCTCTAATGACTACGACCACCATACCGAATGTGCCTCGTTTTAGTAATGTGGATCCTGTTTATGGAATGATGTATTCTATGATAACAGGATACCAGTCAACATCGAATGCAGCAGTGATGTCAGATAATATTCAAAATTTGAACTCCCCTTTACAAGGATTTGCACCAAGAGGAAATAATAGAGGCAACCAAATTAGAGGAATGCCTTCTCAACCAATAGTACCGCCTCTCACTAACACTTCAGTAGCAGTGCTAAGGCAAAAAAGGATGATAGTAACCATGAGTTGGTTAATATGTTAACTAACCAAATAGGTATTGTATTTAATCCTATAGTACAAGAGTCGACTGAGACTAATAGGCAGTCTGCTGAAACAAATCGACGGGTGATTGCCCAATTAACACGTTTGTGTAATTTTTTAGGTGCTCCCCCATCACCTATTCGACAGACGCCACTTGTTCGACTAGATGCCCCTGGTCAAATAGACATGGGGGAAATATAGGATGAAACTGTCCATTAGGGACAGGTGCTAGTACCTCCAAGGAATTTGATTTTCGATCCACCTAGGGCCTTAATACATCGACATCAAGAGGCTGATCAAATTATTGAACAAATTCGACAAGAAGATTTGGCCGTAGAAAATAATCTAACCACCATTGTTGAAAGAATTGTGGCTAGGAATGGTATGAATACCACACTTCAGAGTCCAACATATTCCTCCCCTCTGTCTGAATATATCTTACAGACTGAAAACCCTAGAGGATGGAAAATTCCTAAGTATACAAATTCGGGGGAGAATCTGGAGAGTCGACAGTGGAACATATTGCTAGGTATTTGACTGAATCTGGGGATATGGCGAATAATGAAAACTTAAGGGTAAAACATTTTCCTTCTTCCCTTACTAAGGCAGCTTTCACGTGGTTTACCACTTTGCCTCCAAATTCGATTGACTCATGGACTAAGTTGGGAAAAAAATTCCATGAACAGTTTTATAAGGGTCACTCGAAAATTAGTTTGGTTGAATTGTCAAACATTAAAAGAAGTTTTGCTGAAACCATTGATGATTATCTAAATAGATTTAGGTCATTGAAAGCAAGTTGCTTTACTCAAGTACCAGAATATGAGCTTGTTCAAATGGCTGTTGGAGGTTTAGATTATTCCATTAGGAAGAAAATAGATCCGACCTTCGTGAAGAGTATGTCACAGTTAGCTGATAGAGTTTGACATCTAGAGCGTATGCAACTAGAAAAGGGTAGATATACTAAGGCTAAGACTAAGAAAGAAAAAATAGCCTTCATAGATTATAATGACACAGATCCCATTTGTGAGGCCGACTAAACCTCACCAACAGAGGCAGAGGTCGACGTGGCTGAAATGAAGCTAGGGCCAGCATATGAATGTAAACCACTATTTCCTGATAAAGGAAAAAATACGGTGGAAAACAATCCAAAATTTCCGGCGAAAACTTATACATTTGATATCACTAAATGTGAAGAAATTTTTGATTTGCTAGTTAAAGATGGTCAAATTTTAGTACCCCCAGGTGCTTAGTTACCACCATTAGAACAACGACAGAAAAGAGGTTTTTGTAAATTTCATAATTATCTTGGTCACACAACCTCTCAATGTTATCTTTTCAGGGATCTTGTACAAAAATCACTACATGAGGGTAGATTGAAATTTGTTGCACGGAAGATGAAGATTGATATTGATCCTCTTAGGAAAGAGGAGGCTTTATTTCTTGATCCTGTTGAAATCAACATGGTAGAAATTACTGAGTTTCCTGATGAGAACATGGTCTAAGAGGGTACTGGAGAAAGTCCTGATGTCGACTTAGCTGATGTGTACCTAAGGCCTAAGGAGGACTTGGTAGACTTCCTTTACCGCTGCAAGAACAAAGGTTCGCAAGCTTTCTTGTGTCCAAGGTGTGGTGCCTTGACTGACAAAATAGCTGCTGAGAATTTATAGAAGCTACAGTTAGAAAAGAACAAGGATAAGCCGTACAATCAAAGGTTCTCTACACCAAGGGACCCAAGAAGAACTGTGGGAAACTCCCATATCAAACCAAGAAGTTATATTCCTTCAGTAAAAGATCCTAACGGTACTTGGATTATGCCTCAAGGTAGAATGGGGACACCAATTGATGGTGCTATTGTTAGAGACTCAAACAAAGGAAAGTCGGCTATTAACTACAGATATGAGTTCAACTTTGAGAGGAAAAGTCATATTTCTAAAAATTACATGGGGAAGAACCCCATGAATTGAACTCAATGGAGACGCTTCCAGCGTTGAAAGCAGGCTGAAAGGCAAGCATCTGCCAGCCAGATGGACGCAAACAAAGCTGCCAATCAGAAGTAATACAAAGTGAAGGTCGATTCCTCTGCAAAAGAACGAATCAAAGAGTTCATGATTCGGCCAGTTGCTAAGTGTTCTGAAGAAGCTACTGACAATTTTGAGTCTGACTCTGAAGATAGTTTGAATATCTTAGTTAATATGGTATCAATTTTGCCAGCGGAATATGATTTCTTAACTGAAGTGGAAGATTCAGCAAACGTTGATGCTGAGGAGATGGCTTTACACAAGCCAACATGTTACTTTGTGATGAACAATGGTTCGATTGAGAACCAAGATGCATTCTATGAAAGAGCAAATATGGCCATGAGGAGCCATTTGAAGCCTCTTTTAATAAGGGCTAAGCTTGAAGGGGTGGCTATCAACAAGGTGTTGGTAGACTGTGGTGCTATGGTAAACATTATGCCACACCACCTATTGCATAAAATTGGTAAATATGACACTGCAGTTCACCATGGAGGTTTGCAGTCTGATATTCAAAATCTTCTGCTTGAGTGCTAAGTGTTTCAAGCTCAGTTTCAATAGAAGAAATTGCCTCACTTACGGCCATAGCATCCACGGCTATTTGGTCATCCTTTGCTTGAGATGGATTAATAACGTTATTAATCTCTTTCTCTTGCTCGGAAATCGATTCTAATTCCTTGTTGAGAGCAGAAAACTGGTCACGTATTTCAGCAGCTCTTTTCTGTTTTGGACCCAGTTCCTGTTTCTTCTTTTCAATCATTTCTAATAAATCAGTGATTTCTTCAGTAGCTTGTACCACTATATCCAAATTCTCTTTCACAAAAGTTTCCTTTGACTCAACCACTTCCTCATTTGCCCTAATACTTTCAACATTTTTGAGTAGAGGAATAAAGAATTTCTTAAATGCCGTTATCATAAACCTGGATGATTCATAAGTATTGAGATCTTTCATTTGAGTGAGAGCGTCTGAAAGTTATGGGCCACGAGTTGGATCAGAATAAAGCAGATGAGGCAAATTAGGATTCAAAGCATGAGTCTAAATTTTAGTGATTATATTTTTCGCTTTGATTGCTTCAGGACTTAGCTTGTCATTGTGTGCTTGAGATTGGTTAGAGTCAGAAGAAAGAGTACGAGAACTCACGAAGTGACGCGACCTAGAAATTGCTTCTAGAGCAGTAGGCTTTCCTCTCATATGTTTTGGTGTAGTAGGTGAGTCGACTTTTGCTTTCCCGGAAGAAGTGAGAGGCGTGCCTTGTGTGTCTTCAGGAGGGGGCAAGATTTTGGAGGTGGTAACAATTTTATTTGCTTCTGAACCCTGTAGGGAATCTAAGAGGCTAGAATCAGAGCTAGTCGAACTATAACCCTTATGTTTGGCAGGACTAGTGACTAAATCAGAGTCACTAAGAGTAGCCGGAATAGTCAGGTCAATAAACTCACCATCAGCAATGTCGGGATTCTCATGATGATGGGGAGAAGAAGTTTCTGACAAAGGAGTATAGTCGGGCACACTTCATTATTGACCAAAGATATTAACCTAAAGAAATCAAGAAAAGATATCAGCCAAACAAATTCAACAAACAAAAAGGAAAAAGAAACTAAAATATAATCAGCTAGTACCTGTATCGACGGATCAAGATCAACAGATCCATCCTGAGTTGAAGCATCAACAGCGCCTCCCATTGGGTTTGGAGATGTATCAATTCTGGGAGCACGAGTCGGAGTGACAATGGCCGTGTCGACCATTATAGTGTCAACACCTAAATCTAAGGTAGTTTCAGGAGTTTCAGCCAAGATCACTTTACGTCTCCTTTTGGTGACAAGAAGGACTTCGACATCATCTGGTTCTATCGTTTCATCAGCAGGATTTAAGCCAATCGTTGCTTCAGCATTCTGGGACACAGGTACCTTCGTCTTATTCTTCTTTTTCACCACCTTATTCTCAGAAGAAGAGTCATTTTTCCTCTTGTGGCTTTTGGATTTGTGGGAGCATTGAGGGGACTGAACATTAGGTGATGGCTTAGTATCAGAAAAAGATATAAGTCAAAGTAATTGTGTTAGTCGATAATGGAAAGTTAAATCGACCAAATATACCCCAGTCCTCTCAAAAATATGGTGTATGTCCTTCTTGGACCGTTTGGATTTGTTAGAGGGAGCAGTCAAATCCGCTGAGCATTTTTGACTCTGGAAAACAAGGAAAATATTAGTACGGTTCAAGGCATAAAAAACATGGAAACAAGAAGTATATAAGTACACCTACAGAGGAAGCCTTCTTGAGTGAAGAAGAAATGGGTTCATCGTCAGAAGGTGTATGGTCAGGGATAATCTACAAGAGATTGGCTAAGTCAGATATGCCAAATCAAGAATGATAATTGACGGAAGGTTAAGTTTAAACCTGATTCGTTGAAGGTTTTGGTTTTCCGACAGAAACGGCGCCCGCCTAATCTATTGGGATAGCTGTAAGGCAAGTATAAAACAATTAAATAAGCAACCAAATCAAAATAAGCAGGGGGGTAAGATTTCCAGAAATCGTTACTAATTTGTATGGTCGAAAGTACTCTAACATATCAGAGATCATAATGAAGATGCCCTGAATAGTTAGGTAGATAATACTTTGTCGGTACCACTCTGTCGGACTTTTTCTTATAGGCACTTTGCATCTCCGATAAAGAGCAATACCACCATCCAGGAATAGGTGGGCCAAAGCCAAAGGGCTAGATGGCAAAGGAGGAAATTTGATGTTTCCAAAGTGAAGAACGTAAAGATATTTGTCTTTCGCATAACCATGGATTTTAAGTGTTGAGATCCTATAAGTTACCTTCTCCTTTAATTCGACAGCGGCCTCAAAAATGGTTTTACGAAGATTATTAGGTCGATACACAACTCATAAGTAATTATGAGAAGCTTGAATTTTTTTAACATGGGTAATCTTACACAGCCGATTTCGCATGCAAATTGGAAAAAGTTGTAGTTAGTTCAACCAACTTGGCATCAGGATCACCAATGAATGTAACGAAATATGACTACCACCAAGTCTCAAATTATTTGGTGTGGTAGAAAGGTGGTTGGAAAGGAGTGAGAGTAAGTGTAGACCTTCGTGCACATATGTTTCTGATATCTTCTTTGATAACTTTAAAAGGTTGGTCATTTATGATGTCTATCAGCAGCTCATGATAATTGAACAAGGACATGGGGACAAGTTGTCAGAGTCAAAATTTTCGAGCCGCCAGGTTTAGTTGATAAGCGACTAATCCTGGATTCACGCTGACAATCACAGAAGACAGGAATTAGGGAGTTAAGTAACGTCTCCAGAGGATTAGGGAATTTTTTTTGTCTTCTTCTCTTGCAGGTGGGAAAGCCCTAGTAAGCCACTCGGGGCCATCTTGTCTATCATGGAACGGGGCCATAGAGGGTGTAAAATCGACTCTTGTCAACATGATGTTGAACAGTAGTTTGAAAAATTCAGGATTTGGGGAACCCTTGTCAATATGAGTCAAAGGAAGGAGGCATTACCAAACGATATGGTTTTGAGATGGAAGGGATGCTACTTTCTTATTCCTGAAGGGATTGATCTCCTCAGAAAAAGTGGCACTCAACCATAATTGTAAAAGCCAAAAAGGGCCATGGACCAAGACATTCTTTTTCTTTGGATTAGCAGGGTCGAAACACTTGATTTGATTAGCAGCGCCAGTCAAGTATGCGTAAAGAGAGGCCAAAATCAGCTGGCCTAAAGCAACATTCTCACCCATGTACAATTGGGTAGCCAAATAAGAAAGTTGTTTGGCCACCTGCATCGACCTGGAGCAAAAAATAAAGAGAAACAGCTAAAATGTTAAAAATGCTACATGCTCTTCATCAGTTATGGGGCCGGAAGTTTGAGCATGATGGTCGATGGAGTTGTTGTATGTTGGTTTACCAGCTTCGCTAACATCGAACTATAGTGGCACAGGTTCAACATCTCTATAGTTAAAAACGGTGCCAGATGGTTTTAACCCTGTGATGGCAATAACGTCGAACAGGGTAGCAGTAATCATACTACACTTAGTGTGAAAAGTGTTGGTCGACCCTTCCTAAAAATGTATGGCAGCTAAGAGTATGGCACTAGAGTAAGGCTGACCGCATCGAGAAAGTTCTAACAATGTATAAATGTCCATTATTTTCCATTGATCTCCTTTGTCGGTTTCTAAACATGCCATCCAAGCACGAAACTAAGGGCAATGCAGAGGTGGAGCAGTTCTAGAGTTCCTGTCAATATACTTAAGCGAAATAGGGTTTGGAGAAGAAATTATGGGTTTGGTAACAGTGCTAGTAGGAAAAATGCTTCCTTATCATCTACATAGATTTCGGAAGGTACATCTGCAGGAAGTGGCCCTAAAAAAGCTAGAGGTTTTTTCTTCAAGAGAAAAATGGATAAGTACCTGAGATTGCCATATTTTGGCTTTCTCCTCAACAAATGGAGGTTCCGGCACATAAGCTTTTCCTTCAACGAGGCGTAGTTGAAAAGCGATTGCTGGAGAAGAAGTTTGATTATCAACATTCTCCATTGTAATAATTTTTAATAAGGATGAAGATGGGGAACAGTGATGAAGTTTGCAAGTTCTGCGTTTTTCTGAAGCAAGGGTATGAAGAAGCAAAGAAAAGTAAAAAAAATGAGAAATAAGGGTATTTATATACTTTGAAAGGAAGGAATAAATAATGGAGAAAATCTTTGTGATTTCCTAGGTTTAAATTCTACCACTTGAGGGACACGTGCTGCAAAATCAACGTGAGTTAATGGGCCACATCTCCCACTAAAAATGCAATGATGGCGAGAATTAAATATCACACGTCTCGAAGCTGAAAAGCGTGATATGTTACCATGATTACATGATGTCACGGAAAAGGCGGAACAATAACGTTCACTTTTGGAGGGATGGAAACGGTTTGAAAAAATAGTAAAATCGACGCTTCAAAGATGCCATTATCTGATATGAGTTGAAATTCGAAAATGGCATCTCTAGGGGGCATTTTGTTACCTTAAAAAATCTTAAAGGTATCAAGCACGTGTATTAAATGAGGATATTCCCATAAACTAAGGGTCATCCTCTAAAGTAGGGGTTTTTAGGAAATTGGAGTCAAAGTTTTTGAAATTTTGGTGTTAGTAAAACTAGATTTAATGTTAAAGAATATCACGTCAAACTATCGAAACTGCGCTAGGTCGACCAAAAGGAAATAAAAGAATATATGTTAAGAAATGGTCGAAATTGTTTTAGTCGACCAAAGGGTGAAAGACAAGGGAAACAGTCGAAATTGGTTTCTGTCAACCAAAAGGGTTGTTGGACGTAGAGGATTTGTTGTTGATTTTTTACTCTTGCCAAAGGGAAAGTGTCAAAGTGAGTCAGAAGCGGTTTACCTTCAAAAGCTAGAAGCGGGAAGATTTGAATTTCAAAGTCATCAGCAGTTGCCAGCAGTTTACAATTTGATTGAGCGCTAAATAGGTGGCGAAATCCAGTGAAGCGATTGTCTCAAGATTTTAAGGTTATCCATAGATTTCATCCAAGAAGTTACATTGTAAATACTATAAATATGCAGATTTAGTGTATTTTTTGGTGTGTTCACTTGTATGCTCAAAATCACTTGTGAAAAATCTGTCATTCTGAGCGTTAGGAAACAAAGAGTGAAGAAGTGCTTGATGTACGTGAATCACCGCTTTTATTTCAATGCAAAACCTTTATTTTTCAATTATCTCTTTTGAATACTTTATTTGCTTTCTATATACTGTCAAACAAAGCCTTTACCTTATTTTCTACTTCTCGTAAACAATTCAATACTCTCTGTCGGTCACGAGTCACTAGTCAGTCAGTTTATTGAACTTTATTTTCATATGAATACCTTTTGTCGGTCACGAGTCACCAGCCAATCGTTTGATTCATAGCGTGGGAAGCCGTTATACTTGTTCCCTTAGTCACGGAAAGTTGTTTCCCTTGATAAGGATTTCGATAGAATAAGTATAATAACAAAACTCTTAGCACGTGTCTTAAGATCAACTGGCCGATCTTGCGAGTTACCCTTAGTTTTAGGACTTTTGGGAAGACCAACGGTTGTTTAAAATTTTCCACAGTAAACACCTTCATATCATATGTAAAGCCTTTTAAAAAATGGTCTCTGATCATCAGCACCTTCTAGAGCAGGTTCTACATTCATCTTAATTGTTGACCCTGGATTGGCTCTTAGCAGTTCATGACAATAGTCATATATCCTAGTGTAATCACCCAAAAAGGAACCATGAACCCTATTCCTTGTAGCCACTCTTGCTCTTATTACTTTAGTCTTGTTTACACCTACATTCCACTTCCTCAATGCCTTTTCTTTAAGATCCTGGACTTTCAACCTAGGGTTAATTTTCAATGCATTCTGAATCCTCTTACTCAACTACTTTGTGCTTAACATCCTCACATTATACTCCCTGCTGCAATTATGATTGTCAATTAGTTTCCTTATTTTCCAGGTTTCCTCATTTAATAACTTGTCAAAATAAACCTCCCACTCACAACCTTCCTTACATCTCACCCTCACCCTTTTCTTATCATTTTTTATGATCTTGAGGGCTCTTCCATTTTGAACAGCATATGAGGAAACAACTTCCTTAATGTCATCCTTTGAAGTAAAATACATTCCTAATTCCCATTTGTAATTGGCCATATCTTTTATCTCTTTGAAAATTATGTATTTATTCCTTTTAACCCCACTACTGTTATCACTGTCACATCCACTTTGAAGATCCTCACTGTCATTGTCACTCCCCTTATATTCCTTTGTAACTTTGTTGCACTTTCCTTTTCCTTTTCCTTTTGATATTTCATTACTGTCATACAAAGTCAGGTCTGCAATTTCATTTTCACCAATGTCCTCATAACCATCAGATTCATCTTCAAAGGCTACTTCTAGGGCACTATCATACTGGTAACTCTCATCCTCACTATCATGAGAATTGGATTCATCGTGCACCTGACCATCAGTATTTGACTCCACTTCAACAGGCTTCACTTCAACAGGCTCTACTTCAACATTTGTTGCTTCCACCCCTATATTTGCATCATTTAATCCAACATTTCTTTGTTCCACAATAACACTTGGATCATTCAATCCATCATTAACTTCATCCACACTAACAACAGTCTCCTTTAACTTTCCATCAATGCCATCATGTAGCTTGCTAAGCAACTCCTTCATCTCATCTACAATATTCTCAGGCTCCTAAACATGACCATCAAAATACTCAGGTTAAGACAAATTGTGTTGAATGTAAACATGAATAACATGATGTACCTTGTATAGGTCTGCATTTTCTAGGGCACATTTGTCATCAACTAGTTCACTCATCCCAAATTGTGGGTCTTTGTAATACATTTTCTCTACATTGTCCGTATAACTTAAGTCTTTGAATACATCAACTAACTCAAAGCAACTCCACCTATCAACATCTGCTGACAATTCAGATACCAGGCTTCCTTCATAGATACTAAGCTCTTGATCAACGAACTCACCACTGTGGTGAATTATGAGTTTCATAAATTCATCCATTAAACCTAAATCTCAGAAACCCCATTTCAAATATCCAGAAACAAAGACAAAACAAGATTAACATACCTGGAATCACCTACGGAATCACCTTCACAAGCCTCTTCGCAAGCCTCTTCCTCTTTCCTTTGGCTTTCGTTTTGGGAAAACAGAACATGCATATGCTATCTTCAACTTTAGGAGATTTTGTCTTTATTCTCTGCCACGTTGCCTCCAACAAGCCACTTCAAGCATGACAACTGCCACTTGGAGTCTGATTTTTGAATTTCACTAATGGAAGGACTAACATGGTTACATTTTGAAACTTAAGGGACCACTTTGGCACAAAAAAAAAAGATAAGGGACCAAAGTGAACTATGACCTATAGTTAAGAGACCAAAATGAGCATTTTTCCAAAGTTCTATTATTAATACTATGTACTAATGCTCTTAATTACAGACTGATACTATTAGCACAAGTATTCCTGCTAGTCCATAATACTAATTATGTTACTCACTTATTAGTTTACTACTAGTTACTAATATTATTTTATTCGGTACTACGATTTTCCATTCATACCGCTACTAATGGCTCCCTGCCAAATTAGTGCCATTTGCTTCCTATAATTCACTTACAAAATATACTACCTACCACTGTATTCTCCTTCTGTCATTTTATTTCCATTCTACTATTCTACTAATTAATTAATATTACCTCTGTAACTAACAATTGTCTCTGCTAAATCATCACTAGTACTACTATTAAATTATGTTTAATAGTTACTAATGTCTTTTGCTAAATTTACTAACTCTGCCCAACTAACTTGATTAATATATTAATGATTACTAACTACCTACTAGTGTTATCAAATGGGTATATATGTGTGAATCCGCTACAGTAGCGCCTAATGACAAAACAAATCAATTAAAACACTAAAATACAGCGTGCCCCTCCTCACCAAGGTGTGCCATTCGGCACACCCCCTCTCTTAAGCATGTGTCAGTCGACACCCTCCATCAACAACACATGCCATGCGGCTTGTTGTGTGTGCCACTCGGCACTCCCAATTTTGTGTCGTCCGTCACCATTCGTGTGCCCTTCGGCACACCTCCTTCACGTGTATTTCTTCAGTGCCTTTCTGTTACTTGCCCAGACTGCATTCGATTAACAGTCTCACATCAGAACAATATATATCGTTACAACAACATCAATTTTCACAGAAACACAATTTTCTAGAACAAATAACATGGAACCAGATCAACATGACAATTAAATCAACACAAATCAATTCTCAGCAACATATTCATAGAAATTTGATAAATTTCAGAAACAACCAACCACAACAAATATACATACAACAATGATTTTACACAATCCAATTCCCACATACTATTCATCATAATTCTCATTATAGAGTCAGAACCCCACCCTTACCTTGAATTGGAGACCGCTATATAACATTCTTATTCAACACCTAGCTTTTCCTCTTCTCCGCAACTTTGCAACTTCCATGTTCCCACAAAATACTCAAGACTTTTTTCCTTATTCCTTCTAATTAACTTAATCCTCATAATTAGCTTAACCTTATAATTATTAATATTCTTATTGGGCCTAACTTTCACACTCCACCTATTACTCCATACAGCCAAATAATGAGTCCAACTAATAAACCTTATATTATTATAATATCTATATTAATATTATTGCTAATATTAATCAACCAATCAATTAAATAACAGCCAAATAACAACTTAGCAACTTAAATCAACATTTCTCGAAATTTCGCAACTTCAACAATTTCAACAACATTTTCAACCATTAATCCGTAATTATTAAATAATTAATTAAATTAACGGGTGTTACATCACTCACCCCAATGACCACTCCCCGCCCCCATTAGCCTCAGGTGTTGCATCAATCATACCCCCTGTTTCAATAAAGAGGGCGCGAGATGAGGAATAACAATCCACTCGGGACGAGGGCTCTCCAAAGCGGGCCCAGGTTATTGAGGGTGATGATCCAAGGGAGGTAACTCCCTTCATAAGAATATGATACATCTTCTCTTCTCAACTTCCTCGCACTCCTTGTAAGTATAGAGTGTAATAAGAGAGAGGGGTGAATTATATTTTTCAGATATTTCTCGTTTTTTTAAATATCTTACTTAGGTTCTTATTTTTCCGAAAATATATTGATGAACTTATGAAGTAAAATGCAGAAAAATAAAGAACACAAAGATGTATACTAGTTCCTCTCATCAACCAAGAGTACATCTAGTTCCCTCACACTCCATGAGAAATTTTCACTATTGTTATATCTTTGTACAAATCTCACACCAAGACTTCTCCTACAATATTCTAACAACAACAATGAAGCAAACTACTTCATTGATTTCCAGCCACACCAACATATATGATGGACTTTGAATCACCCCGACTCAAAGGACATTTCCAAAATATAGAAAGACAACTCTTCCTATTTAAAAACCCCTGTAGAGAGTACAACCATTTTCCTTTCAGATAAGATCACCAGATACTTGGTGAATGAAAATACAACAAACAGATAAAAATGAATACATAATGATTGAATGTTTTCCAATATATTGAAAATTTAATCTTCTCTTTAAATGAACAATTCATGAAAATATAAATATTAAGTACTCAAAAATTTATGGAATTTTTCTCAATGTATAAAAATATTACAGTAAATGTTTATAAGTCATTTTTTATTGAACACTCGAAAACCAATAAAAATTATTTTAAAACATTTGAAATAGGTGATTTTGATTCATAAAAAATTCTAATTTTGTAATTCTCATGATACATCTACAAACCATGACAATGTTTAGAAAAACATTCATGATCAATTGACATTGATTTGGAAGAGGTATGATGAATGTGTGCAAAGAAAAGGTATGACAATGATTTAAAGAATTTCAATAATTTGTAGAGGTAAAGTTGATTTTTCAGATACTTTAACTTATAACCCTGAAATCAGAAAAGTTTAAACATTTTATCAGAAGAGTGCAGTTGATTTTTTCAAATACTTTAACTTTTATATGTTTATATCAGTACTAATTAACATGTACAATACTTATTAATATATAATTATATCACATGCTACCTTATTCCTTGTGTTAATGAAGACATCCCGTAATAATTTATATTAAATAATTTAAAAATATATTTTATTTTATAAAAAAAAGTATATATAAAATTTAAATAATTTATTGTTTTAAAAAAAATTAAAGTTTATTATAATTTAATTTGAGTTTTTTTTTGGAATAAATATTATAATTATATTATTACTAAAATAAAAAATAATTATAAATAAGATGGAGTTTCAATTATGTCACATAATCTCTACCATGTCATCACTTTAATTGCTACATCATAAAAAAATGAGACTCAAATGAAGTTAGAGATTAATTTCTCAAAAAAATTGAAATATGAGGATCAATTAAATCAAATTTTAAAATAGAGAAATCAAAACTAAAAAAACAAAAGAAAATAGAGGAATCAGAATTGCAATTAAGTTAAAATTCTATTTTTATATTTCTCATAATACATCTACAAACCATGATAATGTTTGGAAAAAATTTCATGATCAATTGACATTGATTTAGAAGACGAATGATGAATGTGTGCAAGAAAAGTGTATCACAATTGTTCAAAAAATTTCAAACAATTTGCACAGGTAAAATTTTGTACCTAAAGAGGAAAATCGATTTATCTTCCATACAACTTATAAAAATTTGAAATTTCACACTAGATAAATCGATTTATCAGAGAGGGAATATAAATTTACCTTCTTTACTTTCACAAGATTTGTTTTGGCATAGAGTAGATAAACATATTTACCTAAGCAAAAACATGAAAAATTGACTAAGTTAAAAAGTTTTTCAATATAAATCATGCAATTATGTTATGACAAATTTAGAATTGTTTAGATAAAGATTGTCATAGCTTAAAGCTTATAAACCATAAATTACTCATTGTCATTGATCTATGATCCAACGTCATTGGGACAAAAACAACAAGCCATGTTGGTGTACGAATATGAACGGTTGGCAATTGTTTGAAAACATATTTGAATTGTTTGTTTGGACATATTTGCATTGCGTGTGTTCAGATAGGCCAACAAAATGGTCTAAATAGTTATCATAAATCGAATGGTGGTACAATACTAGTTTTCACTTATTTATTCAAACCACTCTTTTTGAGAATGTCATATTAAAAGAATGGTTTGATTTTATTAAAGAAAGATTCTCTAACTTAATATTGAAATTTGATAATAATGAATCAAATATAAGTCTTGATGACATGTTTATTTAAAAAAAATTAAAATTAAGATTTAGATTTGATTTAGTACATTTATTGTTATTACGAAAGAAATTTGATTTTTTATTTATAAATAAGAAATAGAGACAATGAGACGAGAGGAAGAGTAATAAAGTAAATTATGTCTACCTATTTATCTAATAAAATAAACTGCCAAAAACGATTGTGTTTAAAAAGAAGTCCTAATTTGGTGTCGGAGTTAGAATCAGAGATGGCGACAGCAGAGAAAACCAACAATGATTCACTTCCTAATCTTCCTATCAATCTGGTGGCTGAAATCTTCTGCGGATTGTCTGTTAAACTTCTGGTACAGCTTCAATGCATGTGCAAGTCCTGGAATTCTCTAACCTCTGGTCTCAATTTCACGAGAAAGCACCTCAGCCTCTCAACCACTCGGCGCCTCCATTGCACAAAATACAAAAGTAAACCACACGTTGAGAATTCTTACCCACTCGAATCAGTTTTATCAACTAAATTCACACAACATCGCCTTCCTTTCAACAATATCGCTGCTTCTTGTGGAGACATCCTTTGTCTTTTCGATAAACCTAAAGCTTTTGTTGCATTGTGGAATCCTTCTATTAGAATATTCAAGGAATTACCCCTTTTTCTAAACTGTGAAATTCTTAACAACAAGGTTTATATGACCTTCGGCTTCGATTATGATCAAGTTTCTCATAATTACAAAGTTGATGTTCTTTACTACACCAAATCTAACTTGCTTGACACAACTAAATTCAAAGTTCATGTTTTGGGTACCAATTGTTGGAAAACCACTCAGACATTTCCTTTTGGTGCTGTCTTTGATGAGCAATCTGGAACATACGTAAGAGGTACACTTAATTGGATTACCCATACTCAATGGCGTCGCATAGGTCCCATCTTCATTCTTTCTTTTCATTTGGAAAATGACTCTTATCAAAAGCTTTTTCCCCAGAGTCGTGCTGATATCAGTCCGGTTTACTTTACATTGTCTGTCTTGAAGGACTGCTTGTGCTTAATTTCTCATCATCATTTTTGGCTCATGAAGGAATATGGAATTCATGACTCTTGGACTAAACTCTTCTTTGTTTCATTCATACAAGATCCTACTAAGTCTTATATCTTGTCCAATACTTTGTATGTTTTTGAAGATCACCGACTGCTGCTCGAAATTCAAGACGATTGGACAAGGAAGTTGGTTCTTTATGATCCAAAGAATGATACTTTTAACATTACTAGGTTCAAAAACACCCTAAAACTATCTCTTGAGACTTTGATTTCACCATGTTCTTAATGCTACAATGTATTATTGCTTTAAAGGATTATCATGCTTCTTTAACTTCTTATCATGATTCTTCTCAAACTCTTCTAAGAAATTGAATTCTTTCTCATGTTCTTCAATCTTACCGAACAATATAGTGAGGTCAAGTGTAGTGAGATTGTTGGCTTCCTTGATCGTGGCGACCTTTGGTTGGTAATCCCTAGTAAGACATCTCAAAACTTTGTTAGTAGTAATTCCATTGGGAACCAGTTTCCCAAGTTTATATTTCAAATGGTTAATGAGATAAGAAAATCTCTTTTGCATATCCGCAATGGTTTCACCATGCTTCATGCGAAAGAGCTCGAACTCTTGAAACAATGTATTTACTCAAGCTTGTTTAACTTTATTGGTTTCCTCATGGGAAACTTCTAATGAATTCCACATAGATTTTGCGGTTCCATAATGAGAGACATGATAAAACTCATCCACTCTAAGGGAGGACATGAGAATGTTTCGTGCCTTCCAATCGTAACTCCATAATTACTTTTCATATTTACTTCATGTTGTTTCCGGTTTGGGTACGGTGACACCATCAATGACCTTAGTAATAACATTTGGACCGTTTTTGATGACACCTCATACACCCTTATTATAAGGATTGATATGAATGCACATACAATTCTTCCAGTAACCATAGTTTTTACCGATGAATACAGGAGCTCTATTATACTCCCCTTTAGGTGCGTTTGCCATTTTCTAAAAATTGTATTGGAAGCACACGAAATGAACTGGGCTCTTGATACCACTTGTTAGACGATGACAACTTATCTAGAGGGGGTGAATATATACCCAATTCAAATATTAGTTTTAAAATAGATTTTCAATCACATTAAAAATAATGGTTAGTGGAAGTCGTGTCTTAGATCGAAGTCGTCTAAATGCACATGATCATTGGAGCTCGGATATACATTAAACCAATTCACGTTAAGTAAAGAAGATAAGTGAGCAACACATAAAATTCTCAATCAACAATTTAAACAAAATCAATTAAGTAACCTATTTCCAATGAAATTGAAGGTAAAAACTTACTTAGACAATTTATCGAACACCTAGTGTGAACTTTGATTTCCAGAAATTCCTTTGAATTTCGTTGATGTTAAAACCTCTTACAATCAAAGAGATTGTAAGAACAACAACAAATTTATTTAAACTTTCAAAGAATATTTCTATCCTAATCAATTTGCACAATTAAGAGAGAGAAATAGAGAGCGAGATAAAGAGAGAGAAATAGAGAGCGAGAGAGAAGGAGAGAACGGAACAAGGATTTGTTTAGGAAGTTCTCCAGTTGTCCTTGCTATGGCTACGTCTCCCCCAATTCCTTTTTGGAATTGAGACCAATTTCCTACTATTTGCAAAAGTATCTTTACAAGAGAAATGTTGCAATGCAGCCCTACAACACCAATGGTTGATAATGATCCAACAAAATTCCATTTGGCTTGATGGAGTTAGATCAAGCCCCTAACAACTTCAATTGATCCACTGTCTCACACTACTAAGTTGAAGGAATAATGTCTTCAATATTCACTCTTCCGAATCCAATTTCAAGCTTGTTGTCACCCAAGATTACCCAACGATTCACCGTCTCACGCTACTAGGCTTGCAAAACCACCCCATTCTTCAAGATCTTCACTTGGTCGAATCCAATATCGATACAATCTTGTTAAAAAACCTCAAATCTCCACACCATCTTGAGGTAAAAATTATCGTAGTTTTCTGGATGAAACCCCATTGATTCTCAACCAATCTTAGGTTACAACCAACCTAAATTGAGCGTTATCAACCGAGTCTAGATGACACTCAAGCAATGAATGATTATGTGTACGTTGTTTTTGTGTATGCATAAGGCCAAGTTCAAACATGAAGAGCAATCAAGTAAGTGTTTATAGTTTCATCAAAATTAAAATGATGCATGTATGAGATATATATATATATATATATAGGTGTGAGACTTGGAGGAAAAAGAAAGACCTATAAACACAAAAGAGAACTGATTTTTGAAGTTTGGTACAAGATGTGTCGACATGTACAAGTGATGTGTAGACACATACATGACAGAAACAAGCACATGTATCAACATGTAATAGGTCATGAGTCGACACAAACTTCCATAGATTTTTAGGCTTAAAAACAACAGCACATGAGTCGACATGAAGCTCGTATGTGTCGACACATAGAGTAGTTTAAAGACATGTGTCGACACGAACAAGAGAATGAGTCCATAAAACTTCCAAAGAGTTATTTTCTTAAAAACAACAGCATATGTGCCGACACGAAGCACGAATATGTCGATACATGCACATGAATTTTGTGTAAAAACTGATTTTTCCTTTATGATACCAATGGATAACCAAACCAAACTTGTTCTATATGATTCTTAAGGATCCTAATGACTTATAATGCAATGGTGCACACAAATACTCATAAATACTGTTCAATGTACAAAAAATCAAAATCAACTCCTAGTTTTGACATCATACAAAACATCTAAAAGAGAAATGCATCCACAAGGGCTTCTTATTGGAGCAAACCCGAAACGAGAGGATATGTGGGCACATGTGGTAATATTTAGTTGGAAGAATAAGCATATATCCATTATAGGCAGGATTATAATTGTTAAATCAATCTTACACGGGATTCTGGTCTATTTCCTCTCTTTCTTCAGGGCGATATTGTCGTGGCACGAAAAATACCTGAGCGTATGAACGCTCGAAATCAACAAGAGTCGCCACCAAATTTATTTTTAAAAGATAAAACATAGATAAAAACCTAAAAGAACAAAAATATGGCCATTGCAACCAAATTCAGGTTCGGGAGTCGATTATAAATAGAAAAGGTATTTGCACCCCGTACATCCTATTGTACTCAACGGAAATCGTTTAGTAAGTTTTGCGAACAAGAGTGTTAGCTTAAGTTATTTGATTTCTTATAATTATTACAGAATATTTACATAAAGAAATAAATGGAGGGAAATTTAGGTTTTTTATTAGGGTTCTTGACAAGATGTTAAATCTCGCTCCTACGTATCCCCGGGTGCGATGAGAAATTCAAAGCTACATAGTTCTTTGTAGTAAATGTTTGTTCATATTTGGAATTCTATAGGGAGGGTAACTAGATCCTCTAAATAGTTTCATTGTTCGACTAGGGTATGTCACTACTTCCCCTAGGGATAAATAGGGATTCCCAAGGGATGTGACAACCATTGCATTATCTACGAACATGGATGCGCTATGTTTAAGGCTTGCCATGAATGACGTTGTCATACCATAAGGTTGTTATCTATCGTTTAAAGGCATTAAAAATCAACAAAAAGAAAGGCCTTTGATCCACAACCACCACACCTTGAGGTGCCCTGACAGTAGTATAGACACAAGACACTATTGGAAGCGTGACTACCATTCCCTGTGGGGTTGTCGGATAATTTATCTGACTGGTGTTAGAAGGATTTTCTCCTCTTGTATTCGGAGTTCCTATCGCATCTTGTAATGATACGTTCACTTGTCTTTCTATGTTTTTATGGTTGTTTTGGGGAGGTGGGGTATTTATCAACGGTGGACGTGTCATTTCTAACAATTTTTACCACTCCTTAAGTGCATACAATCAACAACATTTCACAAATGAAGAATTGGCAAAGTTTAATAACAAAGACACACTTTTTGTAAAGAAACTACTTATGCATCTAATGCATAAAAAGGTCCCACTGGGCGTTCCAATTTGTTTACCGTGAAATTTAGTAAACAAGCGCTAGCCTTTGAAAATGGTTACTTGCAGATCGACTAGTTAATCCTAGAATATATGTGCATAAATTCTTGTGACTTTGTTTGAATGTTTGGTGTGAAGTGAAATATATTTTGTTTTCTACTGAGTTTAAAATGTAATGTTTACAAAAAATAAAGGATTTCGACTTGGTCGAAATCTTGGTAAAAGTAAGGTGAATAAGTAGAAATAAAGTGCAAGAAAAAGACAATTTAAAGTAAAGTAAGATTGCTTAAAATGTAAAGACAATGGTATTCAGGATCATACATTTCTCTCATGTTATTGGTTTCTCATTTTACACTTGGATAATTTGAGGGTGTGAGTTTTCGTAATGATTTGACACCCCTAATCCTAATACTAGAACTCCTATTTATACTAATACAAGATTAATTGTTTGCAATGGCTTTTTCTTTAGAAATTGACACGTCTTCGTTGCATGTTTTTCATCTATGGATTTGTCTCCACGTGTTCTTTCGGATAAGACCAAAAGACAGTTATTTTGCTCTTCTCTGCGCCAATCCGCTGATGTTGAAGCCTCATGGTAACTTCTACTTCAAAGTCCAGACTGCACTGTTTATCATCAAAATTCTTGAACAATCATTCTTGAGGAAAATATTAAATCCCAACTTCCGCTTTATGCTTGAAACTTCGACTTCTTGAGTTGAAGGGATTATGTCGAAATGCTCTTATGAACCTCTAGATTTTACTTAGTTTTCTATGAACCTCTCTTTCATACACTGAGCTTATTATGGTCGAAAATCCAAGCTATACACTTTCTCTGATAGTCAATTAGGTTACACACTTCCTGATGCCCTTTTAATCCCGTCGAACAATAGTCTTTCTTTGTAGTTGATGTAGGGTTGCACTCTACTCAAAAAATCTTTCAGGTTATGGTACATTTTGTGCCCTAACTTCTCTTGGAACACACAATCTGGTCTCCGGCCCTTTTCAAAGATCCAACACTTCAGGCTTTCATCTGAGTCTCCAATAACACAATCTCTTTGGTGAAACGATCAATGTATCAATGCATGGTTTATTTCTTACCCTGTGTGATTCCTCTAAGAACAACCATCGTAGTCAATCGTCTCTTCTTAGATGTGAAGCGGACAATGAAAGCTTCATATAGGTCAGTCCAAGAGTCAATACTCCCATACGGGAGGGATTTGAAACAAGCTACAACTTATCTGATTAGGGTTAGAGCAAAGAGTATGCACTTCACAACCTTGTCGGCATGATGGTAGTCCAAATGATCATCTACATGATCAACATGCTCATCAAGATCTTTGTTCCCACTGTATCTCTAAATTTTCAATGGTTTCTCCAATAATTTTGGGTTTTGGCTATCCAAGATGCAAACGGATAAAGTATTTTTCTTTCGTGTTTGGACGGGAGCGTCTTCCTCATATATTTCCCCCTTCTTCGAGAATGGCAGACTTCGAGTGGAGTATGGATACCTCTTATTCCTTCGAGATCATGGGAAGTAGAGCAGTGCTTGTGTCCTCGGTGACTTTTGGACTAATTTTTTATATCTCCTTGGCTCAGAAATTGCAGTTTGGTTCTTGTGTAAAGCATCCTCTTGTATGGTGATCTTCTTCGAATTAGCATTGTGTAAGCTTTCTTCCATCCAGAATAGTCTCTCCACTATGGCCCAAGATTTCTACTATTGTACAATGTGGTAGACATTGTTTAGTAGGTCGTTATCTCCATGCACGCCATGGTTAGCCTGCAAGAGTTGAAATTTGTGAAGTATTTCTTGCCCAGTCACTATAGACAAGGGTGTAGGTCTGAATGAAGATTTACCATGGTGGAGCTGTGGTGTAGATCCAAGGAATGAAGGAGGTTGAATAACTCCCTTATTTTCCATAGGTTGGACATGATCTTGAGTTATATGAACAAATTGAGCAGTTGCTAGGACTTGATTGTTCGTCCTTTGAGGAGGAGGAGGAGCATTCTTGGCCATTTCAGCGGCAACAACGACTTGCCATTAGATGGTAGAGCGAGTAGCTTTACATTTCGCTATTGTCGATAGATATGATGGAGGATTTAAAGGATAAGAGTTTGAATTTGATAGAAGTGATCAAGAAATGGAGATCTTATCTTCGATAGAAGGAGATCTGGATTTCTAACGGAGGAGATTCGATTGAATCAAGAGAAGTTTAATATTGAAAAACCATATGAATCAAAAGTCGATTCTCATAGACGGCGTCAATGTTCCGTGTTAGAACTAGAGTTAATCATAAAACATGAATTTAAAATTAGGTGTGGTGGGTGGTTCAGAACTTCCAATGCAGTGAAAAAAGGATTGATCTGCAATGTTAACATGCAATGTTAGCACTTCAATGTCCAAATTAACATGAGAATTAAATTCGACATTTAAATGAAAAAAGATTTAAATACTTGTGAAGTCTTTAAATAAAAGAAATGATTGTCTCCTTTACAAAGAGAGGGGTTTGTATTCCATATCCCACTTGCTCTCTCATCGGACGTTATTGTTTTCTAGACCTTATTAACGGCCCAAAACAATTGATTTTCTCATCTAAAAGTGATCTCATTTCTATGTAAATAATATTAGTCTCTATCTACTAATAAAAAAAAAGAACATAACAAAAACAGTATCCTTAACATAACATTGTTAGCATAGTTGTTCCCGATCCCACCCTTTTTCATTCCAAGACAACTTTACTATAGTGTCAAATTCTCTTATCCTCACCTCACCCTTTTCATTCCAAGACAACTTTACTTTATTTATTAGTGTCAAATTCTCTTATCCTCACCCTCATCCACCTGCCCAGTTACCTAACATTGTTAGCAACGAAGAAACTCTCTCCAAACTGCTTCATCAGAAGATAGATTAGTTAGCACCATGGATGATTCTGTGAGAGTAATCTCCACGAGTACAATTCAAGCACCAAGTGACAACAACATCAATGGAAACTCAACTGAATTTCAGAAAATCCATTTAACACCATGGGATCTCCAATTCCTCCCACTTGAAGCCATTCAAAAAGGCCTTCTTTTCCACCACACCATTGATCCATCAAAAAACCAAATCCATCATTTGAAACAAACCCTTTCCACCACTCTTTCCTTCTTTCCACCCCTCGCCGGCCGTCTTGTAATCACTCAACACAAAGAAGAACACAACAACACCACCTCATCATCATGTTTCATCCTTTGCAACAATGCTGGTTCACTCTTTGTCCACGCCAAAGCAGAAAAGACTACCGTTTCCGACATCCTTCGACCCAACAACCACTTTGTACCACCCATTGTGTACTCTTTCTTCCCCTTCAACGGAGTCAAAAACTATGAAGACACTCCCCACCCAATTCTTGCTGTCCAAGTAACCGAGTTACTTGACGGTCTCTTCATAGGTTTCACAATCAACCACCTTGCGTCAGACGGAAAGTCGTTTTGGCATTTCATCAATTCTTGGTCTCAAATCTCACGAGGAGTTTCTTTAAACAAACATCCTTCACCTTCACCTTCACCTTCACTTAAACGCTGGTTTCCAAACGACATTCATCAACTTCCCATACGTTTCCCTTTCGCAACTGATCAATTCATCCAAACCTCCAAACCAAACAACTTAGGTGAAAGAGTATTCCATTTCACGAAGGAGAAAATCGCGGAACTGAAATCAAAAGCAAACGCAGAAACTGATATGAATATTACAATCTCTTCACTTCAAGCGGTATTATCTCACGTTTTGCGTTCTGTGGTTCGTTGCGAAAGACTTGATCCACAACAAGACGTTCTTTATGGATTACTGATTGGGGTTAGAGCAAAGATGATTCCTCCGCTTGAAGATGAATATTTCGGAAATGCAATTTCAGTTTGTGGTTTTACAATGAAAGCAGGAGAAATTCTTGATAGTGGGATTGGAATGGTAGCATTAGAGATGAACAAGACTATTTGTCTAAATTCGGGTGATGAGAAAATAAGAAATAGTTACGAGTGTTGGCTGAGAAAAGCAAAGATGTTTACAGGTGGGAGTGATTTGACTCGTTGTTATACATTGACAACAAGCAGTTCTCCGAGGTTTGATGTTTATGGTAATGATTTCGGTTGGGGAAAGCGTGTGGGAGTTGGATGCGGGGGTGCGAATAAAAGAAATGGCAGGATTACTGTGTTTGCTGGGGCGGAAGAAGGCAGTATAGATGTTTTACCGTGTCTTCCTTATGAGATCTTGGAGGCCATGGGAAATGATACTGAGTTCATGCATTAATGTGTGTGTCTATGTGAAATGGTTGATCATGTATAAAAATGTCACACGTCATCTATGTAGTTCAAAGTTCCCCAATATATGTGCATCAAAATGAACTTAGATTCTTTAAAATGTTTTGAGCTGTTAAGTTTATAAGCCGTTGATTAGAATTATAAATTTCTGATGTATTATTCCGAAGCAGTATGTTCAGAAGTAGTAGAGTTTTTAAGATAATTAATTAGAAGTAAAAGTTTCTGAAGTTACCGTCCAAAAATATATTAGTTTGTTTAGTTATTAAATTTCCTTTTTTATTAGGATTTATGTGACAATTTACTTTATGTATAAATAGATTAGTAGTAGCTGTCATAAATGTAATTCAATCATATTTTTATGGTTTGTTCTCTACTATCTTCATATCTCCTGTGACTAGATCACTACAAAAGCAACGTCTCATCACCTATTATTTGAAATGCTTGGCTCACATGAAAATTAATAAAGCACGACAATGCAAGATATTGCGATGTGGATTGCAATCATTGTGGCATAAACTTTTTTTTATAAATATAAAATATTTTATTTTATGTTTTATATGTCTTCTATTTTCTCTTTAAACTTTATCTATATTTCATTAACAATTTGCTATCATTTTAAAATATATCTTTAATCCTTTTAAAACATTCTTTAAATCTATGATACAAATAGAAAGAAACATACCAAATAATTTTTTGAGAAATATATAATTTGATGTGGGCTGATGTGATTTGATGTAGGCTAACTGTAGTGTTGTGATGTATTTGTTGTGGTGTTACAATAGAGTTTTTAGTGTGATTGTGATAACTTCTTGTTTATTGTAATATAATGCATTAAGAATGTATAATTTCAATATTAAAATAAATATTTTAAAATTATAGAATTTATAATTGTAATATTCTAATAAAATTTTGAAATTAAAAATACATCAAATAAATGAAATGAAACTTATTATAAAGATAGGATAATGAAAGTCAAATATAAAATATAGAGATATGATGGAGACTAATATAAGTATATATCATGATGAATCTATTACGTGTAGTCATTATACTAATAAAATATTGACATTTTTAAATAGAAATTGGAGACGAAATAAATTTCGTCTTAAATGATTTAAGATTTTAGATGGATTTCAACCCTTAGAGATTTTGAGACATATTTGAGACGAATTATATAATTGTTGTTTATTTTACTATATTTTGAAAATTTTATTCTTCATGTGATATATTGAATCGGATTTGAGACAAATTTCAATTATAGAGACATTTAAGATAGATTTAAAAAAAACATAATTCTTAATTATTTTATTATTTTTTTGAAATTCTGTCTCAAATTTGTGTAAAATACTAAAACGGATATGAACGGAATTCCATTAAGTATATAGACTTTGAGATAAATTTTAGACATAATACAAAATTGAGACAAATGTTAATTTTATAAATAATCATTGAAATATATTTTAAATATAATACACAATTATTATTATTTGTAATAATTTTTCTTAAAAAATATTGTAAAATAATTAAGAATATCAATAATAAATTATATTATTAATTAAGTAATAACTAAGAATGATGATAATAATTAGTTAAGTTTTGATATGTGAAGTGAAGTTGTAGCTTATAGATATAAAGTTAAATAGTTGAGTGAAAGTGTACTTAATGGTGTGGGATCATGACAACTAATTAAAATTGAAAGAACATCGCAATGTTTACTTATGACAATGTTTACTTTTAATTTATCACTTGTGAAAAGTTAATGAACATATTTTTCATATTGTAATATCTAATGACAAATTGTTTAGCTCTGAATTTGGTAAACAACGTTGGTCTCTTTAAAACAAATTTAGTGACGAGATCGACTAGGGAATCTCAGTACAGTGCTTCAGCTCGTGTGCGTAGTTAAAGTGCTTTAAAAAAGGTTTGTTCGGCTGAGAGCCAAACGACTTGATAAAAGACAAAGTAAATAAGACAAAAAGCGTTTTAAATTGTAAAAGGTAATGACATAACATTAAAGAAAGATTGAAAATAGGTTGGTTCAAACATATGTTGCCTTTGTCTGACTCATTTCGCTCGTTCGCTTGGTTACTCTGAGTGACTAGCGTACAGGAACGTGAAAGTTTGACCTTTTACAAAGTGCACTAAGTGCTTTATTCATAATACACAGAAATAACTACTTTTTAAATGGACTTCGTTTTCTTGCATGCCATGTGTTCTTCATAACTCCCCTCCATGATCCCACGTTCGTCACTCTTGATATCAAACTCACGTTTTCTCTCCATAACGCTTCACCTTTGCAGTTTAGGCGCTTATGGGCCTTTTAACCCTTTTGGGCTTCTTACCTCTCTCGGGCCCCATCCATTCACCATGAACCCTTCTCTGGTCGACTACACTTACGAAACCTTGATCGACTACCTATGAGATCATCCATAGTCGACATGCTTATGTAGTCAACTCCTTATAATTTAATGCTCTTAAAAGAACCTTTTTAATCTTTTGGTTTGAATTTTTCTCTTTATCAAATCCTAGGCAATAAACTGTCCCCCAAAATGTCCTTTTTAACTGAAAGAACAAAAATGGACATTTTAATCCTTTTCTCTTAGTGTGAAGTGACGTCATTGTAATCACGATCTTGTTCTTCAAACGATACATCAGCGATCACATGGTCACTTGCCTACTTTCTAGATTCAACTTCCTAGGATAATCGTGGCCTCCAACTTACCAACTTCCTCACCTCATTTGTCATTTGTTTGACACGTGTCGGTCATGTAGTCATAGTTTTTCCCACTTTCTTCCCAAATGTTTGGTTTCTTTGATGGTATAAATACCTCTTTCATTCCTCATTTTTCTCTTTATGCTTTATTTGCATCCTTAATCTCCTAGCTTCCAAACTCAACAAAAAAACCCACCTTCGTTTTTATTCAAAACTTCCATTCATCTTCCATGGCGTCTCCAAGCGAAGTTGTTAAACACATTAACACTCCTCACCCAATTGAGCTACTTTCCACCATGCCTGATTTCTTTGTTGTTGATGGACAAATTTTTGTGTTGGAGCCAAACTTAGCACGCAACATTGCTACTTTTCGTTCTAACCAGTTGCTTCCATTTATCTACACAAAATTGTGTATACTCCCATGGGACCTACCCCTAATGATATTAGGGCACCAAAAGATCTGGAAAAAATGCTTCCATGTTCATAGAAGCACAAGGCCCCTCATCGCCCGAAAGTATCCTTTAGATTTCCCCCACATCTATAGGACCTCAAAAAAATTTCGCTCCGCTCCTGCTATCAACCAGGATTACAATGCATGGTTAAATAAGGTAGAGAAAGTTAAAGGTGATGTTTGGAAATCCCAAGGAATTTTTTACTTGATTCAACTTTCTAGGGTTGGCCCTAGTTATTGAAACTATATGATGATTTCTGCCCTCCACTTCTGGGAGAGTTCCATGAACACTTTCCCTTTCACAATTGGTATGTTGACTCCCACTTAATTCGATGTTGCAGCTATCACTGGCCTTCACCCTACATGTGAAACTTTCATCCCTATTGAAGTTGATGAAGACGTTATTCCTTTTGATCAGTATATGAAGCGTTTTCACGCTAAGGATGTCGACACGGTGTCTGATGAAGCAGGTCTCTGAAGGTGGCCAAACGTTTTATTGCATTGGTGCATCACCTTCACATGGGTCGAAACACTTGCTTGAGCAAACTCATCCTGGGATCGCTTTATGAACCACTCAGTGTGGGGATCGACCAAATGACTTCTCTTGCATCGTCTGCCAGCTATCTACTTATTGGGCCATTTTGGCTGCTGCAATTGTGGCTAAATTCCACCTTTGGCAATCAGCTTAAATTGAAACTTTCAGAGGCACATGATACATTCTTTGCCTATTGTGCCATTGAAGGTCCTCGTCTTGTTGCAATGACGTTGTCCAACAACGACCTGAATCGAGAGGAGGCGCTTGAAATGTACTTGAAGTTTTTCTTCAGGTGTACCTCTTTTCACCCCAGTGTGAAATGTGGTCCTGAATGGTTTACTCGATCATTTCCCCATTCTGAGCCAACACATGTCCCTGAATCCACAGCCATTTGGAAAGCTTTTCTAACCTATAGTCTTATAGCGTCTAGGGTGGGCGCTAATGATGGGGTAACACTTTTGTGTTACCAATCCAATCTGGTGGCTAGGCAATTTGGTTTGTGCCAACCTTTGTCTCGTAACTTTTATAAGCCATCAGACGAAATATGCCTTTCGTCCCAAAGCTACAATGAAGCAGAGTGCGCCCAACGCCTCCAACACTTTGTTGTTGACGCCCCCAATCTGAACCTCGTCGCCTTCGAACCCCTTTTTTATATACAATGAAGGAGTTTTTTTATTTGTGGACCGTGAGGTTCATAAAGAAAAATGGGAATCTCAAATCTTTCAAGCATCGATTTGCCAGTGCTTTCGAATCTATGAATCAACAATTTAGAAAAGGTATAACTTACTACTAATTGTCGATCACTTTATTTGCTTTCTCTCTTTTCCATGTTTTGACCTTTAAAATTTGTCTTGTGCTTTTGTTTTATTTAGCAGTTGAGCACAAGAATCATGCTAGGGAGGATATTAGTAGTGCAGATGTTTCTGCTTCTGCTGAAAAAGCTCCTGCAATTTCCTCTCAGGTAATTTGTTAATTTTGGTGTTTCTTAACTGACCACATCCCATGTCTAACACGTTGATTATGTCGACCCATTTGTAGGCTTCTGAAGTCAATATTGTTGTCCCTTCTGGACCCTCTCCAAAGAGGCAAAAACACTCTTCCCATGAAGAGAAGCAAGTGGATGACACACCTTCGCCTGTTATCTCCATAAAATCCAAAAAGTCTCAATCGACTCAATCTGAGGCTATTCCAAAACAAACTACTTCTACCATTGTACCTGCTCCAGTGGTCGCAAAAATATGAGTCGTGCAGTCAGCTTCAATTTCAGCCCTAAAGGGGACTCTCAGGTGTCCTTTCTTTTCCCAAAACTCCTTTTTTCTTCGAGCTTACTTGCTCTTTTTTAGTTTTGTTCTTACTTGTCTCTGTTGTTTCAGTGACCAGTCGCTAAATCCAAATAGCTCCCCACCAAACTTATCTTAAGGACTTCAAAGGGAAAAAAGAAAATGACTATGATTTTGTAACATAGTAAATCTACTGATAGTGATCTCAATTATTCTGTTGATCAAGGACCCCTTGAGTATTCTCCCATCAGTGAGGGAGTGGAAGACGATTCCCACAAAGACAGCTTAGAAGGGGGCACTGGAAATGATGAAATGGAGGGTCCTGAATATGCTGTTGACATTCATGAGACTATTAAACAACAACCTTCTCAAACAACTGAAGAGCCTCCTCAAACAAATGCTCCCTTTGGCACTGTTTCAACTCCTCCCAATGTGGCTCCTACCACTACTACCATGTCACCTTAAGCAATTTCTTCTTTAAAGTAAAGTAGCCCCTTTAAATATTTGAAGTTTTTGGTGGCCGCTAGAAATCAATCGACTGATGGGGGCTCTAGCACTTCGACTATCTCTGGGGGCGTTTCTTCTTTTGGAACCCAAGGTGAAATTATCAATCGCCTGAAAATGCAACTCTTTCACGTCGATATGATCACCCATTTGGAGGTGCTTCTTATTGATGGCGCTAAGGTCAAATAGGCATTGTAAAAGGTTGACATTCACACAGTCTCTCCTCATGTCATCACGTTTATGGCTGAAGTATCTGCTTTTCTTTACCATTTTTTGGTCGATTTGGCCAAACGAAAGGAGATCCTGGGGAAACGTCTTCCTAAAGAGAAGGAACATAATATTGAATTGTCCTTCGTGGAGTCCTCTATAACTTCTAGTGAAGCGCTAAATAAAGCTCTTGACAAATCTAAAAAATACTTCAAAAAGAGGGCCTATAATATCTCTATTTGGCAGCGACTGTAACACCCCAATTCTACACCAAGCAAATATGCAAGATAAATCAGATTTATAAAATTTCAATCATACAAATGAATCGGGACGTCACAAATTCTTCTAACAAATTCATTGCATACATCATGGATATATAACACTTATTCAAAATGTCGGATGAACTAACAACATAACATCTTTCATTAAATATTCAACAACTACGCAGCGGAATTCTTCAATAACATCTTTAAATAAAATAGCAACTTCGAAACATCTCGTGTTTAATAAATAAACAATTTAAAATTCAACAACTAAAAATCAGCAATCTAAAACCAGCAAGCATTCATCCCCCCGAGTGTTACATATCAGAGCAATGACACCGACTCGATTCTATTGAAGGTATACGGCCTTCACTCTCGATTACCTGCATGTTACCAACATAAGGGCAACATTCAAACAGAATAGGTGAGATATCTAACAATATAATAAAGCGCATGATAATTAATATATTAAATTAGATCAATCACATCACCACTTCTCATCTCATAATCAACAATAATTACAGCATATATATATATATATATATATATATATATATATATATATATATATATATATATATATATATATATATATATATATATATATATATATATATATATATATATATATATATATATATATATATATATATATTCATTCACTAACATCAAATACACTTCATTATTCAATCATAAAATGCAACTCAAAACTATGTAAATGCATGTGGTACCATTGGAGCAGAACTCCCATCTCAAAAATCTAATTTGCCAATTAATAGAGGCATCAAATAAGGCATAGCCTTTGGAGCAGAACTCCCATCTCAAAATTTGCCAATCCAGGCCATCTAAAAAAATGCAATGTATGCCATGAATGTAATATCAACATCTCAAAACACATCTCAAAACAACAACATCTCAATCATCTCAACGACAACATTTCAGTCATCTCAAATAACAACATCTCAATCATCAAAATGACAACATTTCAGTCATCTCAAATAACAACATCTCAATCATCAAAATGATAACATTTCAGTCATCTCAAACAACAACATCTCAAAAACATCTCAATTACAGCATCTCGTAAACATCTCAAAATAATTTATTAAACATCGTTATTTATCAACATCATTTGTTCATCATAAATCATCAAACACAACTTTAATAATCACATCTTATTAATAACTCAGTTGTATATCAATAATACAGTAATCCATACTATTATTCTGCTACTGCACATCATTATTATCACTAAGTCCTACTGTCATATTTCTAACAGCAACCTCTAACATCTCAAAATTCATCATTCTGTCCAAAAATCCAGCATAACTGTCATCTACGGGAATTAATTCTAAATCCTAAATTAGTTACTGGGATTATTCCTCTTAATCATCATTTTAATCATCTAAAATAAGGTTCGTCGGGTTAGCTAATCAACGCTTCAAATGGCATCTCAAACAGCATCCTACAACTCAAGTTACAGCAATTAGAAGTTAATTCTGTCAAAAATCAGACTTTATGTATCGACACGAAACACCATGGGTCGACACATCCTGCTTCTTCTTCACGCTATGATTCGACGCATCCCCCTATGGATCGAATCATTCTGGTTTCAAATCCCAGCATGTATCGACACATGCATCGTACCGGTCGACTCATCCTGAGTCTTGTACTCATCATGCATCGACACATCCTCCCTTCACGTCGACTCATCCTGAGTCTCACACACTCATGTATCGACACATCCCCTGCATGTATCGACTCATCCTGAGTCCAACAGCCTTCTTGCATCGACTCATCCAGTTTGAGGTCGACGCATCCTGTGATTTTCTGCATAATTCTGTGTTTCTTCTGTAATTTCGCTACTGGAATATAATTACAGTCCTACAAACCTCATCCTAACCATGATAATTCATCACTTAACATTAAATTATAATACAACATCGATTACACAACATCATAACATCATTTATCCATCGAGAATTCATCAATATTCACCATACATCATTCAATTCAATAACAAAAACAACAATCCTCTAATCCCACATATCAAACATCATAAACTCAATTATAAAGCCAGAACCCCACCATTACCTTGGATCGAATGTCGCTCTATAATTTCCGGGTTGAATCTTTGTTCTTGCTGTTTCCTTCAAAAACTAGCAGCTTCACGTTTCCACAATCCTTATTTCTCTTCTTACTGTTCTTCCTTCTATTCTAACAACAAATAATAAAATAACCTAATATTATTAGATTATTCCTTAATGGGCTCCAAACTTACACCCCCTTATTACTTCTGCTATCTCAAATTAAGCCCACCTTAATAATATTAGCTTCTAACATTATTTCACATAATAATATAATACCTCAAATATATTATTATTTCTCCATTTAATAAAATAAATCCAATTTAATAATACTTCTTCACAATTATTCCAAAAATAATTTAATTAAATAATTAATTAAATTACGGGCGTTACAACTCTCCCCCACTTAGAATATTTTCGTCCTCGAAAATTTACCTCAATCAAATAATTCTGGATAGGAGTCTCGCATCTTGCTCTCCAATTCCCAAGTCATGCTTTCACCAGCAGCTCCTAGCCAAACCACTTTAACCAAGGAAATCTCTTTGCCCCTCAGAGTCTTCATTTCTCGATCCGCAATCCTTACAGGCGTCGTCTCCACCGTAAGATTATCCCGTACTTGCACATCATCCATGTGAATCACATGAGATGGATCTGAAATATACTTCCGAAGTTGCGACACATGAAACACATCATGCAAATTTGAAAGATTAGGCGGTAAAGCCACTCTATAAGCAACATTCCCCACTCTCTCTGAAATCTGATACGGTCCAATAAAACGAGAAGTGAGCTTCTTAGACTTAAATGCTCGCCCAACACCAGTCACAGGTGTAACTCTCAAAAACACATGATCACCAGCTTGAAATTATAAATCTTTCCTTCGCTTGTCATGATAACTCTTCTGTCTACTTTGTGAAGCTTTCATCTTTTCTCGAATCAACTTCACCTTCTCAGTAGTCTCGCGAATAAGTTCAGGTCCAAGCACTACACTCTCACCAGATTCATGCCAACATAACAGAGTTCTACATCTCCGACCATACAACTCTTCAAAAGGTTCCATCCCAATACTAGAATGGTAACTGTTATTATACGTGAACTTTATCAACAGAAGATAAGTATCCCACGAACCTCCCTGCTTAAGAACACATGCCCTCAACAAGTCTTCTAACGATTGAATCGTCCGTTCAGTCTGACCATCTGTCTAAGGATGATACGTTGAACTCAACCTCAACTTAGAACCCAACGCTTCTTACAAACTCTTCCAAAAATCAGAAGTAAATCTTGGATCTCTATCTGACACAATGCACAAAGGAACACCATGAAATTTCACAATTACACTAACATAAATCTCAGCCAACTTCGACACTGGAAAACTGATATTAATAGGAATAAAATGAGCTGACTTCATAAGCCTATCAACAATCACCAAAATCGAATCATGTCCTCTTGAAGTACTAGGCAACCCCGTCACAAAGTCCATTGAAATGCTATCCTATTTCCATTCAGGAACTTCCAATGATTGCATCAATCCTGCAGGCTTCTGATGTTCAACTTTCGACTTCTGACAAGTCAAACATGCATACATAAACCGAGCCACGTCACTCTTCATCCCAGGCCACCAAAACAAACCTTTCAAATCTTGATACATCTTCGTAGCTCCTGGATGAATACTCAACTTACTTCTATGACTCTCTTCAAGTATCACTTTCTTCTTCTCAGCATCATCAGGAATACAAATCTGATTACAAAACCTCAACACACCTTTCTCATCTAACTTGAAATCACTATTCTCATATTGATCGATCCCAACCATCGAATCTACCAGTTTCACATCCAACTTCTGAGCTTCTCTGATACTGTCTAAAAATTCATTATTAATCTTCAACATACCCAACATAACACTCTGCAGAGTAACCTCGCAAACTAAGCTCATATCTTTGAACTTCTCGATCAATTCCAACTCTTTAATCATCATTGCTGACATATGTAAAGTCTTTCGACTCAATGCATCAGCTACCACATTTGCCTTTCCTGGATGATAATTCAAACTGAAATCATAATCCTTTATCAATTCTAACCATCTTCATTGCCTCATATTCAACTCTTACTAGTCAAACAAATACTTCAAGCTCTTATGGTAACTATACACTTCAAATCTAGAACCATAAAGATAATGCCTTCAAATCTTCAATACAAAAACAACAGCAACAAGTTCTAAATCATGCGTAGGATAGTTCTTCTCATGAGTCCTCAACTGCCTCGATGCATAAGCAACTACCTTACCATTCTGCATAAGCACACCTCCTAAACCCATCTTGGAAGCATCACGATAAACCACAAAAGACTCTCCTGGATTAGGTAACGTCAAAATCGGAGTCGGCGTCAACCTCTTCTTCAATTCCGTAAAAATTTCTTCGCACTGAACATCCCAAACAAAAGCTCTACCTTTACAAGTTAACTTAGTCAACGGAAGTGACAACTTAGAAAACCCTTCAATAAACCTTCTATAATAACTAGTTAATCCCAAGAAGCTTCTAATCTCAGTAGCTGACTTTGGAGTTTCCCATTGCAACACAGCATTAACCTTCGACGGATCTACAGCAATGCCACTACCTGAAATCACATGACCAAGAAAACTAACCTCTTTTAACCAAAATTCACACTTGGACAGCTTTGCATACAACTTCTTCTCTTTCAAAATCTGCAATACTACTCTTAAATGTTCAGCATGCTCTTCTTCCGACTTAGAGTAAATCAAAATATCATCAATGAACACAACTACAAACCGATCCAAATAAGTATGAAAGATACGATTCATATATTCCATGAATACTCCCGGCGCATTAGTAACACCGAAAGGCATCATCGAATACTCGTAATGTCCATAACGCGTTCTGAAAGCCGTCTTCTGAATATCTGCATCCTTCACTTTAATCTGATGGTAACCCGACCTCAAATCAATCTTGCTAAACACACGGGCATCCACCAATTGGTCCATCAAGTCATTTATTCTTGGAAGCGGATACTTGTTCTTAATTGTCACCTTGTTCAATTGTCTATAATCAACACAAAGCCTCATGCTTCCATCTTTCTTCTTCACTAACAACACTGGAGCTCCCTACGGCGATACACTTGGTCTTAAAAACCTCTTCTCAAGTAACTCTTCCAATTGCTTCTTTAACTCTGACAACTCAGACGCAGACATCCTGTATGGTGCCATAGACACAGGTCCGGTACCAGGTACAAGATCAATTGCAAATTCAAATTCCCTCTCTGGCGGTACATCAGGAATCTCATCAGGGAAAACTTCAGAAAATTCACATACCACCGGCAATTCCTCAATTATAGCTTGAGTCTCTACAGATAGCGACGCCATCAACGAAAACATTTGTGCTTCCTCTTGAATCAACTTTCTCAACTGTGTAGCAGACAACAAACCATCTTCCTCTTCTTCAGGAGTAGAAAACTTCACAGACTTGTCATAACAATTAATATGAACACAGTTATGCTCTAACCAGTTCATACCAAGAATCACATCCAAACCTCTTAACGGAAAACAAACCAAATCAACAACAAAGTCTCTGTCAAAGATCGACAAGGGACACTTAGCACACACAAAAGAAGTAGTCACTGATCCCTTGGCTGGAGTATCGACGACCATTTCTCCACTCAAAGAAGACAACACAAGACCCAATCTTTCAACATAATTAGCAACAATAAAACAATACGTAGCACTAGTATCAATAATAGTAATTAAAGGAGTACTATTAATGAAACATGTACCTCTAATAAGTCTGTCCTAGGAAGTTGTCTGATCCTCCACCAAAGCAAACACTTTACCACTAGACTGAGCCTTCTTCGGCTTCGGACACTAGCTACCAATGTGCCCTTCTTCTTTATAGTTGAAACAAACCACATTCTTGTGCTCACACTCAGATACAATATGTCCATTCTTACCACAACGGTGACATCTCTTCACTTCAGCAGTGCACACATTACTCTTGTGTCCAGATTTCCCACACTTAAAAAAAATCACACCAGCAGGAGCATCTCACCCACTAGTTCTCTGACCATGAGCAACTCTCTTCTTACCCTTACCAGCTGGGGCATCATAAGGTTTACCACGATTCTGCGGGTGCTTACCCCTCTTCTCACTAATAATCTTGTAATGTGCATTATTATCTTCCTCATAAATCCTACAGCTATCAACCAAATCAGCAAAGACACAGATCTTTTGGTATCCAACTGCCTTCTTAATCTCCGGGCGCAACCCATTCTCAAACTTAATACACTTTGAAAACTCAGCATTTTCCTCAGCGTAATGCGGATAAAACTTGGCCAACTCAGCAAACTTGGCAGCATACTCAACAACTGACAGATTCCCTTACTTCAGCTCAAGGAACTCAATTTCCTTCTTTCCACGGACATCTTCAGGAAAATACTTTCTCAGGAATTCCCTACGGAACACAGCCCAAGTGACATCCTCACCTACAGCTTCCAACTTCTGGCAAGTCTCTAGCCACCAGTCATCAGCCTCGACTGCTAGCATATGAGTCCCATAACGAACCTTTTGCGCTGGAGTGCAATCCATCACGCGAAAGATCCTCTCAATCTCTTTCAACCATTCCAATGCTCCATCAGGATCATATTTCCCCTTGAACGTAGGTGGATTCTCTCTCTGGAAAGTCGCCAAGCTACGAGATCCAGCATTCCCGTCAGCATTCGGCTGATTTTCCATCGCATGAGCCATTGCCTCTAGAGCAGCAGCAAGAGCAACATCATTCCTTCCAGCCATCTCAACTTCTCACTACAACCCAAACAACAGTTAGAACATCAAAATAACAATACTCGATTGTTAGACAACTAAGACTCGACGACAAGGTCGGACCAACCTTTTGCTCTGATACCAACTTTGTAACACCCCAATTCTACCCCAAGCAAATATGCAAGATAAATCTGAGTTATAAAATTTTAATCATACAAATGAATCGGGACGTCACAAATTCTTCTAACAAATTCATTGCATACATCATGGATATATAACACTTATTCAAAACGTCGGATGAACTAACAACATAACATCTTTCATTAAATACTCAACAACTACGCAGCGGAATTCTTCAATAACATCTTTAAATAAAATAGCAACTTCGAAACATCTCGTGTTTAATAAATAAACAATTTAAAATCCAACAACTAAAAATCAGCAATCTAAAACCAGCAAGAGTTCATCCCCCCGAGTGTTATATATCAGAGCAATGATACTGACTCGATTCTATTGAAGGTATACGGCCTTCACTCTCGATTACCTGCACGTTACCAACATAAGGGCAACATTCAAACATAAGGGGTGAGATATCTAACAATATAATAAAGCGCATGATAATTAATATATTAAATTAGATCAATAACATCACCATTTCTCATCTCATAATCAACAATAATTACAGCATATATATATTCATTCACCAACATCAAATACACTTCATTATTCAATCATAAAATGCGACTCAAAACTATGCAAATGCATGTGGTACCATTGGAGCATAACTCCCGTCTCAAAAATCTAATCTGACAATTAATAGAGGCATCAAATAAGGCATGGCCTTTGGAGCAGAACTCCCATCTCAAAATTTGCCAATCCAGGCCATCTAAAAAAAATGCAATGTATGCCATGAATGTAATATCAACATCTCAAAACACAACTCAAAATAACAACATCTCAATCATCTCAATGATAACATTTCAGTCATCTCAAATAACAACATCTCAATCATCAAAACGACAACATTTCAGTCATCTCAAATAACAACATCTCAATCATCAAAATGAAAACATTTCAGTCATCTCAAACAACAACATCTCATAAACATCTCAAAACATCTCAATTACAGCATCTCGTAAACATCTCAAAATAATTTATTAAACATCGTTATTTATCAACATCATTTGTTCATCATAAATCATCAAACACGGCTTTAATAATCACATCTTATTAATAACTCAACTGTATATCAATAATACAGTAATCCATACTGTTATTCTGCTACTGCACATCATTATCATCACTAAGTCCTACTGTCATATTTCTAACAGCAACCTCTAACATCTCAAAATTCATCATTCTGTCCAAAAATCCAGCATAACTGTCATCTACGGGAATTAATTCTAAATCCTAAATTAGTTATTGGGATTATTCCTCTTAATCATCATTTTAATAATCTAAAATAAGGTTCATCACATTAGCTAATCAACGCTTCGAACGACATCTCAAACAACATCCTACAACTCAAGTTACAGCAATTAGAAGTTAATTTTGTCAAAAATCAGACTTTATGTATCGACACAAAACACCATGGGTCGACACATCCTGCTTCTTCTTCACGCTATGAGTCGACACATCCCCCTATGGATCGACTCATTCTGGTTTCAAATCCCAGCATGTATCGACACATGCATCGTACCAGTCGACTCATCCTGAGTCTTGTACTCATCATGCATCGACACATCCTCCCTTCATGTCGACTCATCCTGAGTCTCACACACTCATGTATCGACACATCCCCTACATGTGTCGACTCATCCTAAGTCCAACAGCCTTCTTGCATTGACTCATCCAGTTTGAGGTTGACGCATCCTGCGATTTTCTGCATAATTCTCTGTGTTTCTTCTGTAATTTCCCTATTGGAATATAATTACAGTCCTACAAACCTCATCCTAATCATGATAATTATCACTTAACATTAACTTATAATACAACATCGATTACACAACATCATAACATCATTTATCCATCGATAATTCATCAATATTCACCATACATCATTCAATTCAATAACAAAAACAACAATCCTTTAATCCCACATATCAAACATCATAAACCCAATTATAAAGCCAGAACCCCACCCTTACCTTGGATCGAAGGTCGCTCTATAATTTCCAGGTTGAATCTTTGTTCTTGCCGTTTCCTTCAAAAACCAGCAGCTTCGCGTTTCCACAATCCTTATTTCTCTTCTTACTGTTCTTCCTTCTATTCTAACAACAAATAATAAAATAACCTAATATTATTAGATTATTCCTTAATGGGCTCCAAAATTACACCCCCTTATTACTTCTACTATCTCAAATTAAGCCCACCTTAATAATATTAGCTTCTAACATTATTTCACATAATAATATAATACCTCAAATATATTATTATTTCTCCATTTAATAAAATAAATCTAATTTAATAATACTTCTTCACAATTATTCCAAAAATAATTTAATTAAATAATTAATTAAATTACGGGCGTTACAGCGACAAATTATTATTTTGAAACAATAAATTGAAGAGTTGGAGAAGAAGATCAATGAAGCTAAAATCTTGCAAACTGCTGGATTTGAGACAGCCGAAAAGGAACTGAATTACGAAACTTCTACTGGGGTTCTTTACTAGGAGTGTGTTGAGGTGTTGGATATCGAGCTAGCTGAACTGGATACCTCTCTTTCATTAACCAATGCTCGAATGTCTCTCGCTCGAGACCGCTATCTGACTCTCAAGGAAAACATGCCCTTTTAGCCATCTTTGTAATGCCTAATGTGTCTTCCAGGCCCTTTAGTGGCCTTTTACTATGTAATGAATGGTTTTTTACTCTTTGCCTATTACAATTTATTGCAACATAGGTCTATATTTCTTTAAGTATTTAACATTTACTATTAATATTCGACTTTCTGACGTGAGCTCTTCGATCTCATAAGCATTGTTAGAAAAAACTTGAACCACTCGAAACGATCATTCCCAATTTGGTGACCATTTTCCTAGAACTCTATATCTTCGATCCATGGGTAAGATCACTTTCCAAACCAAATCTCCAATGACGAACGCTTTTGCATTCACCCTTCTGCTATAGGACTTTGCTACTTGAACAAAGTATCTAAAGTTGTTAGCCTATGCTCTTCAACATCTATCAGCTCATCATGCATCATTCCCCAATAGTACTTTGTAGGAATATTTGATTTCCTCTGTATTCTCACTGATTGCAAATGAATTTCTAAGGGCAATATTGCTTTGTGTCCATAAACCAAATTGAAAGGTGTTGTGTTAGTCGACTCCTTTGGTGAGTTTTGGCATGCCCGCAATGCTTGGCCCAAAGTTGTATGCCAACTTCTAGGCTTTTGGCCAACATATTTCTTGATTAAACTTATAATGATCTTATCCGCTGCTTCGACTTGCCCATTCGCCTGGGCATAATATGGTGTTGATGTTAAAAGTTTGAACCCCATTTATGCAGTGATCTCATTTACCTTTCGCCCTATGAACATGATTCCTTGGTCAGTTTTTATGGTCTATGGTGTCCCAAACCTATATATGATTTAATTTTGAATGAATGCCATGACTTCCTCTTGTTCTACTTTAACCAGAGCGACCACTTCTACCCATTTTAAAAAATAATCAATACCTACCAAGATGTACTTGTGGTCTTTTGAAGATGCATGTTTAATTTCTCCAATAATATCCAAAGCACATCCCCTAAAAGGCTAAGGTTTGATAACATAATGCAATTCACTAGTTGGTACATGTTGAATTCCAGCATGTTTTTGGCATTCTTGGCAGCTTTTGGCAAAATAAATGCAATTTTTTAACATGGTCGGCCAATATACTCCTATTCGACACAACAACCATTTCATCTTCTGGCATGCTTGATGCGTTCCACAAGCACCATTGTGTACTTAATATGTTGCCACATATGTTTCATTCTCTCCAAAGCATTTTAACAACACTCCTTCAGGCGTTTTCCTGAACAATTCATCGCCCATTAATCTATAACTTAACGCCATGTACTTAACCTTGCGCTCTATCGACCCAATTGGACTTTTTAAGTAATCAATTATGGGTTTCCTTCAGTCATCTTTAGCTAACGCATCAATGGCGAAAATTTCTTCTTCCATTTCAAAATTTCAAAAATACTCATAGTTCAGGCGATCAGGGATTACTTCAAGTATTTCCCCCCAAGTTTTTGTCATTGGTGTGGTTTCAAACTCCAATTTCTCTTTTACCTCAATGAACTCGTCTATGCTTACTTTAGGTATTTTGTATCCATATGCCAGTTGGGCCATGTCATTCGCTTCTTTGTTGTCAATGCGCCTTACATGACTAATCGACACGTTGTCAAACTTCTGAAGTAATGATAACGTTTTGGCCATATATATTACCAGATGATCTTTAACGTAGTTGTATTCTTTGGTCAATTATTTCACCACTATCTATGAGTCTTCTTTAATGTCAACATCTCTTATTCCAACGTCTAACATAATTTGAAGACCAATTATTAAGGCTTCATACTCAGCCTCGTTGTTAGAGCATTCTCCTTTGATTTTATAACAAAATCTAGTTGGAATGCCATCTAGTGATAAGATAAAATCCATACCCCAGTTCCTTGTTTGTTTTTAGAGCCATCAAAATAACATTGCCAAGACTTAGTGCTTACATAAGCTTCAATAGTGTCGACCACTGAATGGTCGACTATGAAGTCTGTAATAATTTTCCCCTTGACTGCTTTTAAAGGAACATATGTTAATGAGTATTCAGTTAATGCTAGTGCCCATTTATCTGTTCGACTGTGCAAAATGGGTTTAGATAACATATGCTTAATGACATCAAAATGAGAATAAACAGAAACTTCGACCGGTTTTATATAATTCTTGAGTTTAGTACATGAGAAATACAAACATAAACATAGTTTTTCAATTGCATTATATCTAGTTTCAGCGTCATTTAGTACTCGGCTAAGGTAATAAATGGCCCTTTCGACCCCATTTTCGTCTTCCTGGGGCAACATGCTTCCCAGTGTCGACTCTGGCGCTACAATATACAGTTTCATGCCTTTGTTTCTGTTTGGAGGTGCCAGTATTAGAGGCTTCATCAAATAATCTTTCAGGCGATCGAATGCCTCTTGGTGTTCATTTTCCCACTTGAATTCAGACTCTTTTCCTAATTTCAACAAAGAAGAAAATGCCAAAGTTTTTCCACTCATGTTTGACACGAACCGCCTTAGGAAATTTATCTTTCTAAACAAAGATTAGATTTCTTTCTTTTTTGTTGGCACTTTGGTATTCAAAATCGCCTCGATTTTGTTCTGATTAATCTCTATGCCTTTCTTATGCACTACAAAACCCAGAAAATCTCCTGCACGAACACAAAAAGCACACTTTAATGGATTCATTTTTAATCCATATTCCCTCATTCTAATAAAATACTGTCTAATATGGTCTAAATGACCAGCTCTCGAGGGTGATTTGACTATAATGTCATCAAGGTAACCCTGCATGAAGGTGTTTATGAAATCATGAAACATTGAGTTCATTGCTCTTTGGTAAGTATGAAGGTGTGAAGAAAACGCAAGAAAGGGGGGTTTGAATTGGGTTTTCCTTTCTTGTAAAACTTTTGGTCTTCTAAGCATTATTCATTGAACAATGCTTATGATCGTTACTTCTAAGTAATACTTCTAATTAAGTTTAGAAGACATAAACTCTAAGTATAAGCAAAAGTAAAGAACACGCGATATATCATGGTTCACTTGAGAAACTCCCAAGCTAGTCAAGTCCATGCTTCCGAGGTGATTTCGACTTGATCTCAAGGACTTAATCCACTATAATCAATTTGATTACAATCGCATGTGAAACCTCCGGTGACTAACATCCAATGAAGCGTTCAGGGATCCAAACCGGATATAATGTTCATTGACCCAACAAAATCTGATTCTCCAGAATCTCCTATCAGGATTTCCTTCCAATGATATCCATCAGTGATCTCAGAAGGTTGACCTTCACTCAGTCCCCTTTGAGATATGACTACCATTGACCCAATAGAATCCACTACCAGGATTTCATCTATAATGGCCTCAACCAAAGTCTTCTTGAGAATTCTGACTCGATCGAGTCTCTCAATGAACCGTGAAACAATTGTTTGACTTACATTTGTTTAGAATAATAATACTTCTACACAAGTTGGATGCAAATAGAATTAAGTACATCTTAAGAACCTAATACACACTAAAAATATTACATTTTATTGTAGCTTTAATGTGTGGTCTTCTTTTCTTCAAGTAGCTTCTTCACGGACAATAACCCAAAGCACATGAATTGTTGAAGTCTTCTTAGTCATAAGCTTCTGAAAGCTTTATTGATCTTGATGTAGTAAAGAGAAGAACTTCTTCATCTAGATTCACTTTAGAACATCTTGGACAACAATCCTTGTTCTACTTTCTTCAATGATCACCTTAGAGCACAACATTTATGTTGTGGATTTTTAACTGGAGCTTTCATGATCATCTTTGTTATCTTTTGTGGCTTAGCAAGCTTTGTGCAACATATGAGATTAAGCACATTGTGAATCTATTATTTCATTATAATCAATATCAACATGATTAAAGAATAATTTTAATAACAGTTGTTTTGGTTGTTGTTATGGTGGTTGATAGATTTTTTGGTTGTGGTCTAATAATGACAGCTTTCCTTTTTAGCATTTGAACATCAACAACTGGTGACTTACAACTTGAAGCTTTTAGAAATCATCCAAGCAAGTTCATTAACGTCTTTAAACATACGATTCTTTTCTTATATAGCCAAGAAAAAAAGAGTCATTGGCTATTTGAAAAAGAGTCGTTACAAATAGTAATGCTACATCCTTATCTCTTCCACACTTCAAGTTAATGTAGAGGTAATGGCATAAAGCTTTTTTATATTGTGTAATTTTGTACCATGTTACCGTTATATTCTTTCCTTTTGCACTCTAGAGGCTTCTGCGAGCATGAGGTTAGAAGAAAGAACATAACATAAGGTCTCCAAAACTTCAAGTCCTCAGATTTTTCAAAACCGCGTCTTCAGAGTCTTCAACACTTGGTCGTGAGAACTCGTTGTAGTGAACCTTGGATCAGAAGAGCTTCAAGTCTTCAGAGTCTTAAGAAATGCGTCTTTAGAATCTTCAGCACTTGGTCTTGAGAACTTGTAGTAGAAAACCTAGACCTTTCGAACTTCAAGTCTTTGGAATCTTCATACTTTCCGTCTTTAGAATCTTTAGCACTTGGTTCTTTAAGAATCCTTGTCGTTAGAACCTTATTATTAGAAACACAAAGTCTTCAGCATCTGGACTTCAGTTAGAGACATTGTCTTCAGATATTTTAACTTTGTCTTCTTTGAAACAAGTTGTCTTTTAGAAACTATGTTTTTAGCATATGGACTTCAGTAGAAACTTTGTCTTCAGATATTCTAACTTTGTTTCTTTAGAACACAACGTATTTTATAAACGTGAGTCTTCAGCATCTGGACTTCAGTTAAAACTTATGTCTTTAGATCTTCTAATTGTTTCCTTAGGACATGTTGTCTTTAGAAGCTTGAGTCTTCATCATCTGGACGTAAGTAACAACTTCTGTCTTCAGATCTTCTGACTGATTTCTTTAGACAAATATCATGGCTTACACTTTAGAGCCTTCTGGAGTGTCTTACTACTATTCAACATAACTTGTGTAGCGTAGAAGTGGAATCAATTCTCTTATAATATCTTGGCCACGCCATCCATCAGAAGCAGAACCTGTTTGTTAGGTACTCAAAAATAAAAAACATTAGTACAACAAATTGTTCATACAAATATACTCATTTGTTATCATCAAAACTCAGAGATAATATTACATAACCAAATCTTGTTCTTACAAAGTCGCCCCTGTGTTTTTCAAACCAAAAGGCATGATGACCCACTCATATGTGCCTAACGCCCTTGGGCATCGAAACACACTTTTGTGGGTATCATCTTCAACGATGAAATTTTGATTATAGCCTGAATATCCATCTAAAAGACTTAAATATTTATATTCTACGACCGAAACGACCACCATTTCTGCCACAGGCATTGGATATTCGTCCTTTGGTTGGCTTTATTTAAATCCCTAAAGTCTATGCAAATTCTAAAAGTTCCATTTTTATTTATTACAGGGACTATATTAGCTAACTATTCAACATACATGGTTGTCCTGATGAACTTAATCTTCAACAACCATTCGATCTCTACTTTGATTTTGGAAAGCACTTCTAGCGCGAACCTCTTTAGAATTTGCTTGATTGGTTGTTTTCCTAGATTTATAGGAAGCTTCATCTCCACCATTTTTATACTCAACCCAGACATCTCATTGTAATCCCATGCAAAGCAGTCCTTAAATTCATTAAGTAATTTGATCACTTAATCCTTCATCTGGCTATCAATCTTGGTGCTGATATAGGTAATTCTCTTCATTAATCCTTCATCTGGAAAGGGATCTTGTGCTTGCATCTTCAAAACATTGTCTCTTGGATCTTTCTCAAACCCCAAAGGCTCTTCTTCGTATATACAATCAAGCCTCTGGATTTCTGAAGCTGTTGTTTGGCTTGTGTCTCCAAGCTCTTCCACCATGATGGCCTCAGGTTCCATATTTGAAACATCTTCATCCTCTAAAGCCGCATTTATTCTGTTTTTGGCCATATAGGCCAAAATCCTTGCCATAGCATTCGCCTCAAGCATCATCATGATTTCTTCCTTCTTCCAACCCAGTGGGCTCAAACTCCCCTTCTACAGCTGGATATGTGTCCAAATTTTCTTGGTCCCAAATAAAACCATGAGTGGGGTGTAAAGTCAAGAAATTAATCGCATCAGGATGCGACTTGAAAACTGCATCTTCTAGGTCGCACAGTGGTATAGTTGCAAATGTTTTGTCAAAATTCTTTCGATTCACCACCTTTACATCAACAGTAAAATAGATATAATCTGCCTCTATATTTTTGAGAATCCCATCTTGACACCATATAGACACATGTTTATGCAGGGTCGATGACACTACCCCTATTCCATGTATCCACTTGTGCCTCAACAACAGGTTGAAATTTGCCTTGGACGCTATCACCATGAATAATGTTGGCCTTGAAGTCGAGCCAACTGATATATTTACTTGAATCACACCTAAGATGTGACTTGTCTTTCCTCCATAATTCGACAGGACCATATTGTGTAGTTTAAGGTATGTGTCAAACTTACCAATTTTCTTCAGCAATGATTATGGCAACAAATTAACGGCAGCGCCACCATCAACGAACACCTTGTTCACAGGAAATCCATCAACCTTATCCCTTATGAACAAAGGTTTGAGATGATACATCATGACTGGTGTAGGTTTATCAAATGTTGCATGTTTCTCTTCTACCACCCCATTTTTCATGACATAGTAACACAAATGTTTTTGACCTGTTGATTCCTCACACATGTCTTCTTCCTCATCCACAGATGCCTCTGAGGCAAACCCATGTTCATTGGGTAAAACTGACACAATATTGCAGTGGATTATCAAACCGTCCTATGAACTATCATTGAAACCGTCTGATACTTCACCATCCATGTTGTTGTACCCCAAAATTTGCCCTCCCATTATCTTCAAAGTTAGGACAAGCAAATGGTTCAAAGTCTACTCAAGGGCTACACAGTCAACCATCCTCCTAAGCCAGTCAAACTAGGGTTTTGGTTCTTGCAAGGAAGTTGAAGTTTTCAAGGGCTCAATCAAGTATCCCATGCTCATACACATTGTCAAGTACCTACATGTCAAGTTTCAAGGCTCACAAGGTCAAGTTGCACAGTCAAAAACCCTAATTGCTCAACAGTCAACTGTAGGGGAAAAATGGTCATTTGGCAGTCAAAAGTCAAAACTTTTGGTCAACATCTTATTTTGAAGCCACAAACATCATTTGATCAATGCTTGATCATGATTCTCAAAGTTTGGCTCAAAAAGTCTCAAGATGCAAAAGTTTCTATTTTTGGACAGTTGAAAAGTCAACTGTAACTTGACCAAGGCATAACTTTTTCATGGTTCATCATAAAAATCCCATCCAATGCTCATCTTTAAGGGGAAGACATTTCCTACAACTCATCTTCACACTCCAAGTCCAAGAAATGCTCTCACAAAAAGTTATCAATTTCAACATTATAGGTCATTTTCAAAAGTCAACAAAAAGGGACTTTAAGTCAAAGACCATAACTTGAGATTGGTAAATCAAAATGACATGGGACCAAAGGCATTGGTTAGACGACTTCAATACCTTTCCAAAATATCCAATAACATGATTAAAGCTTAAAAATTGAGCAAGATATGCATTGGAGAAGTTGGGAAATTTTTGTGAAATGGCCAAAATCATTTATCCTTGAAATTTCATTTTTAACAAAAGGGGCCCACTTTTTCCACTTGAATTAACTTGGCCATGCTTCCCACGTGTCCCACCTTTTATTTCAATTTTTAAAACTAATTATTTTTCATTTTTAATTGATTTTATTGGATTTAATTAATTTTAAATCTTTTAAAATCAAAGGAAAATCAAAAAGGTTAATTAAGGAGGATATCTGACTTTGATGAACCTTGAATCACCATTATGCATGTTCCAAATTCGTGCAAGAGGCCAAATGAAGCAATAATTCAAAATTTGGTTCAAAAATGGAAGGTTGTTAATGGAGGTTTATGGAGAATCTTGAACATGAACGCAAGGCATTATGAGGCTATAACTCTGATCAAAACATGTTACATAACACCCATGCAAGTGATCAGACACAACAACTAGACCTAAGCTGCGCCCAAAGCTCATAAGCAAACTTACATTTTTGCCAAAATTTTTCAAAACTGAAAACACCCCTAGAGCTTGTTTGAGACCCTCATTCTCATCCAAACACGTTGCTGACATCCTAAGGAAGTGATAGCAATCAAATTCAGACCTTCACACGCAAAGAACATGTATAACCAAGTCCGGTTTTCCTTGAAATTTTTGATATTCGCATTTCATTATTCATGCTATATTTGTCATTTTTAATCATGGATTTGGACTAATGTGAATGTTTTGAAGCTGATAGCATGATTTAATTGAGTTTTCCAAGCGTGTACGCGATTTCACCATGGCCATTGCTTAGGGTTTCAGAGTTCTAATTTTAGGGCTTTGCATATCTGGAACAATTGGACCCTAAGACCCCTACCATTAAAATCAGGACCTTCCCGTGAATGGAGTTTGACCATCGCGCCTTATTTCTTTTCCACCATGAGCTATTCGCTATTTTCTGTGGACATTGCTTTGGGGGGGTTTAAAACCCCCGCTATTTCATTTTATTACAAGTATAATTGGGGACGAACGCTAGCGTGGCACGGCGTGAGTGGCTGGTTTGAAATCCAGCGCCTTTTTTATTTTATTTTATAACACTAATGCCAATCTTATTTTATATTATTTGTTTTTTATCTCATGTACAAAGCGCGCAAATGGTTCAATTGGTTAAGGCACTGGCTGGTAAACACTGGGACCTGGGTTCGAATCCCAGGTCCCCTCACATTACTTCTATTATTTTGTTTAACTCGTTCCCATGCAGTACACCACCCAGCGAGCCATCATACACCCTAGCGTTGGCGCTTGCCATGTGTCTCAAATGGTCCATCCAGTGGCTACTACCTGCCATCCACCATAGGCGTCAGTCAAATGTTCTCCACATGATTCAAAAAGTCAGCAAGGGGCCTCCTCCTGTTGGGCCAGAGTTCATCAATCCACCTCCTCATTTGGGGTCAACCCCCCCCCCCCCCCCCCCCCACAGTTTGCATTTAATTTCCTTTTCTTTCCATTTTTTTATTTTTGTTTTATTTCTAATTAATTAATCAAAACAATTTTCATAAAACAAAAAAATCATAAAAAATTTTATTTGTTTTATTTTAATTTAATTCATCAACTTTTTTTGTAAATAAATTCAATAATTGATTTCGTTTTAATTTTAGGTTGTTAATTTTAATATTTTTTTAATAATTAAAAAAAATATAAAAAAAAATAGGTCTTTAGCACTTTTTTATCCCTTTTTTAATTAAATATTTTTATTTTCTTATTATAATTATTATTAACCATTAATCAATTTTGTAAATACTTGTAACTAATCAATTAGGTTTAAATTAGGTTTAACTTAGACAATTTTCTTTAATAAATTAAAAAAAACCAATTAGAACTAGAATTATTTGACTTTTAAATTCCAATTTAATTTTCTTTAATGTCATAAATACAAAAACAAACAAAAAATAAGCCCTTTCCTTAATTTAATTTAATTAATTTAATAATTTCATTTAATTCCTTTAAAGGGTCCAACGCCCTCGCATTCGATTATATTTTCTTTTCGCGCGTTTATTTTATTTCTTTTTTATGGATGTAATGTATTTGCCCCAAAGCCCTGTAATAGTTAATTAGGCATTTATCTTTCCGCATTTTTATTTCAAATCGGGTCTTGGATTAATTTGGCGATGTAGACCCGCGCCTTTGTAATAGCGTAGGACCTTTATCTTTTCCGCACTTTAAATTCCCGCACCTTTTAACTGTTAACAATCACATGAAAGAATGAATGCCCAAAAATAAAAATCAAAACGTAGATCACCAATGCATGACAAGACAAATAATAACTGAATATGACACACAATTCACACACCACTCTTAGGGTACGCCTCACTGTTGCCTTGCCCCTCGAAAGGTGGTCATCGGGTATAGGACGTCTTAGTAAGTCCTTATGTCCATGAACATGGCATAAGGGTAGCTTCTAAGGTATCCTACTGTTGCTCTGGTGATCACACTGTTGCCTTGCCCCTCGAAACGTGGTCGTCGAGTACAGGATGTCTTAGTGAGTCCTTATGTTCCATTGATCTAGTTGCCTCGAAACGGTTGCCTCGAAACAAGTTGCCTCGGAATAAAAAGATCAATGGCATAAGGGTAGCTTCTAAGGTATCTTACTATTGCCCGGTGACCACATTGTCCCTAACCCTCGAATTGACCCGAACACCTCCAACGGTGGTGCTACCTACCTCTCAATGGTGGGATGGCACTACCTTAAGGACATTTACACAGACTAATTCCTTAGGGTAGGTAGATGACTCGTAGATACTTGCTCTAATTCAAAACAAATCAAAAACTTCTTTTCACACCGACACTTTGCAAAAAGCTTTCAAAAACAATTTTTCAAACACTCTTGAGGACTGATACAAGAGTCGATCTGAAACTTTCAAAGAAACTTTTTCAAACCCACTCACCTTGAAAAGCAAACAAACATTTTGAAAACACAAATGAGCAAGTATCTAAGATCCCATGGATAACCATGGATAGAAAGGGTGCTAACACCTTCCCTTTCTATAAATCTACCTCCCGAACCGAGAACTAATCTCAATAAGGAATTTTTCTGTGCTTTTGTCCTTTCCATTTGGAGAAAATAAAAGACGGTGGCGACTCTTGCTTTCGCGACATTTCGCGAACCAGCGTTAAACAGTCAGTTCCAGATCCACCGATCACAGAACTGGCGACTCTGCTGGGGATCTTTTAAAGTGAGGTGTACCTTAGGACTAAGATCATTGTGTTTTCAATTGCTTTGACTTGTTTGCTTTAAATTGTGGGACTGTCTTGGGAGTTCTATAGATCCTAACCCGGATCTGGGGATACCTTCTTAGAAAGTAGCAACAAGGCTGTGAGGGAACTGTGCGGGGTATACCGACATGGTTAAAGCAGTCTGCTACGTTAATGTGGCACTTTGGTGTGTACCGGTAACCCTTGAGTTCAGTCAAGGAGAGTACGGGGCCTCCGCGTGGTGTCGTGAAGCATCAACAGACCTTAGGAACCTTAATTGAACCATCTTGGCCTCTTTAGGGTAGTGAGATAACTACTTTGGTGTACTCCGAAGTCGGTTGATACTCGATACTACACTCAGTTGAGGGTTGCTTTCTTGGGATATTTTGATCGCCAGTCAGTGGCTAAATTGAAACGATGAACAATGAAAGCAATACAATGATATTGGGATCCTTAGAACCCGGTTACATTGATAGGACAGGTTGAACCCACCAACTTCAAGAGGGTAATACCCAGACCCCATGCTGGCCTAAACTCTAAGGGCTTCTCTTGTGTGACTTGTGTGCCTTCCAACTTGACTACTTGCATGCTTGTTATCTGATACTTGAGTTTCTTGCAGGTTTTGTTTATAGTCCTTAATTGGGACTCATAACAGGGTTTACTGAGTTTCTTGCAGGTTTTGTTTATAGTCCTTAATTGGGACTCATAACAGGGTTTACCTACGTTACCCCATGCATAGCATAACATTATACCATTGCATACATCCCGCATAAGGACTAATCCATTTCAAGGATCTCAAGGGCTTGTGATGCAGGTCATGATGAACCAACTGCCCAGCAAGGGGCAAAGGGGATTTATTTTCCTCTAGACAAGGTTGTCAGGGGCTATGACCCACTGGATATAGTGAGCCTTGACCCTTGAAGAAGGACTCTCAACAACATGAAGTTCCTTCAATCAAGTTACCAGTTTCAAACTCTAACAATTTTCTTGTTTACCCTGCGAGATCCTTGAAAACATTACATGCATATCAAACATGTCATTGCATTACAGGTACTCCTTTGACAGGTCACTTACCTTCGTCGCAGTTTATTTCAGCAATGGCTTCCCAACAAGATAACCAGGGTCTTTGTGCTCAAGAGACTCAGTTCAGGGAGATCTTCGTAAGCCTATCCAAGGGGCAAGAAGAGTTAAGAACACTCCTCATGGGGAATTTGGCCAAGAGCAGTGCTGAAGATGACAATGACGAACGGCTGAAACGTCTACAAGCTGAAGTAGATACATTGAAAACCCAGATGCTGGGGCAAAGGGCTCTCATCCAAGGTCTAGCTCGGGAGCAAGAAGAGTTGAGGACCATGATCAGTCAGCTCCACCAAGAGAGACACCATATTAAGCAACCTGCCCAAGTCAGGGACCAGGTCTTTGATCAGCTTCCAAGAGGACAAGAACCTGGCATGGTGAAGAATAGAACTCTCCAAATTGCTACTACCTCACAAGTCCAACTACAACCTCGCCCAGAGCAACAGGTTGATCTGAGTAGGCCAAGCAGGTCCAAGAGGCAGTTCACCCTGCTCAACATGCCTCTGTTTCAAGCACTGCAACACCTGCTGAGGTTGAATCTGATTACATTCAGGGCTCCTCCCCGGAACCCCAACATCTCTGCTCCTAACTATCATCCCAACAAAAGGTGTGCATATCACTCTGATAGTCCTGGACACGACACTGCCGACTGCTGGGCTCTGAAGAACAAGGTCCAGGATCTGATTAATGAAGGAGTAGTGGATTTCACCCAAGTGGGTCAAGCTGAGGTCTTCTGCCATCCCTACAAGATGCACCAGTTGAAGTAACAAGTCCTGAGACTAGAAGACTTTTGTTCATTAGAATTTTTCAAGTTGTAATTTTCTTTTGATTGTTCAAACATTTGTTCATGTTAAACGTTGTTATTTCATTAATGCATCGCATATGTCTGTTTTGAAGCAATATATTCGTATTCACTATATGCAAATTATTTTCATATTTTTTCTGGTGATCAACGCTCGATTAATAATTCTAAGCCTCTTGAGGGAGGATGACGAAAACGATACCACGATCCTTACAGTATGCTTTTGAACAGACCCCGCTGATGAGGTACAGGCATTGTTTTAAATCCTAAACACTGGAGTTATAAGGAAGATAATCCCTCGTCAACCCCGCTGAGCCAAAGAAGTAGGAGTTTTTCTTTTCGAAATTTAAAACCCTTAATCATAACCTGGGGCAGGGTAGTCTCTCAGTTGATCCAAGTGCATAACAAATGGCACCAAAGAGGTCCTTACAAAAAAAGAAGACAGTGATGATTCCGAATAATCATAAGGATAGGCAGTCGTTATACCTCAAAAATAAAAACCCAATAAGTCAAAACCTATGAAGGAGACTTACAAAACTGGGGCATCCCACTGACTGTAATTCCAAAAAGAAACAGTTCAGGCAAAAATAGGGATAATAAAATCAAAAAAGAGGTCGCACAAACCCTCAACAAAAACACAAAAAATGACTGCCTATTCAGAATAAATCATCAATATCTGAACCATCACTGGTATATCAAAGCAAAGACGCAACAAAGTCTAACGCACGATCATCTGAGTTTAGGTTTGAAGAACATCACGAAGAGTGGGTGGGTACAAATAATTTGAGCCTTTATCCTTTGTTTCTTAAAACCATGAACCAGGCCACGTTATAACCCTCAAAAGTCCTAGCTGAAGCATGGGTTAGTTCGAAAGCATACTGTTACGAAAGGTATCCTGACTCCTTAAGGCCTACGGCAAATACAGAGTTGACATCACGTTTTACAAACATTCACTTGTTTTATGAAAAAGAATGCATTTTCAAAATCTTCAAGACAGACATAAGCTTTGCATTTTTGATATAACATTGTTTGCATATGACTATTTGTTTGAACAACATAGAACTTCACACGACGAATGTCTAACGAACAAAAGCACTTCCAATCAAGGGGCAGACATGATCATGGGCTACCATCTGGGGAAGTTAAGTCAAGATTCGGAGAATCTCTCAAAGGCCAAATAGCCTAGGGCAAATCTCCGCCTGAGTCACTTGGGGCATTCCAGCAACGAATCTTGCCTGATCAAACATCTTCTGGGGGTATGACAAAACACTTCTAACAGGGGCAACTCCCTACATTCTGAGAGCGTGGACATAGTCGAAAAATACTACGCATAATCAAAGACCCGCTAGGTTGACATACCTAGGCAAAAATTAGGGCTTCCCGGCGAACCAAAAGGATTCGGGCAAAATAAGGGATGAAATGAAAAAAATCTGTACACCCGGCAAGTCAAAAACCTGAAAGGGCGGCTTGGGCAAAAAAGGGTATCCCGATGGACTGAAAACCCGAAAGGGCGGTCCAGGCAAAATTAGGGATCAAAGCGTACGACTATGTCCTGGCATCTCGTCACCTGTCTACCAGAAGATTTGTCAATTACCCCCACAGGTGCCTTCTCCCACTGAAACTGGGGCAAAAATGAGTGGTCTAAGCGATCTAATGGTTCGGTCCACCAAGGTATCAAGGTAGGTTCAGCCAAAGAACATAACCAATATACCTTAATTCCCCAGAGAGTAAACCAGCAAGTCAATGCACTCTCCCCAAGCTATACCATCAGCCTTAAGGAAGTTGGATTATCCCCAGCAGATCTCAACATTCCTCAGCGCAATATACGAACATTCCTAACAAGCATCCCCGACAGTCTTGATCTAAGATTGTTCCCCGGCGGTATACAGACATCCAGCGGAGCCACTTCCCCAGTACATCTCAAAAATTTCCCCAGGAGAGTCCAGTCCAGAAGTTTCCCCAGGAAAGCTGAATCATCTCCCCAGCAGGAAGCTTATCCCCAGTAGATTCTGGAAGCTTATCCCCTACAGAGCACGAACGCGTCTCCCGGCTTTATTCAAAGGTTATGCTCCACCAGAGCTTATAACTGGGTTATCCTCAGCCAAAAGCTACGGAAAGATCGTCCTCGGCAAAGTCTTCTTATCCCCAGCGGAGTCCATTAAAACTTCCAATATAACGACGGTATCCCCAGCGAAGTTACTACCAACATCTCAACAAGAGTACCTCTCTCCCCACAGAGTTTTGTTCCCCAGCCAGATCGCTAGAATAATTTTCTCCTCGCAGAGTAATCTCTCCAACAAGTTTATTCCCCCAACGGAGTCATCTTCTCCTACCAGATTATCCTTGCAACCATCACTCCCCAGTGGAAACACTATTCTCTAACATCAGCCCAGGATGTGACTTCCCGGCACCCGTCAAGGATTTGTTTCCTAAGACGAAAACATACATTCATGAACAAACACATCTTCATACGTTATAGCATGCATATACGCATCATGAACATACAATCTCATTCGTTCTGAGAGCATCTCGCATGTCATACATCATGACATCACATACAACTAACGTTTTGTATTTTCAGGGCAAAAGTTAATACAAACATAATTGCTATCAACGGTCGTAATTCCAGATCTGATTCCTGTATCTTGCCAGGGAGTATCTGTTGACGACTACAGTACCAGACTTGATTCCTGTATCTTGAAAGGGCACGTCTGAAGAGTTCGAAGATCCGATTCCTGTATCTTGCCAGGGAGTATCTGTTGACGACTACAGTACCAGACTCGATTCCTGTATCTTGACAGGGCACGTCTGAAGAGTTCGAAGATCCAATTCCTGTATCTTGCCAGGGAGTATCTGTTGACGACTACAGTACCAGACTCGATTCCTGTATCTTGACAGGGCACGTCTGAAGAGTTCGAAGATCCGATTCCTGTATCTTGCCAGGGAGTATCTGTTGACGACTACAGTACCAGACTCGATTCCTGTATCTTGACAGGGCACGTCTGAAGAGTTCGAAGATCCGATTCCTGTATCTTGCCAGGGAGTATTTGTTGACGACTACAGTACCAGACTCGATTCCTGTATCTTGACAGGGCACGTCTGAAGAGTTCGAAGATCTGATTCCTGTATCTTGCCAGGGAGTATCTGTTGACGACTACAGTACCAGACTCGATTCCTGCATCCTGACAGGGCACGTCTGAAGAGTTCGAAGATCCGATTCCTGTATCTTGCCAGGGAGTATCTGTTGACGACTACATTACCAGACTCGATTCCTGTATCCTGCCAGGGCACGTCTGAAGAGTTCGAAGATCCGATTCCTGTATCTTGCCAGGGAGTATCTGTTGACGACTACAGTACCAGACTCGATTCCTGTATCTTGACAGGGCACGTCTGAAGAGTTTAAAGATTCGATTCCTGTATCCAGCCAGGGTACGTCTACATAGAGAGTTTGAAAGTCAACTCCGGTAACAGACCATGTAATTTTCTTTCCTTCTCAGGTACGCAAGTTCTCGCTAAGGAATCTCTTACGCGATCGACACCTCCCGATGGCATCTATAAGCCCATCTCCACTCCATCAATCTCCAAAATTGCATCTATAAACCCATTCCCGCTATCACACTGCTGATACTCTACTATGTGAGTGCAAATTTCTGGGCACTCTAGTGTTCAATCATCTTCCACCTTCGGATCACGAAAGGCACACACGCCAATCTACATCCTCAGGTCTAAGAAGATTGAACAGGGGCAACTGTTGTACCCCAAAATTTGCCCTCCCATAATCTTCAAAGTTAGGACAAGCAAATGGTTCAAAGTCTACTCAAGGGCTACACAGTCAACCATCCTCCTAAGCCAGTCAAACTAGGGTTTTGGTTCTTGCAAGGAAGTTGAAGTTTTCAAGGGCTCAATCAAGTCTCCCATGCTCATACACATTGTCAAGTACCTACATGTCAAGTTTCAAGGCTCACAAGGTCAAGTTGCACAGTCAAAAACCCTAATTGCTCAACAGTCAACTGTAGGGGCAAAATGGTCATTTGGCAGTCAAAAGTCAAAACTTTTGGTCAACATCTTATTTTGAAGCCACAAACATCATTTTATCAATGCTTGATCATGATTCTCAAAGTTTGGCTCAAAAAGTCTCAAGATGCAAAAGTTTCTATTTTTGGACAGCTGAAAAGTCAATTGTAACTTGACCAAGGCATAACTTTTTCATGGTTCATCAGAAAAATCCCATCCAATGCTCATCTTGAAGGGGAAGACATTTCTTACAACTCATTTTCACACTCCAAGTCCAAGAAATTCTCTCACAAAAAGTTATCAATTTCAACATTATAGGTCATTTTCAAAAGTCAACAAAAAGGGACTTTAAGTCAAAGACCATAACTTGAGATTGATAAATCAAAATGACATGGGACCAAAGGCATTGGTTAGAGGACTTCAAGACCTTTCCAAAATGTCCAAGAACATGATCAAATCTTAAAAATTGAGCAAGATATGCATTGGAGAAGTTGGGAAATTTTTGTGAAATGGCCAAAATCATTTATCCTTGAAATTTCATTTTTAACAAAAGGGGCCCACTTTTTCCACTTGAATTAACTTGGCCATGCTTCCCACGTGTCCCACCTTTTATTTCAATTTTTAAAATTAATTTTTTTCATTTTTAATTGATTTTATTGGATTTAATTAATTTTAAATCTTTTAAAATCAAAGGAAAATCAAAAAGGTTAATTAAGGAGGATATCTGACTTTGATGAACCTTGAATCACCATTATGCATGTTCCAAATTCGTGCAAGAGGCCAAATGAAGCAATAATTCAAAATTTGGTTCAAAAATGGAAGGTTGTTAATGGAGGTTTATGGAGAATCTTGAACATGAAGGCAAGGCATTATGAGGCTATAACTCTGATCAAAACATGTTACATAACACCCATGCAAGTGATCAGACACAACAACTAGACCTAAGCTGCGCCCAAAGCTCATAAGCAAACTTACATTTTTGCCAAAAAATTTCAAAACTGAAAACACCCCTAGAGCTTGTTTGAGACCCTCATTCTCATCCAAACACGTTGCTGACATCCTAAGGAAGTGATAGCAATCAAATTCAGACCTTCACACGCAAAGAACAGGTATAACCAAGTCCGGTTTTCCTTGAAATTTTTGATATTCGCATTTCATTATTCATGCTATATTTGTCATTTTTAATCATGGATTTGGACTAATGTGAATGTTTTGAAGCTGATAGCATGATTTAATTGAGTTTTCCAAGCCTGTACGCGATTTCAGCATGGCCATTGCTTAGGGTTTCAGAGTTCTAATTTTAGGGCTTTGCATATCTTGAACAATTGGACCCTAAGACCCCTACCATTAAAATCAGGACCTTCCCATGAATGGAGTTTGACCATCGCGCCTTATTTCTTTTCCACCATGAGCTATTCGCTATTTTCTGTGGACATTGCTTTGGGGGGGTTTAAAACCCCCGCTATTTCATTTTATTATAGGTATAATTGGGGACGAAGGCTAGCGTGGCACGACGTGAGTGGCTGGTTTGAAATCCAGCGCCTTTTTTTTTATTTTATAACACTAATGCCAATCTTATTTTATATTATTTGTTTTTTATCTCATGTACAAAGCGCGCAAATGGTTCAATTGGTTAAGGCACTGGCTGGTAAACACTGGGACCTGGGTTCGAATCCCAGGTCCCCTCACATTACTTCTATTATTTTGTTTAACTCGTTCCCATGCAGTACACCACCCAGCGAGCCATCATACACCCTAGCGTTGGCGCTTGCCATGTGTCTCAAATGGTCCATCCAGTGGCTACTACCTGCCATCCACCATAGGCGTCAGTCAAATGTTCTCCACATGATTCAAAAAGTCAGCAAGGGGCCTCCTCCTGTTGGGCCAGAGTTCATCAATCCACCTCCTCATTTGGGGTCAACCCCCCCCCCCCCCCCCCCCCCACAGTTTGCATTTAATTTCCTTTTCTTTCCATTTTTTTATTTTTGTTTTATTTCTAATTAATTAATCAAAACAATTTTCATAAAACAAAAAAATCATAAAAAATTTTATTTGTTTTATTTTAATTTAATTCATCAACTTTTTTTGTAAATAAATTCAATAATTGATTTCGTTTTAATTTTAGGTTGTTAATTTTAATATTTTTTTAATAATTAAAAAAATATAAAAAAAATAGGTCTTTAGCACTTTTTTATCCCTTTTTTAATTAAATATTTTTATTTTCTTATTATAATTATTATTAACCATTAATCAATTTTGTAAATACTTGTAACTAATCAATTAGGTTTAAATTAGGTTTAACTTAGACAATTTTCTTTAATAAATTAAAAAAAAAAACCAATTAGAACTAGAATTATTTGACTTTTAAATTCCAATTTAATTTTCTTTAATGTCATAAATACAAAAAAAAAATAAGCCCTTTCCTTAATTTAATTTAATTAATTTAATAATTTCATTTAATTCCTTTAAAGGGTCCAACGCCCTCGCATTCGATTATATTTTCTTTTCGCGCGTTTATTTTATTTCTTTTTTATGGATGTAATGTATTTGCCCCAAAGCCCTGTAATAGTTAATTAGGCATTTATCTTTCCGCATTTTTATTTCAAATCGGGTCTTGGATTAATTTGGCGATGTAGACCCGCGCCTTTGTAATAGCGTATGACCTTTATCTTTTCCGCACTTTAAATTCCCGCACCTTTTAACTGTTAACAATCACATGAAAGAATGAATGCCCAAAAATAAAAATCAAAACGTAGATCACCAATGCATGACAAGACAAATAATAACTGAATATGACACACAATTCACACACCACTCTTAGGGTACGCCTCACTGTTGCCTTGCCCCTCGAAAGGTGGTCATCGGGTATAGGACGTCTTAGTAAGTCCTTATGTCCATGAACATGGCATAAGGGTAGCTTCTAAGGTATCCTACTGTTGCTCTGGTGATCACACTGTTGCCTTGCCCCTCGAAACGTGGTCGTCGAGTATAGGATGTCTTAGTGAGTCCTTATGTTCCATTGATCTAGTTGCCTCGAAACGGTTGCCTCGAAACAAGTTGCCTCGGAATAAAAAGATCAATGGCATAAGGGTAGCTTCTAAGGTATCTTACTATTGCCCGGTGACCACACTGTCCCTAACCCTCGAATTGACCCGAACACCTCCAACGGTGGTGCTACCTACCTCTCAATGGTGGGATGGCACTACCTTAAGGACATTTACACAGACTAATTCCTTAGGGTAGGTAGATGACTCGTAGATACTTGCTCTAATTCAAAACAAATCAAAAACTTCTTTTCACACCGACACTTTGCAAAAAGCTTTCAAAAACAATTTTTCAAACACTCTTGAGGACTGATACAAGAGTCGATCTGAAACTTTCAAAGAAACTTTTTCAAACCCACTCACCTTGAAAAGAAAACAAACATTTTGAAAACACAAATGAGCAAGTATCTAAGAGCCCATGGATAACCATGGATAGAAAGGGTGCTAACACCTTTCCTTTCTATAAATCTACCTCCCGAACCGAGAACTAATCTCAATAAGGAATTTTTCTGTGCTTTTGTCCTTTCCATTTGGAGAAAATAAAAGACGATGGCGACTCTTGCTTCCGCGACATTTCGCGAACCAGCGTTAAACAGTCAGTTCCAGATCCACCGATCACACATGTCATCGTCACCAAGATCTTTAACCTTCATTGGCGACACATTCACAAATTGCACCGACAACCTCTCTTTGGACGGTCGAAGTTATACTTCTTTTTGGCCACTTTCACCCTTTTGTGGAATAACTTTTGTTACAGCATCTCTTGCAGCTTTCTTATTCCTCTATTATGGAACAACTTTTGTTGTAGCCTCTCTTGCAGTTTTCTTATTCCTCTGAAACCTCCTCCATTGGGTCTTCGTCATTGGATTATTCCCTTTGTAGGTGGGAGGAACATGATATTTCTTTGAAGTTAGAACCTGGTACTTCTTCGAAATGATTCCAGTTTCAACAAGTTGGGTTAAACTGGATCCTTTTTCTATCATCTCCCATTTGTGAGTCGAACCTGACCCTTTTTTCACCATCTTCTAGTTCTGGTTTGCCCCCTAGGATAAAAAGGATGAACCCAATTATTGTTAGGCACATTAGTTGGTGGCACAAATGTTCTCAGATATGGAAAATTGGGTTTCTCTTGAGGCACTTGAACATTGTTTAGCCCCTTAGCATGGTTGAACACCACTTTTGGATTTTTTTTCCTTCATGGTGCTTTTTCTTCAGCACCTCAATCTTCTTGGCAACTTCTTCGTCATAGATCATGTTACAGTTTGGGCATAACATGGATAAAGAATTACTCAGCTTACATCTGTTCAGAAAATCTACCAACTTCTCTTCAGGTTTAGGAAACACGACCTTCATCAATTCAGCCAATGTTTCCTCAGACAGTTCTTCATCCTTACTGTGATACGGTGGCAGAATCGACTGTTATACTGGCTTGCGTTTTTTGTTTGCAAATGTCGCGGTAAGAAAGAGTCGCAACCGACTTTTATTTCATCCAACAAAGGAAAAGGAAAAAGAACAAATAAAAACCTTTTTTCGAGATGTTTCTGAGTATGGGGGGTAGATTATAGAAAGGGAAGGTGTTAGCACCCTTTCTATCTGTGGTTATCCACGGGCTCTTAGATACTTGCTCATTTTTTAAATTTCTTGTGTGTATTTGTTTTGAAAAAAGTTTTGTTTACTTCATGATAACCCTTGTATCTGTCCTCAAGAGTGTGACGAAGTTGTTTTGGAAAACTGTTTTGAAAAGTGTTTGGTGTGAAAGAGTTTTTGTTTTGAGCAAGTACTTAAGAGTTTTCAACCTACTCGAAAAAAGTCTGTTCGTTTTCGTTTCCTTTAGACAGTGTTATCCTACTATTAAGGAGTAGGTAGCCCTGTCGTTGGAATTTTAAGGGACATTCGAAAGGGACGAAATGGTCACTGAAGGCAACAAGTAAGAATACCCTAGCATTTCGAAGGGACTATCGTCATAAGATCATTTCTCGTAGGCATCTCGAGGGACAAGTAGGGACTATGATCTTTATGACGACTTTGAATTAAGAGTCATTGCTAAGGTATCTCTACGTTCGAGGGACACGACCATTATTTCTGAGGCAACCAAGTAAGGTAAAACCCTAGGAGTGAACATGTGCAAGTGTTTGATTTCAGTTTCATTTATCTTGCGCATTTAGGGTTTTCTACTGTTTTAAATTGATTTATCTTTCGCATACAATCCTAATGTCCATACATCTAGCAGTTTAATAGTTGCGGAAATTAAAAGAGGAAAAGAAAGTCTACGCTATTACAAGGCTTTTGGACAGATACATAAATATTTAACTGAAAAATAAAGATGCGGAAATTCGAAATCCTAATTAATCTATTACAAACTCAAAGCAGATACAATAATTTGAATTAAAAGGAAGTAAAGGCGCGCGCAACGAATTAAATACGAGAATGAAGTCTAAGTTTGGGGGAAAAAATTAATTTGCGAATAAAGAAAAGATATTTTTGGATTTTTATGGAAAATAATTAACTTTGCAAATTAACCTAATTTCTATTAAATTATAATTATGGAAAAAATTTAAGTTAACCTAATTTCTATTAAATTGTAGTTACGGAAAAAAAAATTAAGTTAACCTAATTAAACTAATTAATTAATGCCAATAAATATTTTTATGAAAAAACTAAACTTAATATTTTTTTTTGTAATTTTCTGATTTTATGATTTAATTAAAAAAATAATGATTTTTTTTTTGTAAAATAATTAAAAAAGATGATTTGGTAAAATAATTAAAACAAATAAAGAAATAAAAGAAATTAAAAGATAATTGAAACTGGGCCTGGTTGATGAGTAATCTGGGGGGTATGCTGCCAAATTTGTGATAGGCCCAGGATGATGGCCCAGAGTCTAGCGCATGATCCAGTGCATCCTTCTTCTGATGGTTCATAGTGGACCCTCAAGGCTGGGACGTGAGATCTACATGATGATGGATCCCAAGGATGAGATATGGGGCGTATGGTGGACACTGGATGGTGAGGCACGCTGGATCTGGAAAGTAAATTCAAGAAAAATGCAAAAGCAACACGCTTGGGATCGAACCCAGGACGTTTGCTTCAAACCCTCCGTCCTTAACCATCTACGTTAGCTGCTCAATTGTTAATATAATCAAATAAAAATAATATAAGCAAAACAAATACGTGATGTCCAGAAAACGCGCCAAGATTCAAATTTCCCAACGGGAGCTTGCCATCTAGCCTTCTTCTTCCTCAGCACTGTCATCTTAGATGCTGGACTTTTACCTACGGTTCCATGCCTATAGCTAGAACCCTGCGTTATTCAAAAATCTAGCACGAGCAATATAAATTACAATGAAGACCATGAATCAACTGGGTTTGAAGTCCTGAACATCATGGTATCCACGCCTAGCCCTAATTTTGTCTGTAGAAGGAAGCCCTAAAACGAGCTCAGAAACCCTAAGAATGGCAAACCATGATTCCTGCTCTTAAAACTCAGTTAAACGATTCAGCAAGCATCGATACTTTGTAATAAACAAGAATATATGATTAAATTTCATCAAAAAAACATGTATGCACGTAATCAAAAATAAAAAATAGTTGGATAACAAAGTTGCGGGTTTTACGATTCAAGGCGTTTTGGTGCATGCAAAAGGTGCAATTAGCTTCAGGACAATGCCAGGAACGTGTTGCAACCCTTAAATCTCCTTGAGGATGGCTGTAGTATGGAATTCGATCTGAGATTTTTGACAAAAAATGCAACTTGTTCTTGCTATTTCACACGATCAACCCTTCTGCTTGTGCCTTGGAATTGTTGTGTATATGTATGAGACTGAATTAGGTTAACAAAAAACATGCATATCTTTGCCAATTATCAAGATTTGATTTGATTTCATCCTTGCATTATTTCCTTCTATATCAAGCCAAATCATACCATTTTCATCCCAATCACCCTTGGCACGATTTGATTTGGTTTGACAGCATATTTGCATTGTAATTCCATTCAAAATCAGATAAAAAACAAATCTTCCATATTTTATATCATTTATTTGATTTAATTTGACTTTTAAATGATTAAAATCAAAATAAAATTAAATAAATAAATTCAATAATATATGAGAGAGTGTTTGGGTCATGGACATTTCTAGAAGTAATATGCAAGCATAAAAAGTTAGGCCCATTTGACAAAAAGGGCAATTTTGGGCATTGTTGACTTTTGACAATTTTCCAAAAATGGTCAACTTTGACAATGCATATCTCTTTCAATTTTGACCCTAAGAGGATGTTCTTTGACTTTTTAGAAATCTTAGGATGTCCCCTAAGCAACCTCTTTGGTTTCATCTCAATTGGATCTTCCATGTTCATGTAAGAAGCTTTGACCCAAAAGGTGTTTTTGTTGACTTTTTGGAATGACCTATAATGTCCGAATTCATATCTTTCCATGAGTGCATCTTTTGAGCTTGAGGGCTGAAGATGAGTTGTAGGGAATTTGATTCTATTCAAAATGAGCCTTGGATGGGAAATTTCTGATAAAGTATGAGAAAGTTATGCCTGGTCAAAGTTTGGTTGACTTTTCCTAAGAAATCCTAATTTAGCAACTTCTGAGTTTTGATGAATTAGGAACATTTCTTGGGGAATCATGATCAACCCTTGATCAAATGACGGATATCACTTCAAAATATTGATGTTGACCAAAAAATTTAAAGTTTGACTGTATGTGAGTCACAGTTAACTTTTGACCTAATATAGTTGATTTTCAAGCATCTGAGTAGTTGACTGAGAAAACTTCTTGTGCAAGGTATGAATCTTGACATGGATGGTGTTGAGAATATATTAGTACTATGAAGAACATATGAGGCCTTTGGAGCTCAGCCATCTTGATGAAAATGGAAACCCTAGTTGGAGGTTCATTGCTTTAGGAGAGAGTTTGTCTGGTCAACTCTTGGGCATCCTTGAGCAAGTTAAGGATCTTAATGAACATATGTTGAGTAAAATGGGAGGGAAAATTTTGGGGTACAACACTTACAATCCATTTTTTCTTTGTCGTCCTGATCACCTTCATGCTTTTCAGTGAAATCGACCGTCATCACTTCATGTGGCTTAGACAAATTATCATTGCCACTTTTGAGACCCTCAGTAGTCTCGACTGCTGTAGCCACAACCGGTTCTTCTTCAAGACCATCAGTAGCCTTGAGAGTCAATGTTGCTAGTGAGTTGATAATGTCTACATGTTCGTCTATGAGGCCCTCATTAGCCTCAATCATCAGCACTTCAAAATGGATCCACATAGTGTGCATCAACCACATGTAAGGGATCTGAGTCGATCTTCATAGCATTCTTTAGTTTCTCACCAAATTTCAGTCGACCGTCTTTCAAAGCCTTTTGAATCAAATCCCTGAAATGAAAACACTGAGAAGTATTATGACCCAAAAAATTATGATATTTGCAAAACCTCTTTTTTATTTTTGCTTTAATGGTGGATCCTTAGTGCCTGGGGGCACTATAATATTACCATCTGATATCAAAACGTCAAATATTTCATCATATTTTGACACATGAAAAGTATATGTTTTAGTATTAGTGTTATCATTTTTTGGATCTTCAACTGTATTTCCCTTAGACGGTCTTATAAGTTTACATGCATATGGAGGCCCATCTTTCAATTCGGCCATGTTAACCTCTCATTCTTCCATGTATTCATCCTCAGACTCTATGGAACAATCCTTTGTGTCTAAATGGAAATTTTTCCTTTTCTATGATCCTTTGACACCCTAGCTTTCTCTGTTTTTAAACGTTCGACATATCAAACCTTATAAGCTAGTTGGGACATATCTGTAATAGATTGAGGATCAAACTTTTTCCTAATAGAATAATATAACCCCCTAGTGGCCATTTCGACCAACTCATGTTCAGGAACCCTAGTAAAGCATTTAGACTTTAGGATCCTAAACCTATTCAAATACTCTTCCATTGACCCAGACGGCCTTCTCTTAATGGAGGATAATTCTTTCAAACTTATCTTAGGCTGACCAACATAAAATTGCTCATGAAATATACCCTCAAGTTGTTCCCAAGTGCGTATGGAGTTTAGAGTTAACATCGTAAACCAAGTAAAAGTATTATTTGTCAATGAATTAGGTAAATATCTTAATTTTAAGCCCTCGTCGTTAGCGATATCACCAACTTATGTTTCGTACCTAGCAATGTGTTCAATTGTCGACTCATTGGCCTCACCAGCAAACTTGGTAAACTTAGGTATCTTACATCTCCTAGGTAATTCTGCCTGTCGAATGTAATCAGTAAACGACGAAGAGTAATTGGGCCTCCGAAGAACAACATTTACTCCAGATCATGTTAATACTTCTTCTACCATATTTACTATGTTGTTCCGTCCAACAATGACATTTCTTAACACTCGATCGACATCTTGGTTTCTCCTAACTACGACCGGCCTAGGTTCATATTGTTCAATGAATTCTTCCTCTTCATAAGTGGGTGCTTCCACTCTTAGAGGTCTAAAAGGATGCTCATTATTCCCCCCTCTAATTCTTCAAAAACTCTCAACAACCTGTGGCACGTTTGAGTTGGTTGGACCCCTAATGAGTCGATCAATTTACCTATTTGGTCAACTATAGGATTGGGGGAGACTCCCATTTGTTGAGTTAAAATGTTTATTAACTCTAAATTAATCTCATCCATATGTTGCCTTAAAGCATAACGAATATAGTATTCAAAAATGGTATTGACTCCGGGACATAACTAACACCACCTAGTCGACCACTTGAGGCATAAATGCCTTGGTTTCCAGTGGCCACTGTGTTTTCTATATATGTATGTGGCAGGATTCGAATGTAACGCAACCATCATGGAATAAGGCATACCATATTGGTGAGGGACAAATGATGACCCTGGACCCCTTGAAAAGAGTGGTCGATTTAGGTCAAATGGCAATACCCATGCCTAGGTTCTGTCATTGTGACTATTGTCACTGAACCATGAACTGCGGTCGATCTTATGGGAGATGAAATTGTCGCGCTTTGAGTTGTGGTACTTACTGGTATGACATCTACATTTTATGTAGAAATCTGCGTATGTGCAGTGTTTGTGTCAGTGCGTGGCATTTTAGACTTAGACAAAATTTTACCACTTCTCAAATTCATACGCACCCTAACTATAAGAAACTTTGTGAAACTGCACACAAAATCTGAAAATATTAACATTGTCCCACCGGGTGTGCCAATTAGCTTACCTCTGGGTTTGGTAAACAACACTGGTCTCTTTAAATCAAGTTTACTGGCGAGATAGACCAGAGAATCTCAATACAGTGATTTAGTTCGTGTGTGTAGTTAAAGTGTTTTCAAAAAGGTTTGTTCGACTGAGAGTCAATCGGCTTGATAAAAGACAGAGTAAATAAGACAAAATGCATTTTAAATTGTAAAAGGTAATGACATAACATTAAAGAAAGGTTGAAAATAGGTTGGTTCAAATATACATTATTTTTGCCGGACTCATTTCACTCATTCAATTGGTTACTCTGAGTGACTAGCATACATGAATGTGAAAGTTTGACCTTTTACAAAGTACACTAAATGCTTTATTTATAATACACAGAAATAACTACTTTTTAAATGAACTTCGTTTCCTTGCATGCCGCGTGTTCTTCATAACTTGCCTCCACGATCCCATGTTCATCACTCCTGATATCAAACCTATATTTTCTCTCCATAACGCTTCGCCTTTGCAGTTTAGGCGCTTATTATTCTTTTAACTCTTTTGGACTTCTTACCTCTCTTGGGTCCAATCCATTCACCATAAACTCTTCTATGATCGACTACACTTACGAAACCTTGATCGATTACCTGTGAGATCATCCATGATCGACATGCTTATGTAATCGACTCCTCATAATTTAATGCTCTTAAAAGAATTTTTTTTAATCTTTTGGGTTGAATTTCTCTCTTTATGAAAATTCTAACCAACACAAATATATACCATATATGAGGTTATGAATTTTACTTTTAAAAAAATAATGAGGTAGTCATGACCTTCCTTTGCCACCTCCTACCTCCGCCACTGATTGTGACGGTAGTCATGACCTTCCTTTGCCACCTCCTACCTCCGCCACTGATTGTGACGGTACCTTATTCTTAACATTTAGGCTTGTAATTATAGTCATTGCGTGTGTTGTAACACTAATTGCGACTATTGAGGCGAGAGTACTAATAACTAGGTTATTTGAACATGTCCACACTTATCATATCATATTATTTGAAATGTTTGATTTTGATTTTGATTGTGAATCTATAATGTGTTATATGATGCAGATGTATCTAACACCAAATCAATTGGACGTGCTAATCCTTTGTACAAAAAAATTGGCATTATATGTTTTTGAAGAAGGTGTGATAGGTTTGGTGATATTTTTCTAAATGATTTTTTTATTTTTCTTTTACTTAGATTTTTCTATTCTTGAATTTCTTTAAGTTAAATGATTTTTTTATTTTTCTTTTACTTAGATTTTTCTATTCTTGAATTTCTTTAAGTTTTTTGAAGTTACGACACATCAAAATATTCAATAGGCAATTCATGATTCTGATTCAAAATTAATCGTAAATCACTCTTCTCTGATAAAATGATTAAAAAAAAGATAATACAGTTTTAAAAAACGGTTAGACTTTTGGTTGTTATTTTAAAGAAAATTTTAAAGGTCCGTTTGTTTTAACCTTTTTTAAAAAAATTAATTTTTATAATATTAAATAATTATGTAAAAAATTAAAAAAAAAATCATAAAAGTTTTAAATAAAAATTTAATTTGAATAGTTATTCTTAAAATATTATTTTAAATATTTTATCTTTTTATTAAAAAAATTTAATATTAAAATTTCAAAAAATCATTTAATTTTAAAGTTATTTTAAATAGATTTTCATAAAAATTATTTTTGAAATAAATTTTTTCAAAAAATTGCAATTTTAACTATGTTTTAGTCTTCAATAATATATATTTATTTTAATAATATATATTTATGTTATATGATGTCAAAATTAGTGTTTTAATTTAGAGAAAAAAACAAATATAAAAAAATTTGTAATATTTTAAAAAACAGTTTTGTAAAATCTATTTTCAAAAATGAAAAAAAAAACTTTTTTTTTTAACTGAAACATACAAGCCCTAAATCTCACATTGTATTGTAATAAGTTATAAAATTACAAATATAACTTGACAATTCAATGTAAAATAATATTTTTAAAATACAAGTGAAATAAATATAGACTATACCTTTCTATGGCTACATATATTCAAATTCTATAATATTTTATGCATATGATTTGTTAAGATAATATATAATTTTTAGTACACATTGTTAAGATAATATATAATTTTTTGAACATATGATTGTAAAAATAATATATAAATCTTCAATACTTGGATCAATGAAATTTAAAATGTACAACAAACTACTCAATGCAATGTTTCTTTGAGGATCAAATTAACAACTAAAACTTAAACCAAATAAAACATAAGTTATTATGTTTAGTTTCATCAATAGGTCAGACATTTCCCCTAACAAATAACTGCCATACAATAATTCACCAGCTACTAAAATGGATCATTCATGCCATTAGTAAAAAGTAACTAGTGAAGCTTTGGTACTAAAAACAAATTTAATGTAGCTTAATGAGCAAGAAAATAAGTTGCAATTCCATTTCTTTCTCAGGGAGTATGAGATAAACTGTGAAGATAACAGCTTTTCCCATACAATTCAAAGAAAATGTTGAAACAGCCTAAGATCAAAGCAGACGAACAACAATGCTATCCAAAAGTGATTATAGCTAATAAAATAGTTGTAACTATTGGAATGTACTAGTAGCTAGTACTTGACACTCCTATGCATTTGGACTCAAATGTATATATTTTTGCTTTAACTATAACCTTTTTAAAACCATTTCCACAAAAAAGGATCAGTATCAATAATATAGGTTGACAAATTTTAGCATATTAAGCTATCAATTTGATCCATTCAGCTTAGCTAGATTAATCTTGTAGCAAAAACAATGAGCTTTTTAACATTAGATCAAAAGATACAAATAAAAAAAAAAGGAATAGTTATTTGAATGGAAATAAAAAAGGATTCAACCTCAATTTTTTGTATTTATCTCCCTTCTTAACTCAATTTTAGAACAAACTCATACAGGTTTTGCATCATACAAACTCATACAAGGGTTGGTTGAACAGATGTAGATAGAGGGTAAGTGGGAATAGGTCGTTGAGGGTTGATAGGCTAAATTGTTGATTACTGCTAAGTTGATATAGGGAAGAAACAGTAGGGATTGAAGTTTAAGCTTGAATAGAGGGCAAAAGTTGGGAGGATGAGGATATGGGAAAAAGATCATCTTATGGAAACATATATTCATTAAAAAAAAACAAATATTATGAGCAGAGTTATTAATCCCGAATAGCAGAGCGGAGCGGCCGACCACAAAAGTGGAAATAGCGGGATAGCGGATAGTGGATATCTTTCGTTGACTTTCATAGCTCTTGAGACATGAATTGAATTGTGTGGTTTCGGTATGGTCAATGGAAAAGAAAATGTGTAAATGTGTTAACAAAGGTAATGAAGTAAGTGAAACTTGTGGAGGTAAAGGGAGCAGGAACCCATAACGCTCTATACATCAGTTCAAGGTGCTTTATAAGCAGTGTGTGAGAAATGAAATGGTAATCTATGGGATTTATCAGCGCTCTTATTAGTAAATAAAATATTATGGTGAAAGATGATTCATATAGCCAATCTTGTTTAGTGGGATAAAGTTTGGTTGTTGTTGTTGTGGAGACGTGTAAAAAGCTAGAAATCACAAGCTGACTTTTACGATTAGTCGGAGAAGAAAATGAATGTGACAGATGATAAAACTGACAATTGAAAGAAATGTTGCATCGTAGTATAAACAATGATACAATACAATTTATGCTTTCAAAATTAAAGAAAATAAACACACGATATTCCAGTATCGCTGAGACAGCTAGATAGAACAAAGAGTTATTGTAGAGAATGAGAAACCTAACAGCAAAGAAGACCAACAATTCATAAAGGAATATTTTACTCCATGTTGCATAAACATCTATGTTCAAAAGCAGAACAGCCACACAAGTATCCGCATTGTTGTCTTAGTGGCAGGACATACAATTAATCGCATCAGATTAAGCCTTATACCAAAAGGCATGTTAAAGCAGATAACTGATTCTTATTCAGAATAAATCAACCGCATTTCACTATGAACAACAAAATAAAATCAATATAAAGGTAAAATGCATGATGCTTTTCTATGCTTACCAACAAGTTAGATAAGACTATAAGAAATCTTTTGATAAAGTTGAAGTGCAGAACACAATTACAATTGTTACAAGGACCCAAAGTCATTCATTATAAGAACATTTCAGCATTTATTTTTCTACAAGTACTTATTGAAAAAACTAATCCTACCTATCAACATAAACAAACCAAATGTCAACATTAACATGAAAATAGTACTAACCAATTCATCAGGTTTCAAATTCCATACCTTTCAATCCAAGACGCATACTCCATTGTTGTCAACGCAGCCCGACCCCGACCCATTCTGGAGGTGGCCAGAAAAACATAGAATAACAAGGAAAACAAGACAATGGCGCAATCCTAAACCTACCGAACTGAAAAACACCGACCCCGAGCTCACTCGATTGAGAATCACTATAAACATCGTCCCTAAATATCACACAATTCCCATAACCAATCCTCAAATCCAAAGCCGAAGCAGAAAAAGCACAATCTTCCCCCAAAAACAAAACCCTATCCTCCAAACTCTTCACCTCCACCCACTTCTTCCTCTTCTCATCAAGCCTAAACACATCAAATCTCACAGCTCTCTCCCTTCCAATCTCATAAAACTCACCATCTAAATAACCATGCCCAATCTCATAAAACCCACCACCATCACCACCACCACCACCACCATCAACATCATCCCTCAAACAATTCACAAGACAAGACAAATATTTATCCACTAACAACAAATCACCCTCACTCTCCACCAAGAATTTCTTATCTCCACCAAACACGGGCCCCGCAACCATCTCCACACTCAAATCCGGTCCCACGACAACAGCCCGGCCGGTACTATCAACCGCAAACGGCCTCCCTTTATAGACACATACATCATCATAAGGCGTGAGCATATCAGGAATTATCATCCACTTCTCATCACACCGATCATCACTCCGTTCATCACCGCATCGGAACACAGCGAGTTTTCCAGAAATGTGAATAGTGAGAAGAATCGAACAGCGGCCTTTTCCGATCTGCCACGTGTCAGCGTCAGCTTCAAAAACAACAACCTTTTCCATGTAGAGTGAGTTGTTTGGAGGAAGAGAGGAGGATTGGGAAGGGAAGTTACCGATGACGAATTCGCAACCGAGATCGATGACAGGGAGGTGGTTGAAATCGATGGAGTTAGGGGAATGAATCGAGAATTGTTTGTCACGTGAGAGAGGGTGCCAGAGGCGAGTTTGGTCACGTGAGTCAGGGCCGATTTTGATTAGCCATGGTTGTAGGGTGTGTGGATTAGGGGGTGGGGAGATGAGGAAGAGGGTTCGTTTGGAGAGAGGGAAGGTGGAATCATGGTTGTTGGAGGGAATTGGGAATTTGGGAGGGAGATTGAGATGGTGGTGGTGGTTTTGAGGGGTGGAGGAGCGCCATGAGGAGCAGACGGAGCGGAAGCGGAGTTGGTAGAAATGGGAGTTGAGTTTTTGGGAGATGAGGTGGAGGAGGTCCTTTGGGAGTTGAGACCAGTCTGCCATGAATGGGGGATGGTAGGAAATTGGAAATGGAGAATATGATGATCCGGGGAGGGAAGAAATATTCTTGTTTCAATGTAGATGAGATCTTTTAAAATGATCATTTAATTGTTCAAAAAAATCATAATAGTCTTTTCCGTTTAAAAGACACAAATGAACGTTTGTTTTGTATACGTGGCAGGTGATGTGAAATGTTATAAATATCTTCTTCATTCTTTTCAAAATTGCATCACCCTTTCATTCTCTTCTACCCAGACTCCTCCAAATTCTAGGGTTCAACAATTTTCTTACCCTTTCGATTATGTAATTGCTGGAGGAAAATGAAGCAACCATCATTAGCGTACTCAGGTCAATGTTCATACGATTCGAATGTCAAGAGCGGTGATTGTTTAGATGACAATTTGCGATGGAAACTCATTTGTGGCTGTGGAGACACGACTTTTCTTCGAAGGGCTTCAACTCTCATGAATTTTGGGAAGCAATTCTGAGACTGTCGCTATAAGGTATTTAAATGGGTTATTCATATTGTTTCTGATCTATCCGAATTTTGAATAATACTGGGTTCATCTGAAACTGGATGTGGATACTTTCAATGGTTCTATGATGATGTGGTGGATGAGAAAGAGCAGTTTATAAAGAAGCAAAATAGTAGGTTGGTGTTTACCGTGGTTTTTGGTAAACAACCGTTGATCCTTCAAAAAGGAAAGTTCTTTTTGGTTACTTACGGGATCGATCAGATTAATCCCAGAACATATGCTAATTTTTTATGTAAGACAAGCAATCAGGAAGAACGCATGTTCGACCAGAGAAAAGATACTTGAGATTTTGGAAAAGTAGACAGAAATATAGAAATGCAGGTTGTGATACGGTGGGAGAACTGACTGTTTTTGGAATGCTGGTTTGCGTTTTGCATTTGTTTTCGCAAAATGTCGCGGTAAGCAAGAGTCGCCACCGACTTTTATTTTATCCAACAAGGAAAGGAAAAAAGTACAGAAAAATTTCTTTTTCGAGATTTTCTGAGTACGGGGGGTAGATTATAGAAAGGGAAGGTATTAGCACCCTTTCTATCCGTAGTTATCTACGGACTCTTAGGTACTTGCTCATCATTTTCAAAATTGTTTTCTTTGTGTTTGTGGGTTTTGAAAAGTTTTTATTTTAACTTCGATTTAACTCTTGCTTCTGTCTTCAAGAGTGTAATGAAGTGTTTTTGAAAACTTGTTTGTAAAGGAGTAGTAAGTGTGAAAAATTTGTTTGGAATGAGCAGGTACTTAAGAACTAATATACCTACTCGAAAAAGGAACTGTTCTATGTTTGTTTCCTTTAGACAATGTTATCCCACTATTAGCGAGTAGGTAGCACCGTCGTTGGAGTTTGAGGGTCAATTCGAAAGAGGGACATACGGTCACTAAAGCAATGTTAGGACGTCTTAGGGGTAACACTAATGTCTTAGATTATTTATCCGAGGCAACAATATCCGAGGCAACCTTTCCGAGGCAACTTATGATCTTTTAGACAAGAGGGCGACCTCTAAAACAACCTATACTCAATGACCGTTTACGAAGGCAAACAAGTAGGGTGTACCCTAGGAGTGCGCATGTGCGAGTGTGTTGATTTCAGATTATTTATCTTTGCACATGTTTAGGGTGATCTAACTGTTTTAAGATTAAACATTCATTCTTGTCATGCAAGCCCTATTATCAAACATCTAACAGTTGAATATTTGCAGAAATTAAAGTGCGGAATTTAAACTAAACTATTACAAGGCTTCGGGTATTTACATAGCCAAAAACAAACCCTTTGAAATTTAAAAGCGGTAAAAATAAATAAATGTCCTAATTTAATTATTACAAACCAGGAGTAGATACAATTATTGGATAAAAATAAAGCGCGCGAGAAAATTAGGTCGAATGCGAAAACTAGGATTTTGACCCTTCTATCCTAATTAAAAAGAAAATTTGTTTTTTTTTTTGTTTTTTTTAATATTTAAAAGAAATAGATTTTTTCTAAATTAAAAATGCAATTATTAGTTAATTAAGTTAATTAATGAAAAATAATTACAAGACCTATTTTTAGATTTTTGTTATTTTAGGAAAGAAATAAAATAATTAAGTTAGTGATAAAACCTAATTATTCTAATTGATTTTAATTATTTGCAAAAATAAATTAAAGTTATGTAAAATTAACCTAATTAAATTAATTGATTTTTTTTATTAAAAATAAATATCTAAAATTTAATTTGGACATAAAAATATTTTTTGGTGATTTTTTTGATAATTTGATAAAAAAGAAAATTAATTTGGTGGTTAGTAAATAAATAAAAATAATTAAATGAAATATAAACAAAATATAAAAGATGAGAGATGGGCCTGAAATTAGGGGGTGTGCATAGCAGGAATCTGGGCCTAAAGATATGAGGTCTGTTTTGACTTTCTTGATCCTATGTGTTGCGTTTGACTGGCCTGTGGTGCACCCTCAATGATGACCACCAGATTTGGCCATCTGGCCATCTGGCGTGTTGATGATGGAGGCCCATGGTGGAGCTCTTGGCTTGCATGCATATTGAATCTCCTAAAAGAAGATAGGAAAAATAACAAATGCTTGAGGCAGGGATCGAACCCCTGACCTCCAGCCTCTAACGCCCTGAATACTCACGTGGCCACCACTACGCCACTTTTGTTTTGTTGTACATTAATCAAACACTGAAAATAATATGTGAAACAAAAGAATATTGAACAACAATAAAAAATGCACGCAGAAATTTGAATGGGCGAATCAGGTGGATCCACGTAGTTGTCTTCCTCCTTGCACCGTGGCTAAAGGTTGAACCACCTATACCTACGGACAAAGTCTGTTGCTACATGTCTGTACGTTTCCAAAATCCTCCATGGGCAATGTAAATAACATCTAACACCATGGTTAGACTCGTCTTGTTCTCCTGATCTCAATGGTATCACTCATGAGGGCCAATTTTCCCTGCATTCAAAAACCCTAAAAAAAACTCCAAAAACCTAACAATGGTGATTCACGATTCAGTCCATTAAAATGCAATTGGCTATTGTAGAAAGTTTGCAAACATCATGGTGATCAAGAATGTACAATTATTTTATACTATGGATGCAAGAATGATGCTAATCGAATTCAAGAATATAGTGATACCTTTACGGACTTACAGTGCGTGGGAGGGCTTGAAAACGCTTGGTTTCTATTGCTTTAGGTTCCTGAGAGTGCCAGGAAACGATTGGAATCGGTCACGAGCCTTGAGAATGCCTCCAAGTGGGATTTTGATCTCACACTTTTTCCTTGATTTTTCAATTTTTGTTCTCCTTCTCACGCCTCTTTCTAACCTGTTTCTAGGTCTGTCTCGCCTCCTTATGTATCAAACAATGCATTAGGGTTGATCATTGTGTCCAAATCCTTCTCCATCAATGATTTTGGATTTGATTTGATTTGCTTTTAAAATCTTTCCAAACATGGCCTTTTCTCAATCTTTTTGTTCTCTCTAATGCTTTGCACGAATTTGAATGATGCTAGCAGTAATTGGAACCTGAAATAAGCACAAAATCCCTTGTTATCAATGCTTTGGATTTTTATTTGATTTAAATCGAATTAATTCAAATAAAAACCAAAATAAATAACAAAAATAAAATATGGACAAGTGGAAAAGGTTAAAGCACGTGGGGTATGTTGCCAACTCAAAACAAGTGAAAAAGAATGGGCCCATTTGGCAAAATTTGAAGTTTTAGGGATAGTTGACTTTTTGCAATTTTGCAAAAAAGGTCAACTTCACCAATGCATAACTTCCTTAATTTTGAGTCTTTGGAGGTGTTCTCGGACTTTTTAGAAATCTTGAGATGTCCTATAAGCAAACATTTTGGTCTCATCTCATTTTGATATTCCATGCTCAGGTATGAAGCTTTGACAAAAAAGGTGTTTTTGTTGACTTTTTAAAATGACCTATAATGTCCAAATTCATAACTTCTTGTGAGTGCATATTTTGAACTTGGGTGATGAAGATGGATTGTAGGGAATTTCATCCTCTTCAAAATGAGATTTGGATGGGTCAATTCTCATAAAGTATGAGAAAGTTATGCTTGGTCAAAGTTGGGTTGACTTTTCTTGCAAAACCCTAATTTAGCAACTTTTGAGTCTGGATGAATTATGAGCAATCCTTGATGAATCATGATCAACCCTTGATCAAATGATGAAATATACTTCAAAATGAGGATGTTGACCAAAAATCTTGAAGTTTGACTGTATGTAGGCCACAGTTGACTTTTGCCCTAGCACAGTCGATTTTTAGACCTTTGAGCAATCGACTGAGCAAACTTTCTCTGCAAGGCTTGAAACTTGACATGGATGATCTTGAGACCCTATTAGGAAAATTTTAAGCACTTGGGGTCCCTTGGACTCAAGTACATTGATGCAACATGAAACCCTAATTTGAGGTAGACTGCCTTAGGAGAGAGCTTGTCTGGCCAACCCTTGGACTACCTTGAGCAACTTGGGGATCTTTCTTGAAATATTTTGAGAAATATGGGAGGACAAATTTTGGGGTACAACAGCTGCCCCTGTTCAATCTTCTTAAACCTGAGGGTGTAGATTGGCTTTCGTGCCTTTCGTAATCCGAAGGTGGAAGATGATTGAACACTAAAGTGCCCAGAAATTTGCACTCGCATGAAGTGATAATCATCTTGTGATGTCGAGAATGGGCTTACAGATGCCATTTGGAAATTGCTGATGGGAGATGGGCTTAAAGATGTCATTCGAAGGAGTGTCGATCGCATAAGGGATCCCTTAGCGAGAGCTTGCATACCTGTCATTGAGGAAGATTCCGCTGGGGAAGGCTGATCTTTGAGAGAAATAGAATTTTAGGAGCTTCGGTGTCCGTTATTCTGCTGGTGAGTCGTCTCTGTTGATATTTAGGAACTTTGGTCGTCCATACTCAACTGAGGAATCATCTCTGAGTCGAGGAGGTGAAGATGAACTGTTATCTGGTCGTGGTCCAGGCTTCATAGTAATAAGACCGACTGCTACCTGGTCGTAATCCAGGTCTTACAGTGACTTACTGGGGGGTGAAATTAAACTTGCTATCCAGTCGTAATCCAGGTTTCGCAACTTCCCAATTCTTATCTGGTCGTAATCCAGGTTTCAGAAGGAATTCAAATATTATTCGGCCGCATCCGGGCTTTATCTTGAATTTATGGCATACTAATATCCGGTCGACTCCAGACTTCTTAGTAACTATCCAGCTAAACTGCTATTTGGTTGAAATCCAAACTTCGCAGGGGCTTGTACTGTTATCTGGTTGTAATCCAGGCTTCAGTCCTTTTATCGTTATCCGGTCGTAATCCAGGCTTCATGGTATTCCGTATTGTTGTCTGGTCATAATCCAGGTTTCGCAATACTTTACTTCTCATCTGGTCGTAATCCAATCTTTAGAACACTTTACTTCTTGTATGGTCGTAATCCAGGCTTTAGAAGAGATCCAATGGCTATCCGGTCGTAATCCGGGATTCCCTTTGGCTTTGGGCCAACTGACATCGGGTCGTAATCCGAGCTTCATAGTATTTGGTCGGGTGAACTGCTATTTGGTCGTAATCCAAGCTACATAGTATCCCTTATCTGTTATCTGGTTGAAATCCAGCCTTCACAGTGTCTTTAACCGCTATCTGGTCGTAATCCAGGTTTCACAGGAACTTGTATTGTTGTCTATTCGAAGTCTAGGCTTCACAATAACTTGCTGAACTGTTATCCGGTCGTAATCCGGGATTCACGGCTTGCTGAGGATTTAAACTATTGTCCAATCGAATCTAGGCTTCATAGTTTGCTTTTGTGAGAATTTGATTGTATCTTTTCTGAAAGGTAAAGGTTAGTTGTATGTGATGCATGATATGTATCAGGCAATGATGTTCTCAAAATAAATGAGATTGTGTTGTATGATGTGTATATGCATGTGTCATGATGTATGGAAATGTGATGTTTTTAGCTGGGGAAAATAAATCTCGGATTGCTGTTGGAGAAAAGAATTGAATTCTTTATTTCCACTGGAGATAGTTGATGAAGATGTTTGTGAGAATAAACCTGTAGAAGAGGATAACTCCGCTGGGGAATAAATTGACGAGGAAATGACTCTGTGGGGAGGACATGCTCTACTGAGGATTCCGCTGATAAATTCCGCTGGGGATGAATTACCGTTGCTGGCGATGCCGAATCCTGTCGGGGATTGAGTTTCTGTTTGTGAAAGGAATGAACTCCACTGGGGATGGTCTTTCAGTTGCGACTTCACTGGGGATAACCCTTTTAGACTCTATTGGGGATAATCTTCCAGAGTCTACTGAGGATGATTCTCCAAACTCCACTGGGGAAGATTTTCCAGACTCCGTTGGGGATAATTGTCTAGTATTGATGATGGATAAACTCTGCTTGGGGAGAATATTTCCGACTCATTCATGGTTGTGAGTATCGGCTGGGAAGAGTTAACATTACTGGTCTTACTCTACGAGGAGTGAATGTTCTTTAGTCATATTCTTCAGTTAGATCTATCCCTGTACCTGGTGGATAGAGCAACTGTAAAGCTTGGACAATTCTTACTGCTCCTGTTCCTGATATTACGAGTAATCGTCTTTTGTTTCGCATGTAAATATTCATGAGCAACAATTAATGTCAAATGCATATATCAAAAATAAACATTGGACGTTCTATGCAAAACAAAACAGAAAAAGGAAAAGTAGTTTGAAATTTCTTTGTAAAAATGACTTGTATTGATTTTGAAGTTAGCCTGTAAATAGGCGTTTTTGTACAAGAGGCTGACGTCCTAGTAAGAGAACGCCGCCGAACAAATAGAATTTATAAATTGGTGTAAAAGAAAGAAAAACAGCTATGTGAACAATCCCACTGGGTTCCAACTCTGCTATTGCCTTTATATCCTCGAGCATCTCATCACTTTGCTACTTGATTGAAGGTAGGTTAGATTGATTAGTGTCGTCCGAGCTTGATAGTCGATACCGAAGTATGGTTGCAAGGTGATCCAATGAGACATAGTGTTACTCTTTGATCCCTAATTTTTGCCTGGACTGCCCTTTCGAGTTTTCAGTCCACCGGGATACCCTTTTTGCCCAAGCTGCCTTTTCAGGTTTTCGACTTGCCGGGTGTACAGATTTTTTTTATTTTCATCCCTTATTTTTGCCCGAACCCTTTTGGTTCGCCGGGAAGCCCTTATTTTTTCCTAGGCCAGTCGACCTAGCGGGTCGTTGATTATGCGTAGTATCTTTTCACCATGTATGCATTGACGGGGTGAGGAAAGTCGTCACCATCCATGGTGGTTAGGATCATAGATCCTCCCGAAAAAATGTTCTTAACCACAAATGACCCTTCGTAAGTAGGGGTCCATTTGCCCCTGGGATCACCTTGAGGTAGGATGATTCGCTTGATCACCAGATCCCCACCTTGATACTCTTGTCGTCTTAATTTCTTGTTAAATGCCTTGATCATCCGCTTTTGATATGTATGACCATGACAAATAGCAGTAAGTCTCTTTTTGTCGATTAAATTCAGACGATCAAGTCGGGTCTGAATCCAGTCATCTTCGCTCAAACCTACATCCTTCATAATCTGAAGAGAGGGTATCTGAACTCCAATGGGCGAGACTGCCTCCATACCATATACCAAGGAATAGGGTGTTGCCCCTGTTGACGTCCATGCTGAGGTACGGTATCCATGAAGAGCAAATGGTAACATCTCGTGCCAGTCTTTGTATGTCACCGTCATCTTCTGCACAATCTTCTTGATATTCTTATTAGCCGCTTCAACAGCCCCGTTCATCTTCGGCCGGTAAGGAGAAGAGTTGTGATGTTGTATCTTGAACTGCTTGCAGAGCTCGACGATCATCTTATTATTGAGATTTGTACCATTGTCCGTAATGATCCTCTCTGGTACACCATATCGACAGATCAAATTGTGTCGAATAAACCGTGCCACGACGTTCTTGATCACTGTAGCAAAAGAAGCTGCTTTAACCCACTTTGTAAAGTAATCAATTGCTACCAAGATGAAATGATACCTGTTGAACATAGTAGGTCTGATCTCGCCGATCATGTCGATGCCCCACATTGCAAAAGGCCAAGGAGCTGTCAAGACGTTCAGAGGAACTGGAGGTATGTGCACCTTATCAGCATAGACTTGGCACTTGTGACAGGTCTGAGAATGTTGATAACAGTCGACTTCCATTGTGGACCAATAATATCCTGACCGTAGGATTTTCTTCGCCATGGTATGTCCGCTGGAATGAGTTCCGAAAGTACCTTCATGTAACTCTACCATAATCCTTTATGCCTTGCTCTTATCCACACATCGCAATAAGGTCGAATCATGGTTACGCTTGTAAAGGATACCATTACTGATAAAGAACTTCACCGCGAACCTCCTCAGAAACTTCTTATCATTAACAGATGCACCCTCGTGATATTCTTGAGCCTCATGATACCTCTTTATCTCATGAAACCAGGGTTTATCTGCTACCTCTTCAGTCTCAATGTCGCAGCAATGTGCAGGTTCGTCCAACCTTTCAATGGTAATTTGGGGAGCTTTGTTGTCCCACCTGACTTTGAACATAGAAGACATCGTAGCTAGCGCGTCCGCCAACTGATTCTCCTCTCTAGGGAAGTGTTCAAAGGTTATCTCCTCGAAATGCGGAAGCAACGTCAATACATACTCCTTGTAAGGAATAAGATCTGGGTGTCTCGTATCCTACTCGCCTTTGATCTGAATGATCACGAGAGAGGAATCTCCGAAAACACTTAGAAACTTAATCCTTAGGTCAATTGCTGCTCGAAGACCCATGATGCACGCTTCATACTCTGCCATATTGTTGGTGCAGTTGAAATATAGTCGGGCGGTGAACGGAGTATGAGAGCCTTCAGGAGATATGATCACGATGCCAATGCCATTACCCAAAGCGTTTGAAGCTCCATCAAAGTACATAGACCATCAGGATCCTTCTTCAGGTCCTTCATCCGGTCCAGGTGTTTCACAGTCAGTCACTATCATGATATTCTCATCCGTGAATTCAAAGTTCATAGACTGGTAATCGTCCATTGCCTGATGTGCCAAATGATCTGCCAACACACTTCCCTTGATTGCTTTTTGGGTCGTGTATTGGATGTCATACTCAGTCAAGATCATTTGCCATCTTGCTATTCTTCTGGACAAGGCAGGCTTTTCGAAGATATACTTGATTGGATCCATATTTGATATCAATAGAGTAGTGTGAGTCAGCATATACTGTCTCATCCGGCGAGCAGCCCATGCCAAAGCGCAGCAAGTTTTCTCAAGCAACGAGTATCGGGTCTCGCAGTCGGTAAACTTTTTGCTAAGGTAATAAATAGCATGCTCTTTTCGTCCAGACTCGTCATGCTGCCCCAATACGCACCCCATTGAATTGTCGAGTATTGTCAAGTATAAGATTAGAGATCTCCCTTCAACTGGAGGCATCAGAATAGGTGGCTCTTGGAGATATTCCTTGATCCTTTCGAAAGCGGCCTGACATTCATCGTTCCATCTTACCACTTGATCTTTCTTCAGTAACTTGAAGATTGGCTCACAAGTAGCAGTAAGGTGTGAGATGAATCGGGCAATGTAATTCAACCGTCCCAAAAATCCTCTGACTTCTTTTTCTGTTCGGGAAGCTGGCATTTCCTGTATAGCCTTCACCTTTGCAGGATCCACTTGAATACCTTTATCACTAATGACGAAACCCAGCAGTTTACCAGATCTCACCCCAAAGGTGCACTTGTTCGGGTTTAACCTCAGCTTGTACAACTTCAACCTGTCAAATAGCTTCTGAAGATGGTCAAGGTGTTCTTCTTCAGTCTGGGACCTTGCAATCATGTCATCAACGTATACCTCAATCTCATGATGAATCATGTCGTGGAACAAAGCGACCATGGCGCGCTGATACGTTGCCCCATAATTCTTCAATCTGAAAGGCATGACTTTGTAGCAAAAGGTACCCCACTGTGTAACGAACGTTGTCTTCTCCATGTCTTCGGGAGCCATCTTAATCTGATTGTAACCGAAGAAACCATACATAAAGGAGAAGACCTTATGTTGTGCGGTGTTATCAACCAGAATGTCGATATGAGGCAGAGGGAAATCATCCTTGGGGCTTGCCTTGTTCAGATCCCTATAGTCAACACACATTCGAACCTTACCATCCTTCTTAGGAACCGGAACCACGTTGGCAACCCACTGCGGGTAAGAAGTAACTGCTAGAAAACCGACATCAAACTTTTTCATAACCTCAGCCTTGATTTTCTCGGACATCTCTGGGTGCATTCGGCGAACTTTCTGTTTCACTGGAGGACACTCTTCCTTAGTAGGCAGGCGGTGAACCACAATATCGGTATCCAACCCAGGCATATCTTCATAAGACCAGGCAAAGATCTCGACGTAGTCACACAGCATCTGAATCAGCCGTTGCTTAACACTAGGCTCCAGATTCGCACCGATCTTGACCTCTTTCTTGTCTACCTCTGTACCCAGATTCACTGATTCCACTGGCTCTTCATGCGGCTGGATGACCCTCTCTTCCTGAAGTAACAGTCTAGCAAGTTCACCAGGCACTTTGCAATCATCCTCACCTTCGTCCTCGGCTTGGTTGATCGGACTTTCAAAGTCATAATTGGCAGTAGCAGAGTCGTTATCAGTGGGATCCAGAGTGGATGTAGACCTGTATATGTGAGTGTGTGTAAGACAATAGCTGTTTTGCAAGATAGAAAAGAAAAACAAGGAGCACAAAATTTGTAATGCAAGAGAACGTCCAATGTTTTTATTAATGATATATGGAGATGACAAATATAAAGCCCTCACAAACAAAGCCACGGTGTCTCGGGCAAGGTATCGGGCCGTAAAGTTTAAAAAATTGTTTGTTACAAACTTAAAACAAAAGTCTCATTACTGGGTAATAAAAAAAAGGGCATAGAGTCCTTCGCTCTCCAATTGCTCAATCTACCGTCGATAGTCGGGTAAATCTAACTGTCAATATCAAACTCTTCTTCATCATCCCCAATAGTATTCACTCCCGCGTCATGTTTGGGCATAGGTGCCGTTATGAAATTAGGCTTTTCCGGTTCTTCAAACTCAATCTCCTTAGCTTCAATTAGGTCCTGCACTTTATTCTTCAAAGCCCAACAATTATTCGTATCATGCCCTGGGCTATCGGAGTGAAAAGCACAGCGGGCGTTCGGATTATACGACGGAGAGGTGGTAATGGGATTCTTCGGGGCTTCCCTCAGAGTCACCAAGTTGGTCTTTAGCAACTGCGGCAGAATTTGAGATAGAGTCATACTGAGTCGAGTAAATTGTCTTGGCGGCCTCTCTGCTCTTGGTTGATTGTTGCACTGAGGGGCAACAGCAGGTCTTGATATTACCACCACATTAACTGCTTGGCGGCGTTCGGGTCGGTTTTGGTTTCTAGAGCTGTAAACTGCACTAGATTCCTTCTTGAAAGGTTTCTTCTCGGTACTTGACGAAGCACCTTTCTGTATCTTGCCAGTTTTGATACCGGCCTCAATTCTCTCCCCAGTCATTATTAATTCGGTGAACCCAGACGATGAGCTACTGATCAGATGATTAAAATACGGACCAGACAAGGTCCCCAGAAACATATCCACTAACTCCCTATCAGCCATAGGGGGTTGTACTCTCCCAGCAAGGTCCCTCCATTTCTGAGTGTAGTCCTTAAAACCTTCGCTCGCACCCATAGACATACCCTGAAGTTGAGTACGCATGGGGGCGAGGTCGGCATTATACTGGTACTGCTTGTAAAAAGCAGTAGCAAGGTCCTCCCAGTTACGGACGTTAGCTCCTTCCAGTTGGTAGAACCATTCAAGTTGAGTCCCTGAAAGACTATCTTGAAAGAAATTGATCCAGAGGTTCTTATCGGCAGTATACAGTTGAATCTTTCTGACATACGAATGGAGGTGTAGCTTTGGGCAGGAGACTCCGTCGTACTTATCAAAGACTGGTGCTTTAAACTTGTGGGGAATCACTACCCCAGACGCCAAACCCAAATCTCCAAAGTCCAAACCAGGGACTTTCTGAACTTCCATTGCGCTTAACCTGTCTTCGAGTTTCTTATACCTGTCCTCAGCATGAGGATACTGGTCTTCATCAAAGTCAGTGTCATGGTCAGAAACCACAAGGCTAGGAGCCCTCCTTTATTCTTGGTTCTCTCCCCCTCCAGATGAGTGGAACAAATTAACTTCTTCCCGCAACCTGTTCCCAAACCTGTGACCCATGTTCAGGAGGATTGTCTTATTCTTCTTCTTCTTCTTATCCTTCAAGATAAGAGTCTTCATATCTTGTTGACCCTTGGCCAAGTTCATGAACATTTCCTGGAACTGAGCGTTTTGAGCTTGTAGGGCCTTGATGGCTTGATCAGTTGATGTTTCAGAAGACATGATGTGCTGAAATAAACAGCAAAGAAGATGAGAACCTGTAAGGGTACCTGTAATGAGGTGTGTGGGAATGGAATGCGTATGATATGATTTCAAAGACTTTAAGGATTCAAATTCGTAAACCAAAATGAAACACACTTTATTAGATAAAGAATTGAAACAATGTTTGACAAATGCCTTTAAGGCGTTACAAAAGGAATACTGAAAAGTAAGTCTAAGCTAAAATCAATAAAAGACATCAGCGCTCCCATGGTCGTTTTCCTTTGGTGCTGACATAGTCGTTGAGGACCCTCTCATTCTCTAGCTGCCTTGTAAGCTTCAGGATCTTCCGCTCCTGCTCATGATACTTCTCTCGGTAAGTATCCCATTCTTCCTTTAGCTGGATCCAAGACCTCTTTAATGTCCCAACGTCAGTAGGCATGTATGGATGGAGGATGGTAGGAGGAACCCCTTCTTCATCAGCACTCTCAACAATTACCGGCAAGATAGCTTCGTACGGCATCCCTAGCTTTTGAGCATGGGCTCGAACCCACCGGAGATACGGTTCCATCGGGAGAGAAATCTTCATGCCTAGCTCATGCGGATCAGACTTGTTCACCCTATCCCAAGCTCCTATAAATCTGCGGCGATGTCCCTCAACATCTCCCATGAAGTCAAAGACAATGCTTGGAAGCAGCAGCTCATGAGGACCGTCCCTTCGAGCTCGTCCAAACTGTCGTAAGGCCAGACAAGGATTGTAGGTGATCCCTCCTCTAATTCCAAGTAATGGAACATTGGGGTACTCCCCACAGCGATCAATAACAACTACTTCTTCCATGTCTTTAGTACTCCAGATGATGTCCGTGTGAGCAAGGGACATAATTTTGTAGGCCCAACCCATGCCTTCCTCATTCTTCAAAACAAATTTGGGGAGGTGAGAAATAAACCGCCTCGCTAGCAATGGTGCACAACACATAAGGGTTCCCCGTTTCCGAGCAGTACGGGCATAAAGAGCATGCAAAATATCACCCAAGAGAGTGGGCACTGGATTACGAGACATGAAAATCTTCACTGCGTTCACGTCAATAAAGGAATCTGAATTTGGGAACAGAACCAAGCCATAAATGAGAAGGGCCAGGATGTCTTCAAACGCTTGAAAGTCCAAACTGTCCCAGAACTGATGAGCCTGATCAACCAAGAACTTAGCCAAGAAGCCTTTTACCCCACTTCGAGTCTCCCAATTAGACACCACATCAACCCTTGTAAGATGGAGGGTTGAAGCAATATCCTCCGGCCTAGGAGCTGTCTCCAAACCTGTAAATGGGGTCTGCTCTAGAATAGAGATGCCGAGTAGATCAAAGAACTCCTCCAAAGTAGGGACCAACTGATAGTCTGGGAAAGTGAAGCAGTGGTACAATGGATCGAAGAACTGGAATAAGACGCTCATCATTTGTTCATCCAGCTTGGAAGTGACTAAGCTGAGGAGGTGACCATGTCTTCTGACAAAGGAAGAAGTATCAGGGACCTTTGAAACCAACTCTCTAAGTTGAGCAGGAATCTGCACAAAGCTGATATGAATAGTGTTTATGCGCATAGATGCCATGATCTGTAAAACAGAACAAAGATGAATCCCATCGGTCTTTGAAATGGTTAGTCTAATGAAATATGCATGCAATGTCATGATGCATGATGTCATGGTAGAAACACACCACAGGTATCACAGATAGCAAACATGGTAAGGGCAAACAAGTCACACAGTAGCCCTTAGATTTCAGGCTGGCATGGAGTTTATGTATTACCCTCTTTCAGTTTAGTTGGTTCAACCTGTCCTAGTAATAGTAACTGGGTTCTAGAGGATCTCAATATCACTGACCACCCTCAATCAGTCATAATTCCAGTTTAGCAACCTTTTCTTGCAGCCGGAATCATCGCAAGAGTTTGGTCTCAATGAGTGTAGCATACTGCTACTTTTCTATGGCCAAGTTGGTCAATTATAGGTTCTAAGGTCAGTTGGTGCTTAATGACCCAATAGCAGCCCATACTCTCCTTGTTCCACCACAAGGTATACCGGTACAAAATAAAGTGTCACACCAACGTAGCTACTGCTTCAACCGTATTGGTCTATGCTGTACAGTTCCCTCACAGTCTATTGCTACTTACCTAAAAGGTATCCCCAGATCCGGGTTAGGATCTATAGTAACTCCAATTCAAACCCACAAAAATAAAGCAAATAGATCAAGCAATTGAAAACAATATGAACTAATCCTAAGATACACCCCACTTAAAATTTCCCCAGCAGAGTCGCCAGTTCTGTGATATGGTGGGAGAACTGAATGTTTTTGGAATGCTGGTTTGCATTTTGCATTTGTTTTCGCAAAATGTCGCGGTAAGCAAGAGTCATCATCGACTTTTATTTTATCCAACAAGGAAAGGAAAAAAGCACAGAAAAATTCCTTTTTCGAGATTTTCTGAGTACGGGGGGTAGATTATAGAAAGGGAAGGTATTAGCACCCTTTCTATCCGTAGTTATATACGGGCTCTTTGGTACTTGCTTATCATTTTCAAAATTGTTTTCTTTCTGTTTGTGGGTTTTGAAAAGTTTTTGTTTTAACTTCGATTTAACTCTTGCTTCTGTCTTCAAGAGTGTAATGAAGTGTTTTTGAAAACTTGTTTGTAAAGGAGTGTAAGTGTGAAAAATTTGTTTGGAATGAGCAAGTACTTAAGAACTAATCTACCTACTCGAAAAAGGAACCGTTCTATGTTTGTTTCCTTTAGACAATGCTATCCCACTATTAGCGAGTAGGTAGCACCGTCGTTGGAGTTTGAGGGTCAATTCGAAAGAGGGACATACAGTCATTAAAGCAATGTTAGGATGTCTTAGGGGTAACCATAATGTCTTAGATCATTTATCTGAGACAACAATATCCGAGGCAACCTTTTCGAGGCAACTTATGATCTTTTAGACAAGAGGGCGACCTCTAAAACAACCTATACTCAATGATCGTTTACAAAGGCAACCAAGTGGGGTGTACCCTAGGAGTGCGCATGTGCGAGTGTGTTAATTTTAGATTATTTATCTTTGCACATGTTTAGGGTGATCTAACTGTTTTAAGATTAAACATTCATTCTTGTCATGCAAGCCCTATTATCAAACATCTAACAGTTGAATATTTGCATAAATTAAAGTGCGGAATTTAAACTAAACTATTACAAGGCTTCGGGTATTTACATAGCCAAAAACAAACCCTTTGAAATTTAAAAGCGGTAAAAATAAATAAATGCCCTAATTTAATTATTACAAACCGGGAGCAGATACAATTATTGGATAAAAATAAAGCGCACGAGAAAATTAGGTCGAATGCGAAAACTAGGGTTTTGACCCTTCTATCCTAATTAAAAAGAAAAATTGTTTTTTTTTGTTTTTTTTAATATTTAAAAGAAATAGGTTTTTTCTAAATTAAAAATGCAATTATTAGTTAGTTAAGTTAATTAATGAAAAATAATTACAAGACCTATTTTTGGATTTTTGTTATTTTAGGAAAGAAATAAAATAATTAAGTTAGTGATAAAACCTAATTATTCTAATTGGTTTTAATTATTTACAAAAATAGATTAAAGTTATCTAAAATTAACCTAATTAAATTAATTGATTTTTTTATTAAAAATAAATATCTAACATTTAATTTGGACATAAAAATATTTTTTGGTGATTTTTTTGATAATTTGATAAAAAAGAAAATTAATTTGGTGGTTAGTAAATAAATAAAAATAATTAAATGAAATATAAACAAAATATAAAAGATGAGAGATGGGCCTGAAATTAGGGGGTGTGCATAGCAGGAATCTGGGCCCAAAGATATGAGGTCCGTTTTGACTTTCTTGATCCTATGCGTTGCGTTTGACTGGCCTGTGGTGCACCCTCAATGATGACCACTAGATTTGGCCATCTGGCCATCTGGCATGTTGATGATGGAGGCCCATGGTGGAGCTCTTGGCTTGCATGCATATTGAATCTCCTGAAAGAAGATAGGAAAAATAACAAATGCTGGAGGCAGAGATTGAACCCCTGACTTCCAGCCTTTAACGCCTTGAATACTCACGTGGCCACCACTACGCCACTTTTCTTTTGCTGTACATTAATCAAACACTGAAAATAATATGTGAAACAAAAGAATATTGAAAAACAATAAAAAATGCACGCAGAAATTTGAATGGGTGAATCAGGTGGATCCACGTAGTTGTCTTCCTCCCTGCATCGTGGCTAAAGATTGAACCACCTATACCTACGGACAAAGTTCGTTGCTACAGGCATGTATGTTTCCAAAATCCTCCATAGGCAATGTAAATAACATCTAACACCATGGTTAGACTCGTCTTGTCCTTCTGATCTCAATGGTATCACTCATAAGGACCAATTTTCCCTGCATTCAAAAACCCTAAAACAAACTCCAAAAACCTAACAATGGTGATTCACGGTTCAGTCCATTAAAATGCAATTGGCTATTGTATAAAGTTTGTAAACATCATGGTGATCAAGAATGTACAATTATTTTATACTATGGATGCAAGAATGATGCTAATCGAATTCAAGAATATAGTGATACCGTTACGGACTTACAGTGTGTGGGAGGGCTTGAAAACGCTTGGTTTCGATTGCTTTAGGTTCCTGAGAGTGCCAGGAAACGATTGGAATCGGTCACGAGCCTTGAGAATGCCTCCAAGTGGGATTTTGATCTAACACTTTTTCCTTGATTTTTTAGTTTTTGTTCTCCTTCTCACGCCACTTTCTAACCTGTTTCTAGGTCTGCCTCGCCTCCTTATATATCAAACAATGCATTAAGGTTGATCATTGTGTCCAAATCCTTCTCCATCAATGATTTTGGATTTGATTTGATTTGCTTTTAAAATCTTTCCAAACATGGCCTTTTCTCAATCTTTTTATTCTCTCTAATGCTTTGCACGAATTTGAATGATGCTAGCTGTAATTGGAACCTGAAACAAGCACAAAATCCCTTGTTATCAATGCTTTGGATTTTTATTTGATTTAATTTGATTTAAATCGAATTAATTCAAATAAAAACCAAAATAAATAATAAAAATAAAATATGGACAAGTGGCAAAGGTTAGAGCATGTGGGCTATGTTGCAAACTCAAAACAAGTGGAAAAAAATGGGCCAATTTGGCAAAATTTGAAGTTTTGGGGATAGTTGACTTTTTGCAATTTTGCAAAAAAGGTCAACTTCACCAATGCATAACTTACTCAATTTTGAGTCTTTGGAGGTGTTCTTGGACTTTTTAGAAATTTTTAGATGTCCTCTAAGCAACCCTTTTGGTCTCATCTCATTTTGATCTTCCATGCTCATGTATGAAGCTTTTACAAAAAAGGTGTTTTTGTTGACTTTTCAAAATGACCTATAATGTCCAAATTCATAACTTCTTGTGAGTGCATATTTTGAACTTGGTAGATGAAGATGGATTGTATGGAATTTCATCCTATTCAAAATGAGCTTTGGATGTGTCATTTATCATAAAGTATGAGAAAGTTATGCTTGGTCAAAGTTGGGTTGACTTTTCCTGCAAAACCCTAATTTAGCAACTTTTGAGTCTTGATGAATTATGAGCAATCCTTGATGAATCATGATTAACCCTTGAAAAATGATGAAATATACTTCAAAATGAGGATGTTGACCAAAAATCTTGAAGTTTGACTGTATGTAGGCCACAGTTGACTTTTGCCCTAGCATAATCGATTTTTGGACCTTTGAGCAATTGACTGAGCAAACTTTCTCTGCATGGTTTGAAACTTGACATGGATGATCTTGAGACCCTATTAAGACAATGTTGAGAATTTGGGGTCCCTTGGACTCAAGTATCTTGATGCAACATGAAACCCTAATTTGAGGTAGACTGCCTTAGGAGAGAGCTTGTCTGGCCAACCCTTGGACTACCTACAACAACTTGGGGATCTTTCTTGAAATGTTTTGAGAAATATGGTAGGGCAAATTTTGGGGTACAACAGCTGCCCCTGTTCAATCTTCTTAAACCTGAGGGTGTAGATTGGCTTTCGTGCCTTTCGTAATCCGAAGGTGGAAGATGATTGAACACTAAAGTGCCCAGAAATTTGCACTCGCATGAAGTGATAATCATCTTGTGATGTCGGGAATAGGCTTAAAGATGCCATTTGGAAATTGCTGATGGGAGATGGGCTTAAAGATGCCATCTGAAGGAGTGTCGATCACATAAGGGATCCCTTAGCGAGAGCTTGCGTACCTGTCGTTGAGGAAGATTCTGCCGGGGAAGGCTGATCTTTGAGAGAAATAGAATTTTAGGAGCTTCGACATCCGTTATTCTGCTGGTGAGTTGTCTCTGTTGATATTTAGGAACTTTGGTCGTCCATACTCAACTGAGGAATCATCTCTGAGTCGAGGAGGTGAAGATGAACTGTTATCTGGTCGTGGTCCAGGCTTCATAGTAATAAGACCGACTACTACCTGGTCGTAATCCATGCCTTACAGTGACTTACTGGGGGGATGAAATTAAACTTTATATCCAGTCGTAATCCAGGTTTCGCAACTTCCCAATTCTTATCTGGTCGTAATCCAGGTTTCAGAAGGAATTCAAATATTATTCGGTTGCATCCGGGCTTTATCTTGAATTTATGGCATACTAATATCCGGTCGACTCTGGACTTCTTAGTAACTATCCAGGTAAACTGCTATTTGGTCGAAATCCAAACTTCGCAGGGGCTTGTACTACTATCTGGTTGTAATCCAGGCTTCAGTCCTTTTATCATTATCCAGTCGTAATCCAGGCTTCATGGTATTCAGTATTGTTGTCTGGTTGTAATCCAGGTTTTGCAATACTTTACTTCTCATCTGGTCGTAATCCAGTCTTTAGAACACTTTACTTCTTGTATGGTCGTTGTGATCGGTGGAAATAGAACTGACTGTTTTTTAATGCTGGTTCGCGAAATGTCACAGTAAGCAAGAGTCACCACCGTCTTTTATTTTCTCCAACAAGGAAAGGACAAAAGCACAGCAAAATTCCTTTTCGAGACGTTTCTCGGGTTCGGGAGGTAGATTATAGAAAGGGAAGGTGTTAGCACCCTTTCTATCCGTGGTTATCCACGGGCTCTTAGGTACTTGCTCTTATGTTTTCAAAATTTGTTTGCTTTTCAAATGTGTGTGGGTTTTGAAAAAGTTTCGTTTGAAAAATTTCTAGGTAACTCTTGTATTTGTCCTCAAGAGTGTATGAAATATTTGTTTGAAAACTTTTTGAAAGTGTAAGTGTGAAAAGATGTTTTTGTTTGTTTGAAAGAGCAAGTACCCACGAGAATCTACCTACTCTAAGGAATTAGGTTGTGTAAGAGTCCTTTAGACAATATTATCCCACTATTGAGAAGTAGGTAGCACCGTCGTTGGAGGTATTCGGGTTAATTCGATTATAAGGGACAATGTGGTCACCGAAGCAATAGTAGGACACCTTAGAAGTAACCCTAATGTCCTAGATCCTTTTTATCCGAGGCAACCGTTTCGAGGCAACTGGATCTTAGACAGGAGGGCGACCTCTAAAACACCCTATACTTGACGACCACGTTCGAGGCAACCAGTGAGGCGTACCCTAGGAGTGGCATGTGCATGTGTGTTGTTTCAGTTTATGTTTATCTTTGAACATGCATTTTTGTGAGCTACGGATTGATTTTATTTGTCAAGTAAGTCTTGTCATGCATAATTAACAGTTAATGATTGTGGAAAGTAAATTGCGGAAAATTGAATCTACGCTATTACAAGGCGTCGGATATTTACATCGCCAAAAACAAACCCTTTAATTTAAATTGCGGAAAGTAAAATAAAACAATAAATAAATAAAGTCCTAATTAAAGTTATTACATTCCGGAAGTAAGTACAATAATATGGAAAAATGGATCGCGTGCGGGAAATTAAATCGGATGCGAGTTTTTTTGGGGTTTTGACCCCTTTTTTGAGAGAAAGTGATTTTTTTGGTTATTTTTGAATTAAATGGAATTAAATTAAATGAACAATTAAATTAAATTAAATAATGAAAATATTTTTGGATTTTTGAGTTTTTTAAAGAAATAAAATAAATTGAATTAATGTTAATAAAAACCTAATATTCTAAATTGATTTTAAATATTGCAAAAAATATTAAAAGTTAAATTTAATTAAAGCTAAATTGATTAAATTAATTTATTTACAAAAATAAAAGTGATGAAGTTAATTTTAATAAATAAAATATTTTTTGTGTTTTTGATTTTATTAGTAAAAAATGTTAATTGGTTAGTGATTAATAAAAATAATAACGATTAATTAATTAAAGGAACATAATACAAATAGAGAGAGAGTTTAGAAGTATACGAGTCTGATTGGAGGGGTGAAACAGTTATTGGCGTCATGTGTAAACTGTTTTGTTTTGGCCATTTGTGTTTTGACTTTTGGCCATTTGTGTTATGGCCTCAATGTTCCTTAACATTCTCAAGATGTCTGTCTCGCCATGTATTGGTGTCATGTGTAAGCTGTTCTGTTTTGGCCATTTGGCTTTTGGCCATTTGTGTTCTGGCCTCAACGTTCCTTAATGAACCTGCATGGGATCCTGTCTAAAATCTGCAGTGTTGAATATCATGAACACATTAAATAAAATCATAAAATGCAAATAAAGCCAATATATGAAGAAATTTAATGTTTAGGCACAATATGACATGTATGAATGATTATACTCTTTTGATCATGGAGATCAAATCAATCTTACCCTTACTGGAAAATTAGTGACATGAATGCTTTTATGCCCTTTTGATCATGGAGATCAAGCCAGCCTTACCCTTACTGAAGAAGTAGTGAGGTGTTGGTTTATAACTGAGATGGCTTGTTTGTAGTGAGATGTTGATTTGTAACTGGGATGACTTGTTTGTAGTGAGAGAGGGATTTGTAATAAGGATTTCAAGATTTTAGGGTCTTTGAAAGAATTTGATATTCTAACAGTGTTGTGGTAAAGTTTTTTTCTCTTTTTTCTCCTCCCTGGTTTGTGTGAAAAGAAGGTGATTATATAATGGAAATTAGGGTAAAGAAAATTGGCTTTAAATGTGCAATTGAGCCTCCAATGTTCACTTGAGTTCGTCACTTTTCAGGCTAAATCGCAGAGACTTAAGTGCAATTTTTGAAGTTGAAATGTGAAAACAAAATGTAGCCGATATCGAGAACTAACTCCTATCCGAAAATCAGCTCAATCGGATAAACGGTGAATTAGTTATGAATTTTTGAAGTTTTAGCTCAGACAAACTTATTTTGGGCTCTAGTGTCGACTCTGACACGTTCTTCAATAAAAAACTGGTATTGATCGGAGCATAATCTGGTCTCGACTTTTGAAGCAAAGTTGTAAATCTATGAGTCAGTAACCTTGTGTAAAAATATGAGCCCAATCCGATAAAAATTGACCGAGTTATGAATTTTCGAAGTTTCGGCCCAGATGAAATAATATTCAGCATTCGGGATTTTCAGCGTGTCACGCACTCTGAGCAAACAATGAAGGCCTTTTGAATACCGTTTGAACTCAATACCTTCTATGAAAATGTAGCCAACTCAATTTGTGAAATTTTGGCGCTGGAACCAGCTCGATACGATGAAAATCGACCAAGTTATGATATTCTGAACATGACGCAAATAAACTTCTGTCACAAATTTTCTGTACGAAAATACTTGATAAATCCACATTTTTGAAAATCTTCTGATCAAAATTGGCTTCCAGCCGTGAGAGATGAAAACGTAGATAATGTCAAGACGAAATTTTGACCACCGGAAAGGGTTCAAAACGAGCCATGATCTTCAAGTTATGAATTTTTTAGCGCGTAAAAACTGCACTTTCAGCACACTTTTCACTATATTTCTTCGAGAAAACTCACACATTCGGATACCTTCTTTAAAGAATTGACTCTTGAGTCGAACCTGAATTTAAGAATACGTTATCAGAGATATCTTGGCGAAAGAACACCTGAATATGACGCGTCGGGTTGGACTTGTGAATTTTTCTTGAAATGTTTTAAGAAATATGGGAGGGCAAATTTTGGGGTACAACAGTTGCCCCTTTTCAATTTTCTTAAACCTGAGGATATAGATTGGCTTTCGAGCCTTTCGTGATCCGAAGATGGAAGATAATTGAACACTAAAGTGCCCAGAAATTTGCACTCGCATGGTGTAGTATCAGCAATGTGATGTCGGGAATGGGCTTATAGATGCCATTTGGAGAGATAATGGATGAGAGGATGGGCTTATAGATGCCATCTGAAGATGTGACAGAACCTTGTCGGGAATGGGCTTATAGATGCCATTTGGAAGTGTCGATCGCGTAAGAGATACCTTAGCGAGATCTTGCGTACCTGAGAAAGAAAGATAATTACCTGGCCTGTTACAGGGGTTGATCTTCAAACTCTTCGTGCAGATATGCCCTGGCTAGATACAGGTGTCGAATCTACAATCAATCACTCACAGATATGCCCTGGCTAGATACAGGAATCGAATCTGGAATTAGTCGTCTACAGATATGCCCTGGCTGGATACAGGAATCGAATCTCTAAACTCTTCATGCAAACATGCCCTGGCTGGATACAGGTGTCGAATCTACAATCAGTCACTCACAGATATGCCCTGGCTAGATACAGGAATCGAATCTGGAATTGGTCGTCTACAGATATGCCCTGGCTGGATACAGGTATCGAATCTCTAAACTCTTCATGCAGATATGCCCTGGCTGGATACAGGTGTCGAATCTACAATCAATTACTCACAAATATGCCCTGGCTAGATACAGGAATCAAATCTGGAACTTGTCGTCTACAGATATGCCCTAGCTGGATACAGATATCGAATCTCTAAACTCTTCATGCAGACATGCCCTGGCTAGATACAGGTATCGAATCTACAATCAGTTACTCACAGATATGCCCTGGCTAGATACAGGAATCGAATCTGGAACTTGTCGTCTACAGATATGCCCTGACTGGATACAGGAATCGAATCTCTAAACTCTTCATGCAGATATGCCCTGGCTAGATACAGGTGTTGAATCTATAATCAGTTATTCACAGATATGCCCTGGCTAGATACAGGTATCGAATCTGGAATTAGTCGTCTACAGATATGCCCTGGCTGGATACAGGAATCGAATCTCTAAACTCTTCATGCAGACATGCCCTGGCTGGATACAGGTATCGAATCTACAATCAAATACTCACAGATATGCCCTGGCTAGATACAGGAATCGAATCTGGAATTAGTCGTCTACAGATATGCCCTGGCTGGATACAGGAATCCAATCTCTAAACTCTTCATGCAGACATGCCCTGGCTAGATACAGGTATCGAATCTACAATCAAATACTCACAGATATGCCCTGGCTAGATACAGGTATCGAATCTGGAATTAGTCGTCTACAGATATGCCCTGGCTGGATACAGGTATCGAATCTCTACACTCTTCATGCAGTCATGCCCTGGCTGGATACAGGTATCGAATCTACAATCAAATACTCACAGATATGCCCTGGCTAGATACAGGAATCGAATCTGGAATTAGTCGTCTACAGATATGCCCTGGATGGATACAGGAATCGAATCTCTAAACTCTTCATGCAGACATGCCCTGGCTGGATACAGGTATCGAATCTACAATCAAATACTCACAAATATGCCCTGGCTAGATACAGGAATCGAATATGGAATTGGTCGTCTACAGATATGCCCTGGCTGGATACAAGAATCGAACCTCTAAACTCTTCATGCAGACATGCCCTGGCTGGATACAGGTATCGAATCTACAATCAAATACTCATAGATATGCCCTGGCTAGATACAAGAATCGAATCTGGAACTGCGACAGTTGATAGTAATCATCTTTGGATTGACCTTTTTCCTGAAAAGGCAAAACATCAGTTGTATGCAATGTCATGATGTATGAAATGCATGATGTCATGATGTTCAAAATGAGATAGTGTCATATGCACTTTATCATGTATGTAAGCAGGATGTATGAAATGTGAAATGTCTATGAATGTGTTTTCGTCTAGGAAAATAAATCCTTGATGAATGCCGGGAGCTTGTTAAATCCTGGGCTGATGTTTGAAGAGTAGAGTTCTTCGTTTCCGCTGGGAATGATGGTTGCAAGAATAAACCGGTAGGAGAAGATGACTCCGTTGGGGAATAAACTTGTTGGAGAGATACTCTGCGGGGAATTACTCTGCGGGGAAGAGATACTTCGCTGAGGTTTGAATGAGAACTCCGCTGGGGATTCCATTGGTAAGTTATGTTGGGGAATTTGATGAACTCCGCTGGGGGGATAGGAAGGGCTTCGCCGAGGACGATCTTTCTGTGGTAATTAGCTGAGGATAACCCAATTATAAGCTCTGGTGGGGAATAATCTTCTGAATAAAGCTGGGGAGAGATATGTACTCTGCAGGTGATAAGCTTCCAGAATCTACTGGGGATAAGCTTCCAGAATCTACTGGGGAGGATGATTCAACTCTCCTGGGGAAACTTTTGGACTGTACTGGGGAGACTGATTCCACTAGGGTGTCTGGTATTCCGCCGGGGAACAATCTTATATTGAGACTGCCGGGGATGCTTGCTTAAGAACATCTGTATACTCCGCTGGGGAATATTGAGATCTTCTGGGGATATCCAACTTCCTTAAGGCTGACAGTAGACTAACTCTGCTTGGGGAGAGCGTTGCTGACTTGCTGGAGATACTGTGCCTTTTGGGGCTGATTGGAGACCATCTCTGCTTGGAGGAGAGTATCGCTGAATCTTGTCTTACTCTGAGGGGAGTGAAGGTATCTTGGTCATGTTCTTCAGCTGAACTTACCTTGGTACCTCAGCGGACAGAGCGACTAGATCGCTTAGACAACTCTTATTGCCCCAGTTTCTGTGGGAGAAGGTACCTGTGGAGGAGCTTGATAACCGCCGATTGACAAATCTTCTTCTGGTAGGCCAGTGACGAGATGACGGGACATAGTCGTACGCTTTGATCCCTAATTTTTGCCTGGACCGCCCTTTCGGGTTTTCAGTCCACCGGGACACCCTTATTTTTGCCTAGGCCAGTCGACCTAGCGGGTCTTTGATTATGCATAGTATTTTTTCGACTATGTCCGTACTCTTAGGATGTAGGGAGTTGCCCCTGTTGGTAGTGTTGCCATGCTACCAGAAGATCTTCGTTTGATCATGCAAGATTCGTCGCGGGAATTCACGTCCAATGCCCCAGTTGATTCAGATGGAGATCTGCCCCTGACTATTTGGCATTTTTGAGAGATTCTCTGAATCTTGACTGGACTGCCCCAGATGACGGACAATGATCACGTCTGCCCCTTGGTTGGAAGTGCTTTTGTTCACTAGATATTCTTCGTGCGAATTTCTTTGTTGTTCAAACAAATAGTCATATGCAAGCAATGTTATATTAAAAATGCAAAGCTTATGTTTGTCTTGAAGTTTTTTGAAAATGCCTTTTTTTTCATAAAAACAAGTGAATTTTTTGTAAAATGTGATGTCAACCCGTTATTTTACCGCAAGCCTTAAGGAGTCAGGATACCTTTCGTAACAGTATGCTTTCGAATAACCCATGCTTCAGCTAGGACTTTAAGGGTTGTAACGTGGCCTGGTTTACAGTTTAAGAAACAAAGGATAAAGGTTCAAATTTTATTTATACCCACCCGCTCTTCGTGATGTTCTTCAAACCTAAACTCAGTTGATCGCGCGTTAGACCTTGTTTGAGTCTTTGTCCTGATATTCTGGTGATGGTTCGGATATTGATAGTTTATTTTAAATAGGCAGTCATTTCTTTTTTGTTGAGGGTTTGTAGGACCTCTTTCTTTTTTTGATTTTGTCATCCCCGTTTTCTGCCTGAACTGTTTCTTTTTGTATTTACAGTTGTGATACGGTGGGAGAACTGACTTGAGGTTTGCGTTTGTATTCGCAAATGTTGCGGTTAGCAAGAGTCGCCACCGACTTTTTATTTTATCCTAAGGAAAGGTTAAAAAGCACAGCAAAAACCTTTTGAGATGTTTTTCTTGGGTTCGGGGAGTAGATTATAGAAAGGGAAGGTATTAGCACCCTTTCTATCCATGGTTTTCCATGGGCTCTTAGTTACTTGCTTAGATCACTTGCCTTTTGTTTTCAATTGTTTTAAATGGTGCTTGAGTGTGTGGGTTTTGAAAATGTTTTTGAAAAGAGGCCAATGTGGTGGCAACCTTTGTAATGATCCATGTGGGGATGTATACAAAGATGTATGTCTTTTGAAAAAAAGTTTTCATTTTGTTTTGAAAGTTTTGTTTTGAAAGTGTTGTGAGGTGTGATTTTGAAATTAGGCAAGTGTTTTGTTTTTGCAAGTTGATTCAAGTAACTAAGAGGTTATCTACTCCTAAATTTCTCAAAAGATTATTGCTATACTCTAACCCTTTTAACAAGTTTGCACATCCATTGTATTTGGTGGGCAACCTTTGTGTTAGGATGTGAAAGGGACGGGCGCGGGTCATCGTTTAGACCATAATTGCAACAACGTTAAATGTCTTTGAGCAATCTCTCTAAGGGACTTGATCATTTGTTTTTGTTTGTTTTTGAAAAGTCTTATCGAGGGACTATGATCATTCAAAATTATTTGCTTTGCCCAAAGAAGTTTAACATGCAACATGGCCCATTTATTTGAAGGCAACAAGTGGAATACCCTAGGGGGTGCAAGTGTGATTTGTGTGTCCATTTTCATGCTTGTTTATCTTGTATTAGGTCAAACTATTTTTTATCGTTTTTCGCATACAAACCCTAATTCTAACATGTTATCATTAGAAAGCAATAAAGTGCGAAATTAAAATTACTAAGCTATTACACAACCAAATATGGGAAGGGGGGTACAAATGTTCAAATGGGGGATATTGACAAGAATTTAAATCTAAATTATTACATCAATTTGAATATTTGCAATTTAATCAATGTACAAAAATTAAATAAGAATGCAAGATGCAAAAAGAATGTTTTGTATATGTATGAAAAAATATTGTTTATGTAAAAGAGAAAAGAAAATAAAAATGTATTATTTTTGGAGTATTTTGAACTTAGGGTAAAAACCCTAATTTTAAAGAAAAGGTATTATTTTCTAATTTAATTCAACTATTTATTTATTATGTACAAAAATAAAATAAAATGAAGTGTATTGTGAAAAAAGGTATTTTTATATCAAATATTAATAAAATGAAAAAAATCAAGTATTTTTATATTTTTGTCTTAAATATATTAATAATCACATATATATATATATATATAACCCTAAATATGTATTATTCTAAAAATAAATATTTATTTAATATTTTAATAAAATAAATAAAAGAGTATTTTTTGTGTGAAATATTTTCAGAGAGTAAATAAAAAATAAAAATTGTATTTACATTATTTCTTATTTATTCTAATAATAATACATATATATATATTTATGTATAAACAAAGAAATAAATCAAATAAATATGCAATAAATGCAAAAAATAATGAAAAAAATATTTTTAATTTTTTAATGGCATGAGAAAAAATAAGCAAAGTCAGCAAAAAAGGAAAAAGTCAAAAATGTTAAAAAATGAGTAAATGGGCTCAGGGGGGTGTGAGCCAAAAAAGATGGTGTGAAAAGAAAGAACACAAAAGCCCAGCCCAATGAAACACTGTCTTCAACCTCCAGCACAAAACATTTGAAAAACGCGCGCCATGTTCAGCTTCTTCTAACTCTTGATTCCTTGATTTTTTGAACAAACTTCCAACACAAAAGATGTTAAGCATGAAGAGACGGTTCTAACCATATAAAGAACTTGACCTATCTCTCTAAGATGAGGGAGAATTTCTCTCCCCCTCTTTTCTGACCTAGTTTTTCTACCATTTTCAAAGCTTAAATTCTCTCTACTCAGGCAAAAGAAATGAAATGTAAAGATATGTACATGTTCAGGGCTATGAGTAGGACCTTGTTTCTTCACAAACTTAAGACTAAAGATGCCTAATAAGAGAGATACGAATTCAAACTTTTACCTGTGCAGTTGAACTTCAATCTGGAGAATGAGGAACTTTCAGTGCAAGGTGATGATTGGAAAAGCTTCCTTGAGGTCCAGGGATGCTGTTTCAATGCTTACTTTGTCTTGAGAGCTTCTGAATCAAGCTATGGAACTTCAACTGCAAAAGGAAAAAATGAAAATGGTGGAAACTGTTAGAGTGATTACAGGTCAGGTTTTAGGCCATGGTTAGCTTGCATATGTTGTAGGGAAGGTAGAGGAACAGGTCTTGATCAAAATGCTCGAAGGGATTGGGAGTTTGCACTCAAACTGCAGGGGCACCCCTGTTTGTGCAGTTTGAGGATGATTCTGAGATGGAGGGTGTATTGGAGGTCAAAAGCTCGTGTGTTAGCTTGGATATGTTATGTGTAATGTGTTTGACAACTTTGTTCTTGTGTTTCTAAGCTGAAGAGAGAGTTGGCATGAGTTATGGATGTTACTTCTATGTGAAGCAAGCAAATGTCAACTTGGTTTCTAGGCCAGTACAATGCCTCAATCTATGCTGCACACTTGAGTCTTGATCAGTGGGATATGTCCATGCCTTTTTGCCTCAAAGATCTGCATTGTACCTCATAGATTTGCAAAATTGCCATAAAGTAACACTTTACAAGAATGGATAATATGCTTTTTCTAGTTTAGGCTTGATTTTGTGTGTATTGTCCAAATGAGCAAAATAATGCTAGAACACAAAGGATATGCATTGAATTATTGAGTGAAAATGGGATTAGAGGCCTGCAATGTAGCTTAAGCATGCTGAATTCAAAAATGCATAGTGTATGAACATGGAACTTGGTCATGAACAAAGTGGTTTTTTGCTATATTGTGAAATTCGATTCTCCCTAACCATGAGGTTGTTTGAGAAGTTTTTGGACATTTTGGAAAGCTTGGAATGTGTACTACAATCCATCTTTGAAATGCAAATCAAAATTCCAAGTGGAAGGGTATGAAAAGTGGCCTTGAAGTAGGGTAGAAAATCTTGTAAAAATAGGTCAAATTTCACTAAGTTAAAAGATGCTTTAGTGCCCTTATTCAAAAAATTATAACTTGAGATACAAGCTTCAAATGAGAAAACTTTGTGAATCAAAGTTGTAGATTATGCAACAAGCTACAACTTTCATGTTTTGACTTTTGTTTGAATCCAAATGGATCATGGTGAAAAGATGGGGCAAAGTTGGGAAAAAATTAGGGTTTTTCATAACTTAGAAAAATTCTAAGTTATGAAAAATTCCATTTTCAAACCCTAATTTGCATTTTGAGATTTCTTGGTGAACAAGTTTCATGATTTGGCATGTTTTGATGAAAAATGAATCTTGACTCTTGATTTTGACCAAAAAGTCAAAGTTTGACTTTTCAGTATACAGTCAAAATTGATCAATTGACTGGGAAATTCAACTGTCAATCTTGTGTATTTGGGATCTTTTGAGCTTGATGAACGTGTCAAGATAATTCCATGGGGTCCTTGAGTCCATATGTGAACTTGGTTTGCCATTGGCTAGGTCAAACAGTCAAAAATTGCCTTTGTGCAGTCAAAACCCTAAAAATGACCATTTTGCCCTTTTGATGATCTGATCAAATTTCTTGGGGAATTGTGATCCAAACTTGATCAAATGGTTCATATGAGTTCATAATGTTGATGTGGATCAAATTTCATGAGGTTTGACTGTCAATTGGCCACAGTTGACTTTTTCCCCAATACAGCTGATTTCTAGGTCAACTGTCCAATTGACTGGGCAAAACTTGGAATCAAGACCTGAAACTTGGTATAGGTAAACTTGGGAGTCCAATATGAAGCATGAAAGTCATCTTAGGCATTTCAGGTCAAAACATCCTTAGGCAAACACAAACCCTAATTTGAGTCCACAGTGCAAGGAGAAGTCTTGAGCAGAGGAAACCCTAACTGGATCCTGATCTTCAAAGGTCTTGTGATGAGAAAATGTTGAGGAAATGGGAGGGCAAATTTTGGGGTACAACAGTTGCCCCTGTTCAATCTTCTTGGACCTGAAGAGTTAGATTGGCAAGTTTGCCTTTCGTGACTCGAGGGTAAAAGGAGATTGGACACTAGAGTGCCCAGAAATTTGCACTCGCATGCTGGAGTCTTAACAACGTGGAGCCGGGAATGGGCTTATAGATGCCATTTGGAGAGATGGTGGATAGGGAGATGGGCTTATAGATGCCATCTGGAGACGTGACAGAACCTTGTCTGGAATGGGCTTATAGATGCCATTTGGAAGTGTCGATCGCATAAGAGATTCCTTAGCGAGAATTTGCGTATTTGAGAAAGACGGATGTTTTCCTGGCTTGTTACAGGTGTTTGATCTTCAGTCTCCTTATGCAGATATGCCCTGGCTAGATACAGGTATCGAATCTACAATCGGTTGCTCACAGATGTGCCCTGGCTGGATACAGGAGTCGAATCTGGAAATAGTCGTCAATAGATATGCCCTGGCTGGATACAGGAGTCGAATCTTTGAACTCTGCAGACGTGCCCTGGCTAGATACAGGAATCGAGTCTGGAAATGTGGTCAACAGATATGCCCTGGCTGGATACAGGAATCGAATCTGGAGCTGTTGTAGTTGATAGATGTGCCCTGGCTGGATACAGGAATCGAATCTCTGAACTCTGCAGACGTGCCCTGGCTAGATACAGGAATCGAGTCTAGAAACTGATCACTCTCAGATGTGCCCTGGCTAGATACAGGTATCGAATCTGGAATCGTGACAGTTGAAGGTAGTCGCTTTTGAGATTGTCTTTTTCCTGAAAAGGCAAAGACGTAAGTTGTATGCAATGTCATGATGTATGATATGCATGATGTCATGATGTTCAACATGAGATGTCGTATGCGTTTCACCATGTATGTAAGCAAGATGTATGAAAATGTGAAATGTTTATGAGTGCAATTTCATCTTAGGAAAATAAATCCTTGACGAACGGCCGGGAAGCTGCTCCGTGGAAGAGATACTTGGCCGAAGTTTTGATGAGAGGCCTGCTGAGGACTTTAATGATGGATTCCACTGAGGATGATGGTGACAAACTCCGCTGAGGAACTCTAAAGATAAACTCTGCTTGGGAATACCAAAGATAGACTTCGCTGGGGATTTGAAGGGACTTTGCCGAGAGCGGTCTTCCGTGGCTTTTAGCTGAGGATAACCCAGTTATAAGTCCTTGTGAGGAAATAACTCTAAATAAAACTTGGGCGAGACGTCCGTACTTTGCAGGGGATAAGCTTCCAGAATCTACTGGGGATGAGCTTTAAGACCTGCCGGGGAATGTTAGGCTTCTTCAGGATCGACGGGGAATCGACTCCGCTTGGGGAAAGTACTGTCGCATCCTGTCTTATTCTGCGGGGAATTGAGATGATTTGGCCACATTCTTCAGTTGAACCTATCTTGGTGCCTTGGCGGACAAAACAGCTAGACTGTATTAGACAACTCCGCATTGCCCCTGTCTTTGATGTCACCTGTGATCAATCTTTTTTTTCATATGCAAACATTTATGAATCAGCAATTTAATGTCAAATGCATATATCAAAAATGAACATTGGACTTTCTTCGCAAGACAAAACAGAAAAAGAAAAACAAGGGCAATTTGTATGGACAAGTGAATTTGTATTGATTTAAACTTTGCCTGTGAACAGGCGTTTTTTGTACAAGAGGCTGACATCCTAGTAAGAGGACATCGCCAAAAGTATAGAGTTTACAATTTGAAAAAGAAAACAAAACAGCTATGTGAACAATCCCACTGGGTTCCAACTCTGCTATTGCCTTTATGTCTTCGAATGTCTCATCGCTTTGCTGCTTAGTTGAAGATGAAGCCGATTGGTCAATACCGAAATCTGGAGCCAGATAGTTGATGCTGAATTCCAGATGCGAAGTGATCCAATGAGACATAGTGTTACGCTTTTATCCCTAACTTTTGCCTGGACCGCCCTTTCGGGTTTTCAGTCCACCGGGATACCCTTTTTTGCCCAAGCCGCCCTTTCAGGTTTTCGACTTGCCGGGTGTACAGATTTTTTTTCATTTCATCCCTTATTTTTGCCCGAACCCTTTTGGTTCGCCGGGAAGCCCTTGTTTTTGCCTAGGTATGTCAACCTAGCGGGTCTTTTATTTATGCGTAGTATTTTTTCACTATGTCTGCATTGGCGGGGTGAGGAAGGTCGTCACCGTCCATGGTGGTTAGGATCATGGCTCCTCCTGAGAACACACGTTTAACCACAAATGGCCCTTCGTAAGTAGGGGTCCATTTGCCCCGGGGATCACTTTGAGGAAGGATGATGCGTTTGATTACCAGGTCCCCAACTTGATACTCTTGCGGTCTGACTTTCTTGTTAAACGCCCTGATCATCCATTTCTGATACGTTTGACCATGACAGATAGCAGTGAGCCTCTTTTCGTCAATCAGATTTAATTGATCAAGTCGAGTCTGGATCCAGTCATCTTCATTCAAGTCTGCATCCTTCATTATCCGGAGAGAGGGTATCTGGATTTCGATTGGCAAGACTGCCTCCATGCCATAGACCAAGGAGAAAGGGGTTGCCCCGGTTGATGTCCTTGCTGAGGTGCGATACCCATGAAGAGCGAACGGTAACATCTCGTGCCAATCTTTATAGGTCACTGTCATCTTCTGCACAATTTTCTTGATATTTTTATTGGCTGCCTCTACAGCCCCATTCATCTTCGGCCGGTAGGGGGAAGAATTATGGTGCTGTATCTTGAATTGTTCACAGAGTTCAGTGATCATTTTGTTATTGAGATTGGTACCATTATCCGTAATGATTCTTTCTGGGACGCCGTACCGACAGATCAGATTATGCCGGATGAAACGCGCCACGACGCTCTTGGTTACTGTGGCATAGGAAGCTGCCTCAACCCACTTCGTGAAATAATCGATCGCCACCAAGATGAAGCGATGCCCATTGGATGCCGTCGGTCGGATCTCACCGATCATGTCGATGCCCCACATTGCGAAAGGCCAAGGTGCCGTTAGGACATTCAAAGGAACTGGAGGGATATGCACCTTGTCAGCATAGATCTGGCACTTATGACAAGTTCGGGAGTGTTGGTAACAATCGGCTTCCATTGTGGACCAGAAATATCCTGCCCGAAGGATTTTCTTAGCCATGGTGTGTCCACTGGAATGTGTTCCAAATGTACCTTCATGCAGTTCCATCATGATTTTCTCCGCTTCAGCCTTATCCACACAACGTAGCAGGGTCGAATCATGATTCCGTTTGTAGAGAATGTCGTTGCTGAGGAAGAATTTTGCAGCAAACCTCCTCATGAACTTCTTATCATTGACAGATGCACCTTCAGGGTATTCCTGAACCTCCAAGTACCTCTTTACCTCGTGATACCAGGGTTTTTCAGTCACCTTCTCAGCTTCAAGCTCACAGCAGTATGCCGGTTCATCCAACTTCCAGATTATGATTCGGGGAGCCTCATTGTCCCATTTAACTTTGAACATTGAAGACATCATGGCTAGTGCGTCCGCTAGCTGATTTTCCTCTCTGGGGAAATGCTCAAAAGTTATCTCTTCAAAGTGGGGGAGCAAGGTTGACACATACTCTTTGTAAGGAATAAGATTCGGGTGTTTCGTATCCCACTCGTCCTTGATTTGATTGATCACGAGAGCGGAATCTCCGAAGACACTTAGAAACTTGATCCTCAAATCGATTGCAGCTTGTAAACCCATGATACATGCCTCATATTCTGCCATGTTGTTGGTGCAGCTGAAACATAATCGGGCGGTGAGTGGAGTATGAGTCCCCTTGGGAGATATGATTACAGCGCCGACGCCGTTACCCAAAGCATTGGAGGCTCCGTCAAAATGCATAGACCATCGGGATCCTTCCTCAGGTCCTTCATCCGGTCCAGGTACTTCATAGTCAGTTACCACCATGATGTCTTCGTCCGGAAAATCAAAGTTCAATGATTGATAATCGTCCACAGGTTGGTGTGCCAAATGATCAGCCAGTACACTTCCCTTTATTGCTTTCTGAGTTGTATACTGGATGTCATATTCTGTTAAGATCATTTGCCATCTCGCTATTCTCCCAGACAGAGCGGGCTTTTCAAATATGTACTTAATGGGATCCATCTTTGAAATCAATAAGGTAGTGTGAGTCAGTATATACTGTCTCAGCCGGCGAGCAGCCCATACAAGAGCGCAGCAAGTTTTCTCAAGCAGTGAGTAACGAGACTCACAGTCGGTAAACTTTTTGCTCAAGTAATAAATAGCGTGCTCTTTTCGGCCAGACTCGTCATGCTGCCCCAGCACACACCCCATTGAATTATCAAGCACTGTCAAGTAAAGTATCAGAGGTCTTCCTTCCACCGGTGGCATAAGAATGGGTGGCTCTTGGAGATATTCCTTTATTCTTTCAAAGGCGGCCTGACATTCATCATTCCAGCGTACCACTTGATCTTTCTTCAGTAATTTGAAGATTGGCTCACAAGTAGCAGTCAGATGTGAGATGAATCGGGCAATGTAATTCAGCCGTCCTAGGAAACCTCTGACTTCTTTCTCTGTTTTTGGAGTCGGCATCTCTTGTATGGCTTTTACCTTGGCAGGATCTACCTGAATACCTTTATCACTTACAATGAAACCTAACAACTTTCCGGATCTTACCCCAAAGGTGCATTTGTTGGGATTCAACCTCAGCTTGTATAACTTGAGTCGGTCAAACAACTTCCTCAGATGGTCAAGGTGCTCCTCCTCAGTTTGAGACCTTGCAATCATGTCATCAACGTATACCTCAATTTCATGATGGATCATATCATGGAACAAAGCAACCATGGCACGTTGATAGGTTGCCCCAGCATTTTTCAATCCGAATGGCATGACCTTATAACAGAAGGTCCCCCACTGAGTCACAAATGTAGTCTTCTCCATATCTTCAGGAGCCATCTTGATCTGATTATACCCTGAGAAGCCATCCATGAAGGAGAACACCTTGTGTTGAGCTGTATTGTCAACAAGGACATCGATGTGAGGTAGGGGGAAGTCATCTTTGGGGCTGGCCCTGTTCAGATCCCTGTAGTCAACACACATTCTGACCTTACCGTCCTTTTTCGGCACTGGCACAACATTGGCAACCCACTGAGGGTAAGAAGTTACTGCAAGGAACCCGGCATCAAATTGCTTCATAACCTCGGCCTTGATCTTTTTAGACATCTCTGGACGCATCCGTCGGACTTTCTGCTTTACCGGAGGGCAGTCTTCCTTGGTTGGCAGGTGGTGAACTACAATGTCGGCATCCAAACCAGGCATATCTTCATAGGACCAAGCAAAAATCTCCATGTAGTCCTGTAGCATCTGGATCAATCGTTGCTTCACGCTGAGCTCTAGATTGGCACCGATCTTGACCTCTTTCCTATCTGTCTCAGTACCCAAGTTAATTGTCTCCACAGGCTCTTCATGTGGTTGAATAGCCCTCTCTTCCTGGAGTAGTAGTCTTGCAAGTTCACCAGGCACTTCGCAATCATCTTCACCTTCGTCTTCGGCCAAGTTGATCGGATTTTCGAAGTCATAACTGGCGGTAGCAGAGCTGTTACCAGTGAGATCCAGAGTGGATTGAAACCTGTATAAGTGAGTGTGTGTAAATATAGCTGTTTTGCAATATGTATAACACAGAAAGAAAAAGAGCACAAGATTTGAAATGCAACAAACGTCCAATGTTTTGATTGATGATATATGAAAATGTCATACAAAAAGCCCTCACAAATGGAGCTACGGTGCCCCGGGCAGGACACCGAGCCAACAAAGTTTTAACATATTGTTTGTTACAAATTTGGAAATCAAAAGAAATCAATTACTGCGTGACAAATGTGATAGGGGTAAAATCCCTTGCTGTCCAGTTGCTCGGTCCGTCGCTGGCAGTCGGGTAGATCCAACTGTCAAACTCAGCTTCCTCCACATCCTCCTCGATAGCATTCACCCTTGAGCTGGAAATAAACACCGGAGCCTTTCCGATCTTCTCTTTGCGCACCGCCTTCTGAGCCTCTGCAGTAAAGCCTAGCCCAAACTTGTCGTTCTTCTGAGGGAAGTCAGGAAGCTGACCCCAGTGTGCACAATTGCCTTTCTGAACTACAGCCCGGGCATCCCTTAGGGAAGCCATCTTCAAGGAATCATTCTCTTCGGCCGTTGTCTCTGCAGCTGCTGAAATTGGATGCACCTCCTCGAAATGCTGGAAGGGGGTTTCAATGAACTCTCCGTCCATCTCGATGTACCTGAAGGAATTCAAATGGCTCACCATATACTCCTCTTCTCCTTGTACAGTGACGATCTTCCCCCTGACGGGATACTTCAGCTTTTGGTGCAAGGTGGAGGTCACTGCCCCAGCTTTATGGATCCAAGGTCGACCCAACAGACAAGAGTATGATGGACGTATATCCATCACGTAAAAGGTAGAGTCAAACACTTGAGAGCCCACACGAATAGGGATGTTAACCTCTCCATGAACCATCCTTTTGGAACCGTCAAAGGCCCTGACGATGATATTGCTGGGTTTCAACTCCAGGCCCTCATAATCCAGACGATCTAAAGCCTTTTTCGGAAGAACATTCAAGGAAGAACCAGTGTCCACCAATACATGTGCCAGAGTAGTGCCCCTGCATTCAATAGAGACATGCAGGGCATCATTGTGGTCTCTCCCTTTTGCGGTCAGGTCAGCATCTGAAAAGCCCAAGCCGTTGTCCGCCGTCAGATTTGCTATGCAGTCAGTGAACTGAACTGCAGACGTCTCCTGCGGCACGTGGGCCGTCTTGAGAAATGAGATTAAGGCCTTAGCATGAGCCTCGGAGCATAGCAATAGGGAGAGCAGGGAGATCTTGGAGGGTGTATGCCCCAACTGCTCGACAACATTAAAATCACTTTTCTTTATTATTTTCAGAATCTCCTCCATTTCTTGTTGGGAGGCCTCAGCATTTACGGGTATTGGTGCCTCCATCCGGGCAGGCTCTTCTTCAATCCCTTTGCCCCGAGCATTTGATGACTCGGCAGCAGGGGACACAATTTGATCAGCAACAGGACTTGGTAAACTTGCAGGTTTTATGAGGAGGGGTTTTCGAATAGCGGGCGGCGCAATGTCAGGCGAGAAGAGCCTGCCACTGCGGGTGACTTTAGCTGGACCGGTGATATCGCAGATACTGGCACTAGCATCAAATTCTTGCTTGATTCCATTTACATATACGTCTGCCCCATAATGCCAGGGGACAGCTTTATCAGACACGTAGGAGAGGGGTCCTGGAACAGTAATGATCACAGGCGCAACTGTCAAGATTTGAATAGGCTTCTTTGGGGGAGCCTTGATTGGATTTTTGAAGATGGTAATCACGGAAACTTCTTTCATCGGAACCAATTGAACAGCAGTCTTTTTGAATAGAATCTCCTTGCTATCCATTAGGCCTTGGATGCCTAACCTTAGCAAGGGACAATCAGATAGGGAAATAGCACAGAATGGGCAACCTTCGCCGCAACCCGGAAATAAACCGGCCCGCAGTAGGTTCTTCTTAACAGTCTTCAAAGGGGTAACAACTTCATCTACCGAAACAGCGTACACTTCTTCCTCAATGGCATTTACCCTATGCTGGGGCATAGGAGCCGTTACAACATTCGGTCTTTCCGGCGCTTCAAACTGAATTTCTTTTGCGTCAATTAGATCTTGCACTTTGTTTCTCAAGGCCCAGCAATCATCAGTAGTGTGCCCGGGACTATCAGAATGATAAGCACACCGGGCATTTGGGTTGTATTTAGGAGACGCAGTGTTGACGACTTTAGGAGCTTCTTTGAGGGTCACCAGGTTGGTGGATAACAGTTGGGGTAAAATTTGAGATAATGTCATACTCAATCGGGTATACTGCCTCTTGGGCCTTTCACTTCTTTGTTGATTGTACTGCTGAGGAGCAGCAACAGGTTTAGAGATGACCAAAGCATTGACGGCTTGGCGACTTTCGGGCTTGACTTGTCTTCTAGGACCATAGACGGCACTTGCTTCTTTCTTAAACGGCCTCTTCTCAGCACTTGTAGAGGCAGCCTTTTGTATCTTGCCTGACCTGATGCCAGCTTCAATTCTTTCTCCCGTCAATATCAAATCTGTGAACCCAGCGGAGGAGTTACCAACCAAATGATTGAAAAACGGACCAGACAACGTTCCCAGAAACATATCAACCAGCTCTCGATCAGTTAATGGAGGCTGCACCCTGCCAGCCAAATCTCTCCATTTTTGAGCGTACTCTTTGAACCCTTCACCCGTTCCTAGAGACATACCCTGAAGTTGGGTACGCGTAGGAGCGAGATCAGAATTGTATTGGTATTGTCTGTAGAATGCGGTTGCCAAATCTTCCCAGTGTCGGATGCTAGTTCCATCTAATTGGTAGAACCATTCAAGCTGAGACCCCGAGAGGCTGTCTTGGAAGAAGTGAATCCAGAGGTTCTTATCCGCCGTGTAAGGTTGGATTTTCCTTACATACGACCTCAGATGCAGCTTTGGGCAGGAGACCCCATCATACTTGGCGAAGGCAGGCGCCTTAAACTTGTGTGGAATGACTACCCCAGAAGATAACCCCAAATCTCCGAAATCCAGTCCCGGCACATTCTGAATCTCCATGGCGCTCAAGCGGTCCTCCAATTGTTTGTATCTGTCAGCAGCAGGTGGGTATTGTTCGTCGTTATAGTCCGTCTCGTTGTCGGAGACTGCGGGGCTAGGAGCTCCTCCCCCTTGGGGACTATTTTTCTCAGCAGAAGAAGTGGTTGGATCAGCTTCATTGTGGAGTGTGTTCCCAAATCTGCGTCCGGTGTTGAACAATGCAGTCCTCTTTTTCTTCTTCTTCTTCATGAGTAGAGTCTTCAACTCTTGCTGACCTTGGGCTAGGCTTAGGACCATCTCTTGAAACTGTGCACTTTGGGCCTGAAGGGCCTTGATTGCTTGCTCACTGGAGGACTCTGGATTCATGATGACTGTGCACACAAACAGCGAAAAATTAAGCAACCTGTGAAATAGGGTACCTGCTATGCATATGGTGCAATGGAATGCGTATGTATGCAATGCATTCAAGGATTTAGAACATTCAAAATTTGTTGTAGACAAAAAGGAACGCACATCATATTAATAAGGAGGAATTCGTTAGTACATAAATGCCTCATGGGCCAAATATTACAAAATAACTCCTTAAGGTAAAAAGACATTGTGCATCCTCTTTGGCGCGATGTAGGTGTTGAGATTCCTTTCCTCGTGCAGCAGGCGGGTGAGTTCCAGGACCTTCTTTTCACTAGCAGGTAGACTGGTCTCAAGAGAATTTCGTTCTTCCTTAAGTTGGATCCAGCTCTTCTGCATCTCTTCCCAGGAGGTGGGCATGTCGGGATGTTGAATGGTGTAGGATGCTTCTCCTTCCAAGACTGGCTCTTTGATTACAGGTAGCATGTGAGGGTAAGGCATTACTAACTTCTGGGAGCGGGCTCGTACCCACTTGAGGTAAGGTTCCAACGGGATGGAGTTCCGGTGCCCCAATGTCTTGCTGTCTATCCTACTTGGCATCCTCCAAGCTCTGATAAATCTCTGACGAAGTCCTTGAGTATCGTTGTCGAAATCGAAAACTATGTCAGGAATTAACATGTCATGAGGGCCATCCTTCCGAGCATAACCAAACTGTCTCCAAGCCAGGCATGGGTTGTAGGTGATACCTCCTTTGATTCCAAATAAAGGAACATTAGGGTATTCCCCACAACGATCAATGATAGTGATGTCTTCCCTAGACCTAGGGCACCAATGTATATCTGCATGCGTGAGAGTCATTAACCGTTGTGACCATCTCAAACCCCGCTCGTTCTTCAAAACTGATTGTGGAAGATGCGAAATAAACCACCTTCCCAAGAGAGGAGTGCAACACATAAGGACACCCCTTCTCCTCATGGTTCGAGTGTAACATGAGTGAAGGATGTCCCCCAACAGTGTAGGTATAGGATTCCTGGTCATAAAGATCTGGACAGCACTGATATCAATAAGCTGATCTGGGTTAGGGAACAACACCAAACCATAGACAAGGAGGGCCATGACTTCTTCAAAAGCTCATAGGTCAAGAGAGTTCCAACATTCTTGAGCCTTTTCAAACAGAAATCTAGCTAAGAATCCTTTGATACCACTTCTAACTTCCCAATGTCCCTTGAGGTCAGATGTCTGTAGGTGCAAGGCTTTAGCAATCTCTTCAAGCTTGGGTTCCTCTTCCATACCGTTGTAGGGTAGTTGATCAAGGATAGGGACCTTCAGAAGTCGGGAGAACTCTTCCAATGTAGGCACCAACTGATAATCCGGGAAGGTGAAGCAGTGATGCAGAGGGTCAAAGAATTGGAACAGGACCTTTATCAAGTCCTCCTCAATGTTGGTGTTAACCAAGTTGATGAGTCTCCCATGTCTCTCACTGAATGAAGAACCCTCGGGAATCCTGGACAGAAGCTCCTTAAGCTGAGGAGGGATCTTTACAAGGCTAATCTGAATTGTCTTTCTGCGAGCAGTTTCCATGTCCTATAAAACAAGAACAAAGATGAAGATTCGAAACCCTTGAAATGGTTAGTCAATGCTCATGATGTTTGTATGATGTAATGATGTGATGAGTAAATGCAATATAAACATTCACAGAGGCAAAACATGGTAAGGCACACAAGTCACACCAACCCTTAGAGTTTAGGCTTGCATGGGGTCTGGGTATTACCCTCTTGAAGCTTGGTGGGTTCAACCTGTCCTATCAAAAGTAACCGGGTTCTAAAGGTCCCAATATCACTGGATTGCTTTCATTGTTCATCGTTTCGATTTAGCCACTGAACTGGCGACCGAAATATTCCAGGAAAGCAAACCTCAATTGAGTGTAGTATCGAGTATCAACCAACCTCGGACTGCACCAAAGTCAGTTATCTCACTACCCCTAAAAGGCCAAGATGGTTCGATTAAGGTTCCTAAGGTCAGTTGATGCTTCATGACACCACGCGGCGGCCCCGTACTCTCCTTGACTGAACTCAAGGGTTACCGGTACACACCAAAGTGCCACATCAACGTAGCAGACTGCTTCAACCATGTCGGTATACCCCGCACAGTTCCCTCACAGCCTTGTTGCTACCTAAAAGGGTTTCCCCAGATCCGGGTTAGGATCTATAAAACTCCGATACAAAGCCCACAATATGTAAAAGCAAACAAAGCAAGCAATTGAAAACAAAGGTGATCTAAACCCTAAGGTTACTCCACTTTAAAAGTTTTCCCCAGCAGAGTCGCCAGTTCTGTGATACGGTGGGAGAACTGACTTGAGGTTTGCGTTTGTATTCGCAAATGTTGCGGTTAGCAAGAGTCGCCACCGACTTTTTATTTTATCCTAAGGAAAGGTTAAAAAGCACAGCAAAAACCTTTTGAGATGTTTTTCTTGGGTTCGGGGAGTAGATTATAGAAAGGGAAGGTATTAGCACCCTTTCTATCCATGGTTTTCCATGGGCTCTTAGTTACTTGCTTAGATCACTTGCCTTTTGTTTTCAATTGTTTTAAATGGTGCTTGAGTGTGTGGGTTTTGAAAATGTTTTTGAAAAGAGGCCAATGTGGTGGCAACCTTTGTAATGATCCATGTGGGGATGTATACAAAGATGTATGTCTTTTGAAAAAAAGTTTTCATTTTATTTTGAAAGTTTTGTTTTGAAAGTGTTGTGAGGTGTGATTTTGAAATTAGGCAAGTATTTTGTTTTTGCAAGTTGATTCAAGTAACTAAGAGGTTATCTACTCCTAAATTTCTCAAAAGATTATTGCTATACTCTAACCCTTTTAACAAGTTTGCACCTCCATTGTATTTGGTGGGCAACCTTTGTGTTAGGATGTGAAAGGGACGGGCGCGGGTCATCGTTTAGACCATAATTGCAACAACGTTAAATGTCTTTGAGCAATCTCTCTAAGGGACTTGATCATTTGTTTTTGTTTGTTTTTGAAAAGTCTTATCGAGGGACTATGATCATTCAAAATTATTTGCTTTGCCCAAAGAAGTTTAACATGCAACATGGCCCATTTATTTGAAGGCAACAAGTGGAATACCCTAGGGGGTGCAAGTGTGATTTGTGTGTCCATTTTCATGCTTGTTTATCTTGTATTAGGTCAAACTATTTTTTATCGTTTTTCGCATACAAACCCTAATTCTAACATGTTATCATTAGAAAGCAATAAAGTGCGAAATTAAAATTACTAAGCTATTACACAACCAAATATGGGAAGGGGGGTACAAATGTTCAAATGGGGGATATTGACAAGAATTTAAATCTAAATTATTACATCAATTTGAATATTTGCAATTTAATCAATGTACAAAAATTAAATAAGAATGCAAGATGCAAAAAGAATGTTTTGTATATGTATGAAAAAATATTGTTTATGTAAAAGAGAAAAGAAAATAAAAATGTATTATTTTTGGAGTATTTTGAACTTAGGGTAAAAACCCTAATTTTAAAGAAAAGGTATTATTTTCTAATTTAATTCAACTATTTATTTATTATGTACAAAAATAAAATAAAATGAAGTGTATTGTGAAAAAAGGTATTTTTATATCAAATATTAATAAAATGAAAAAAATCAAGTATTTTTATATTTTTGTCTTAAATATATTAATAATCACATATATATATATATATATATATATATATATATAACCCTAAATATGTATTATTCTAAAAATAAATATTTATTTAATATTTTAATAAAATAAATAAAAGAGTATTTTTTGTGTGAAATATTTTCAGAGAGTAAATAAAAAATAAAAATTGTATTTACATTATTTCTTATTTATTCTAATAATAATACATATATATATATTTATGTATAAACAAAGAAATAAATCAAATAAATATGCAATAAATGCAAAAAATAATGAAAAAAATATTTTTAATTTTTTAATGGCATGAGAAAAAATAAGCAAAGTCAGCAAAAAAGGAAAAAGTCAAAAATGTTAAAAAATGAGTAAATGGGCTCAGGGGGGTGTGAGCCAAAAAAGATGGTGTGAAAAGAAAGAACACAAAAGCCCAGCCCAATGAAACACTGTCTTCAACCTCCAGCACAAAACATTTGAAAAACGCGCGCCATGTTCAGCTTCTTCTAACTCTTGATTCCTTGATTTTTTGAACAAACTTCCAACACAAAAGATGTTAAGCATGAAGAGACGGTTCTAACCATATAAAGAACTTGACCTATCTCTCTAAGATGAGGGAGAATTTCTCTCCCCCTCTTTTCTGACCTAGTTTTTCTACCATTTTCAAAGCTTAAATTCTCTCTACTCAGGCAAAAGAAATGAAATGTAAAGATATGTACATGTTCAGGGCTATGAGTAGGACCTTGTTTCTTCACAAACTTAAGACTAAAGATGCCTAATAAGAGAGATACGAATTCAAACTTTTACCTGTGCAGTTGAACTTCAATCTGGAGAATGAGGAACTTTCAGTGCAAGGTGATGATTGGAAAAGCTTCCTTGAGGTCCAGGGATGCTGTTTCAATGCTTACTTTGTCTTGAGAGCTTCTGAATCAAGCTATGGAACTTCAACTGCAAAAGGAAAAAATGAAAATGGTGGAAACTGTTAGAGTGATTACAGGTCAGGTTTTAGGCCATGGTTAGCTTGCATATGTTGTAGGGAAGGTAGAGGAACAGGTCTTGATCAAAATGCTCGAAGGGATTGGGAGTTTGCACTCAAACTGCAGGGGCACCCCTGTTTGTGCAGTTTGAGGATGATTCTGAGATGGAGGGTGTATTGGAGGTCAAAAGCTCGTGTGTTAGCTTGGATATGTTATGTGTAATGTGTTTGACAACTTTGTTCTTGTGTTTCTAAGCTGAAGAGAGAGTTGGCATGAGTTATGGATGTTACTTCTATGTGAAGCAAGCAAATGTCAACTTGGTTTCTAGGCCAGTACAATGCCTCAATCTATGCTGCACACTTGAGTCTTGATCAGTGGGATATGTCCATGCCTTTTTGCCTCAAAGATCTGCATTGTACCTCATAGATTTGCAAAATTGCCATAAAGTAACACTTTACAAGAATGGATAATATGCTTTTTCTAGTTTAGGCTTGATTTTGTGTGTATTGTCCAAATGAGCAAAATAATGCTAGAACACAAAGGATATGCATTGAATTATTGAGTGAAAATGGGATTAGAGGCCTGCAATGTAGCTTAAGCATGCTGAATTCAAAAATGCATAGTGTATGAACATGGAACTTGGTCATGAACAAAGTGGTTTTTTGCTATATTGTGAAATTCGATTCTCCCTAACCATGAGGTTGTTTGAGAAGTTTTTGGACATTTTGGAAAGCTTGGAATGTGTACTACAATCCATCTTTGAAATGCAAATCAAAATTCCAAGTGGAAGGGTATGAAAAGTGGCCTTGAAGTAGGGTAGAAAATCTTGTAAAAATAGGTCAAATTTCACTAAGTTAAAAGATGCTTTAGTGCCCTTATTCAAAAAATTATAACTTGAGATACAAGCTTCAAATGAGAAAACTTTGTGAATCAAAGTTGTAGATTATGCAACAAGCTACAACTTTCATGTTTTGACTTTTGTTTGAATCCAAATGGATCATGGTGAAAAGATGGGGCAAAGTTGGGAAAAAATTAGGGTTTTTCATAACTTAGAAAAATTCTAAGTTATGAAAAATTCCATTTTCAAACCCTAATTTGCATTTTGAGATTTCTTGGTGAACAAGTTTCATGATTTGGCATGTTTTGATGAAAAATGAATCTTGACTCTTGATTTTGACCAAAAAGTCAAAGTTTGACTTTTCAGTATACAGTCAAAATTGATCAATTGACTGGGAAATTCAACTGTCAATCTTGTGTATTTGGGATCTTTTGAGCTTGATGAACGTGTCAAGATAATTCCATGGGGTCCTTGAGTCCATATGTGAACTTGGTTTGCCATTGGCTAGGTCAAACAGTCAAAAATTGCCTTTGTGCAGTCAAAACCCTAAAAATGACCATTTTGCCCTTTTGATGATCTGATCAAATTTCTTGGGGAATTGTGATCCAAACTTGATCAAATGGTTCATATGAGTTCATAATGTTGATGTGGATCAAATTTCATGAGGTTTGACTGTCAATTGGCCACAGTTGACTTTTTCCCCAATACAGCTGATTTCTAGGTCAACTGTCCAATTGACTGGGCAAAACTTGGAATCAAGACCTGAAACTTGGTATAGGTAAACTTGGGAGTCCAATATGAAGCATGAAAGTCATCTTAGGCATTTCAGGTCAAAACATCCTTAGGCAAACACAAACCCTAATTTGAGTCCACAGTGCAAGGAGAAGTCTTGAGCAGAGGAAACCCTAACTGGATCCTGATCTTCAAAGGTCTTGTGATGAGAAAATGTTGAGGAAATGGGAGGGCAAATTTTGGGGTACAACAACAGTCAGTGGGATGCCCCAGTTTTGTAGGTCTCCTTCATAGGTTTTGACTTGCTGGGCTTTAGTCTTTTTTGGTAATGACTTCCTGTCCTTATGATTATTCGGAACCATCAATGTCTTTGCTTTGGAAGGACTCCTTTGATGTCATTCATTATGCACTTGGATCAACTGAGAGAACTACTCTGCCCCAGGTTATGATTAAGGGTTTTAATTTTTTTATGAAAAGAAAAAAACTCCTACTTCTTTGGCTCGAAGGGGTTGACGAGGGATTATCTTCCTTATAACTCCGGTGTTTAGGAATTGAAACAATGCCTGTACCTCATCAGCGGGGTCTGTTCAAAAGCATACTGTAAGGATCGTGGTATCTTTTTTGTCATCCTCCCTCAAGAGGCTTAGGACTTTTCAATCAAGAGTTGATCATCACAAAAATATGAAAACAGTTTGCATATAGCGAATGTGAATATATTGATTCAAAACAGACATATGCGATGCATTGATAAAGTAATAAAGTTTGATATGACAATAATTGTTTGAACAATCAAAGAAAAATACAACTTAAACATTCGAATGAACAAAAGTTTTTTTTTCAATCCTAGGACTTGTCACTTCAAATGGTGAATCTTGCAGGGATAGTAGAAGAACTCAGCCTGGCCATCTTGGGTGAATTCAACTGCTCCTTCATCAATCAGATCCTGGATCTTGTTCTTCAAAGACCAGCAGTCGTTTGTGTCATGTCCCGAACCATCAGAGTGGTATGCACATCTTCTATTGGGATGATAAGTAGGAGCATAGATGTTGGGATTCCGGGGAGGAGCCCTTAGAGTTACCAAATTCAACCTCAACAGGTGTTGTAAAGCTTGAGACAACGACGTGTTGAGCTTGGTAAATTGCCTTTGGGGCTTACTCTGATCAACCCGTTGCTCTGGGCGAGGTTGTGGTTGGACATGTGAAGTGGTAGCAATTTGGAGAGGTCTATTCTTCACCATACCCGACTCTTGTCCTCTTGGAAGCTGATCAATGACCTGGTCCCGGACTTGGACTGTTTGCTTCATGTTGTATCTCTCTTGGTGAAGCTGGTTGACCATGGTTCTCAACTCTTCTTGCTCCCGAGCCAAGCCTTGGGTAAGAGCCATTTGCCCCAGCATCTGGGTTCTCATTGCATCCACCTCAGCTTGCAGATGTTTCAGTCGTTCGTCCTTTTCGTCTTCAGGACTCTTCCTGATCAAATTCCCCATGAGGAGTGTTCTCAGCTCTTCCTGCCCCTTGGATAGATTTAGGAGGATTTCCCCGAACTGAGTCTCTTGAGCCTGAAGATCCTGGTTGTCTTGTTGGGAAGCCATTGCTGAAATAAACAGCGGAGAAGGTAAGTGACCTGTAACAAGGATACCTGTTATGCAATGATGTGTATGTATGCATGCAATGTTTTCAAGGATCTCGCGGGGTAAACAAGAAAATTGTTAGAATCTGAAACTGGTAGCTTGATTGAAGGAACTTCATGTTGTTGAGAGTCCTTCTTCAAGAGTCAAGGCTCACCATATCGAGTGGGTCATCGCCCCTGACTCAAGTCATCAACCTGGCTAGAGGAAAATAAATCCCCTTTTCCCCTTGCTAGACATTTTGGTTCATCGTGACCTGCATCACAAGCCCTTGAGATCCTTGAAATGGGTTAGTCCTTATGCAGGATGTATGCAATGGTATGATGGTATGATGATGCTATGCGTGGAGTAATGTAGGTAAACCCTGTTATGAGTCCAGATTAAGGACTGTAAACAAAACCTACAAGAAACTCAAGTGTCAGATAACAAGCATGCAAGTAGTCAAGTTTGAAGGCACACAAGACATCCCTTAGAGTTTAGGCCAGTATGAAGTTTAGGTACTACCCTCTTTCAGTTTCGTTGATTAAGACATGTCCTAGAAAATAGTAACCGGGTTCTAGAGGATCCCAATATCACTGACTACCCTCAATCGGTCATAACTCCAGCGTCACAATCTTTTCTTGTGGCCAGAACCATCGCGAGAGTTTAGCCTCAATGGGTGTAGCATACTGCTACTGTTCTATGGCCAAGTTGGGTCAATTTAGGGTTCTAAGGTCGATTGGTGCTTAATGACTCCTCAGAAGACCCATATTCTCCTCGTTGCAACACAAGGGATATCGGTACAGACCAAGGTGTCACACCAACGTAGCCACTGCTTCACCCGTGTCGGTCTACGTCGGACATGTCCCTCACAGCTTATGCTACCTAAAGGGTATTCCCCAGATCTGGGTTAGGATCTATGAAACTCCGATGCAAAGCCCACAAATATAAAAGCAAACAAAGCAAGCAATTGAAAACAAGAGTGGTCTAATCCTAAGGTACATCTCACTTTTATAAATTCCCCAGCAGAGTCGCCAGTTCTGTGATCGATGGAAATAGAACTGACTGTTTTTTAATGCTGGTTCGCGAAATGTCGCGGTAAGCAAGAGTCGCCACCGTCTTTTATTTTCTCCAACAAGGAAAGGACAAAAGCACAACAAAATTCCTTTTCGAGACGTTTCTCGGGTTAGGGAGGTAGATTATAGAAAGGGAAGGTGTTAGCACCCTTTCTATCTGTGGTTATCCACGGGCTCTTAGGTACTTGCTCTTATGTTTTCAAAATTTGTTTGCTTTTCAAATGTGTGTGGGTTTTGAAAAAGTTTCGTTTGAAAAATTTCTAGGTAACTCTTGTATCTGTCCTCAAGAGTGTATGAAATATTTGTTTGAAAACTTTTTGAAAGTGTAAGTGTGAAAAGATGTTTTTGTTTGTTTGAAAGAGAAAGTACCCACAAGAATCTACCTATTCTAAGGAATTAGGCTGTGTAAGAGTCCTTTAGACAGTACTATCCCACTATTGAGAAGTAGGTAGCACCATCGTTGGAAGTATTCGGGTTAATTCGATTATAAGGGACAATGTGGTCACCGAAGCAATAGTAGGACACCTTAGAAGTAACCCTAATGTCCTAGATCCTTTTTATCCGAGGCAACCGTTTCGAGGCAACTGGATCTTAGACAGGAGGGCGACCTCTAAAACACCCTATACTTGACGACCACGTTCGAGGCAACCAGTGAGGCGTACCCTAGGAGTGGCATGTGCATGTGTGTTGTTTCAGTTTATGTTTATCTTTGAACATGCATTTTTGTGAGCTACAGATTGATTTTATTTGTCAAGCAAGTCTTGTCATGCATAATTAACAGTTAATGATTGCGGAAAGTAAATTGCGGAAAATTGAATCTACGCTATTACAAGGCGTCGGGTATTTACATCGCCAAAAACAAACCATTTAATTTAAATTGCGGAAAGTAAAATAAAGCAATAAATAAATAAAGTCCTAATTAAAGTTATTACATTCCGGAAGCAAGTACAATAATATGGAAAAATGGATCGCGTGCGGGAAATTAAATCGGATGCGAGTTTTTTTGGGGTTTTGACCCCTTTTTTGAGAGAAAGTGATTTTTTTGGTTATTTTTGAATTAAATGGAATTAAATTAAATGAACAATTAAATTAAATTAAATAATGAAAATATTTTTGGATTTTTGAGTTTTTTAAAGAAATAAAATAAATTGAATTAATGTTAATAAAAACCTAATATTCTAAATTGATTTTAAATATTGCAAAAAATATTAAAAGTTAAATCTAATTAAAGCTAAATTGATTAAATTAATTTATTTACAAAAATAAAAGTGATGAAGTTAATTTTAATAAATAAAATATTTTTTGTGTTTTTGATTTTATTAGGAAAAAATGTTAATTGGTTAGTGATTAATAAAAATAATAACGATTAATTAATTAAAGGAACATAATACAAATAGAGAGAGAGTTTAAGAGTATACGAGCCTGATTGGAGGGGTGAAACAGTTATTGGCGTCATGTGTAAACTGTTTTGTTTTGGCCATTTGTGTTTTGGCTTTTGGCCATTTGTATTCTGGCCTCAATGTTCCTTAACATTCTCAAGATGTCTGCCTCGCCATGTATTGGTGTCATGTGTAAGCTGTTCTGTTTTGGCCATTTGGCTTTTGGCCATTTGTGTTCTGGCCTCAACGTTCCTTAATGAACCTGCATGGGATCCTATCTAAAATCTGCAGTGTTGAATCTCATGAACACATTAAATAAAATCATAAAATGCAAATAAAGCCAATATATGAAGAAATTTAATGTTTAGGCACAATATGGCATGTATGAATGATTATACCCTTTTGATCATGGAGATTAAATCAATCTTACCCTTACTAGAAAATTAGTGACATGAATGCTTTTATGCCCTTTTGATCATGGAGATCAAGCCAGCCTTACCCTTACTGAAGAAGTAGAGAGGTGTTGGTTTGTAACTGAGATGACTTGTTTGTAGTGAGATGTTAGTTTGTAACTGGGATGACTTGTTTGTAGTGAGAGAGGGATTTGTAATAAGGATTTCAAGGTTTTAGGGTTCTTGAAAGAATTTGATATTCTAACAGTGTTGTGGCAAAGTTTTTTTCTCTTTTTTCTCCTCCCTGGTTTGTGTGAAAAGAAGGTGATTATATAATGGAAATTAGGGTAAAGAAAATGGGTTTTGAATGTGCAATTGGGCCTCCAATGTTCACTTGAGTTCGTCACTTTCCAGGCTAAATCGCAGAGACTTAAGTGCAATTTTTGAAGTTGAAATGTGAAAACAAAATGTAGCCGATATCGAGAACTAACTCCTGTCCGAAAATCGGCTCAATCGGATAAACGGTGAATTAGTTATGAATTTTTGAAGTTTCAGCTCAGACAAACTTATTTTGGACTCTAGTGTCGACTCTGACACGTTCTTCAATATAAAACTGGTATTGATCGGAGCATAATCCGGTCTCGACTTTTGAAGCAAAATTGTAGATCTATGAGTCAGTGACCTTGTGTAAAAATATGAGCCCAATCCGATAAAAATTGACCGAGTTATGAATTTTCGAAGTTTCGGCCCAGATGAAATAATATTCAGCATTCAGGATTTTCAGCGTGTCACGCACTCTGAGCAAAAAATGAAGGCCTTTTGAATACTGTTTGAACTCAATACCTTCTGTGAAAATGTAGCCAACTCAAATTTGTGAAATTTTGGCGCCGGAACTAGCTGGATACGATGAAAATCGACCAAGTTATGATTTTCTGAACATGACGCAAATAAACTTTTGTCATAAATTTTCTGTACGAAAATACTTGATAAATCCACTTTTTTGAAAACCTTCTGATCGAAATTGGCTTCCAGCCGTGAGAGATGAAAACGTAGATAATGTCAAGACGGAATTTCGGCCACCGGAACGGGTTCAAAACGAGCCACGATCTTCAAGTTATGAATTTTTTAGCGCGTAAAAACTGCACTTTCAGCACACTTTTTCACTATATTTCTTCGAGAAAACTCACACATTCGGATACCTTCTTTAAAGAATTGGCTCTTGAGCCGAACCTGAATTTAAGAATACGTTATCAGAGATATCTTGGCGAAAGAACACCTGAATATGATGCGCCGGGTTGGACTTGTGAATTTTTCTTGAAATATTTTAAGAAATATGGGAGGGCAAATTTTGGGGTACAACAGTCGTAATCCAGGCTTTAGAAGAGATCCAATGGCTATCCGGTCGTAATTCGGGATTCCCTTTGGCTTTGGGCCAAATAACATCCGGTCGTAATCCGAGCTTCATAGTATCTGGCCCGGTGAACTGCTATTTGGTCGTAATCCAAGCTACACAGTATCCCTTATCTGCTATCTGGTCGAAATCCAGCCTTCACAATGTCTTTAACCGCTATCTGGTCGTAATCCAGGTTTCACAAGAAAGCGTCTTTGGAGTTTTTAGGCTCAACTTGTGAGACGAAAGCAAAATGATAATAGAAGTTACTTATCTTGGACCGTGTAGTGACTCCTTTTGTAATATCTCCAAGGATATTATCGATGGGATGATCCTTAATAGATTTCCATTCCAATGGGAGATCATTTTCATTGTGTAACACGGTGGGAGAACTGACTTGGGATGTTTTGCGTTTGATCGAAATTGTTGTGGATAGCAAGAGTCGCCACCGGTTTTTCTTTTATCCAATAAAGGAAAGGGTGAAAAGAACAGGAAAGACCTTTAAGATTATTTTCTTGAGTTCGGGGGGTAGATTATGAAAAGGGGAGGTGTTAGCACCCTTTTCATCTATAGTTATCTATGGGCTCTTAGTTGCTTGCTAGATCACTTGCTTTTTGAAAGTATTTTTGAAAAGCGCCTTTGTTTAGGCAAACTTTGTAATGGTTCTCGTCTCTATAAGAACGTATACAAAGTGTTGGACTTTTGAAAATATTTTATGTTTTGAAAGTGTTTGGTGTGTGTTTGAAAGGATGTTTGTTTTGAAAATGAGCAAGCAACTAAGAACGTTTCTACCTACTCGAAATTCTTTGTTCTTTTCTTCCTTCCTTAGATGTTACTATCTTACCATTGATTGGCAAGAAGCTTTATCTTTGGATGTAAAGTAACGGGCGTGGGTCATCGTATAGTCATGATAGCAATATTGTGAGATATCTTAGCATTTCTCTTGAGGGACTAAGATCATTTGTAGGCAAAATTCGTAGCGTTATCGAGGGACTATGATCTTGTATTTGTGATTGTTTTTGCTAAGACGTCTCACATGCATAACATGACCATTTTTAGGCAACAAGTGGAGTTAACCCTAGGGGTTCATGTATGAATAGTATGTTGGATTTGCATGCATTTAGTCTTTGATTATGGATTTTCTACTTGTTGTTTTTATCTTGCCATACAAGTCCTACTTTACTAGCATTTATATGAAAGCGATAAATTGCGGAAAGTAAATATTCTATGCTATTACAATAATTACATGGATGGGGTGTACACATTTACAAATGGGGATTGCAAGAAATTAAAGTCCTAATTATCTATTACAACCATATTGAAATAATGTACAAGAATTGAAATGTAAAATAGATTTCTTTTGTTTTTGTTAAGAGAAGAAATAAATTTTCTTAAGAAAATATGTTTAGTCTTTTTTATTTTAAAAGAAATAAAATAAAGCATGTGAATATAAAGTATTTTTGGTGTTTTTGATTAATGAAAATAAAATGATGATAAAAATAATGAGGGAACAAGAGTCAAAATCAGCGTGTTATTAAAAGCGGAGAGAGTAGAAGTTCTGACTCAGGCGTGCTGCAAATCAGAAAGCAAATGTTAGCAAAAAAAGGGAAGGTCAGAAGTTCTGGATCCAGACACACTGACGTTCTGAGGTTGCTAGGGACAAAGGAAAGCCTAGAAGCTCTGGTAGATGAGAGAGTTTATAATTTCTGATGTTTGAAGGAGTCTAGAAGTTCTGGTTGCTGAGAGAGTGAGATGATAATGTTGTTGGGTGAGGATATCTAGAAGTTTTGGCCCAGGATCGCTGTTTTGACAGGCAAATAACGGGGGGTTGATCTAGAAGTTCTGGTCCAACTAATAGGGTAAAAATATCAGGAAATAAACATTAAAAAAAGGTGTTTCTGGGGCTAGAAGTCAGGACCCTTAACACTAATATCTTATGCGTGCGCTCTCTACCACTGTGGTGGCTATACATCTGGTATTAGAAGCAAGAACATAAACATATATTACAAAGTAAGTTCTGATGATGAACTTTATCTTCTTCTCCATGCCAGCCAGAGCATCTGCAGCTTAGTCATTTCTAACGAAACAGAAAATGCAAACATAATAGTTATGGAAAATTTTTATCATGGTTTCAGAAATACAAGACATCAAAACTGTAAATCAGAGGCAAGCGTAAATTTGGCTAATTCTAATTCTAGAATCCTAATTTCCTCAAGAAGTTCTGGACTGAAATTCTCTCTACTTAGGCAAAAATGCATGAAATCTGTAAATATGTACAGAATCAGAGTCAGGGTGTTTATATTGTATTTTTTGAAAATGAAAGCCTAACAATGCCTAAGTAATGTGATAAAAGTCAGCAAAAGCTTACCTTGCAGCTAGAAAATGTTATATAAACTAGAGCTTGGTTCTGATTGTTGTGATGTTCTGGTCAGCTTTCTCACGTTCCCAGAAAGCTAAAGCAAACCTCAACTTGAGTTATGAATGGCTGTAATATTCTAGAGCAGCCAAGAAGCAAAGTTTGATTTTTAAACTGGAGGCTGGTGGAGATTGTATTATAGTCTGTAAACAGAAGTTGGGATTATTTCTAAATGTATATCAGAAACTATGTGGGTAATTTGGTCAGGAAATGCACAAGGAAAATTAGAACTTGGATGCAAAAACTAGAAATTAGTAAGCTCTTGCGTTTATGTTTGCAGTTTCAAGTTCTTTGAAATTTCAGCAAAGTTTCAAGGTTTTTTTTCTCAAATTCCCGACCTCTTTAACAGTTGTAAATGAAGTTAAATTTATAGGCAAATGATTTAGGAGCTTAGAGAAGTCAAGAGTACAGCCATCATATGTTATGGCGCTGACTTCTTCTTGAAGCAAGTTTGGACAAGCCTGTTTCAAGGCAAAGTAGAGTGGTTAGCAGCTTTAGTCGTTCCTAATATGAGTTTGTAGGCATGATTTATGGAGAAGTACATTCAGAAGCAAAAGTAAGGCATGGGCCCAACATAACCTTTGTACAAAAGTTTACTTTCCAAGGACAACAATGGTACTTCTATGTCACACGTGGGGGAATCCCTTGGATAAAAACTCAAAAGTGGATGTGAGCATTAAATGATGATGGGATTTATCAAAACAGAAAACCTGCAATATGAGATTATGTATCATAGCTTAATCTGGATCAGAAGTTCAGCATCAGTGTAACTTGGAACAAATATCCAACTTCTGATCTTTGAATCTCCCTGCTTCAGCATGTTCTGAAGAAGTTCTCAGATTTTTCAGAAAGCTTGTAACATGATTTGCAGACCTTCTTTAAATTACTCTTGCAAACTCTAATTGAACCTTCGTGAAAACTGGTCTAGAAGTTCTAACCAAATTCTGTCTTGGAAAGGCCCAGAATTTACTGAGTGCTTCAGTTTCATGGACGTGTCTTCAAGGATTTATAACTTGAAATCCCAGCATTTCTAGGAGAAATTATGTTCTACAATGTTTTAGATCTTATTGAAATATAAAACTCTTATGTCAGAAGTTCTTCTAGAATTAACTTGCATCATGGTGAAAATCTGGCCAGAAGTTTTGAACTTATCATATTTTCTTAACACTTAGAAAAATTTCTAAGTGTTTAAAACTTTGACTTTTTCAACATAATTTTGACTTTTGACTTTCTTAATGAAACAAACTTCATATTTTAACATATCTTGATGAAATATGATTCTTGAAACTTGATTTTGATCCAAAAGTCAAAGTTTGACTTTTCAGCGTGCAATTGACCATTTTGCCCTTGTGCCAATTCCAAACCTAAATTGATGTATCAGTGTTGCAAACTTGATATCATGGAAGATCTTGTGAGAAAATTCTTGATAAATGAGAGGGCAAATTTTAGGGTATAACACATTGCTTTTAGTATCCAGATCTTTTTCTTTGATAGATTCACATTCCAATGGGGAATTATTTTCATTGCTTTCAACATCCAGATCTTTAAGTATACTTTCCGAAGATACACCTGCACCATCAAATACAATACCTTTTCCGACCGATCTCAGACAAGATTCATCAAAAAATACATGCACGGATTCCTCAATAATTTGTAACTTTTTATTAAATACTCTATAAGCTTTACTAGATTGAGAGTATCCGAGAAAGATACCTTCATATGCTTTTGAATTAAACTTACCAAGATTTTCCTTTCCATTGTTCAACACAAAACATTTACATCTGAAAACGTGAAGGTGTGAAATATTAGGCTTTCTTCCCTTTAGCAGTTCATACGGAGTTTTGTTTAGAATTGGACGGATTAGGATCCTATTAAAAACATAACAAGCCGTACTTATGGCATCGGCCCAAAAATACTTAGGAAGTGCATGTTCATTAATCATAGTTATTTCGATTTCTTCTAAAACACGGTTTTTGAGTTCCACTACTCCATTTTATTGTGGAGTACGTGGTGCATAAAAATTATGATCAATGCCATGTTTTTCACAAAATTCCTCAAAGAGGTGGTTTTCAAATCCACCCCTGTGATCGCTTCAGATTGTAACAATTTTAGTGTTTAACTTGTTTCGGAACATCTTAGCAAATTTTTCAAACGCGGAAAAAGTGTCACTTTTGCTAGATAAGAAAATTGTCCAACAAAATCTAGAGAAGTAATCTACTATAACAAAACCATAATAATTACCATCTAGACTTTTTATTCTAGATGGTCCAAAAAGATCCATGTGGAGAAGTTCAAGTGGTTTTGTTGTAGAGATAATCTTTTTAGATTTAAAAGAAATTTTTGTTTATTTGCCCATTTGACATGCATCACATAAGTGATCTTTAGAAAACTTTATTTTGGGTAAACCAACAACTACATCTTTTGATACAATTTTGTTTAGCAAGTCAAAATTGACATGCATTAATCGCCTATGCCAAAGCCACGAGTCTTCACTCATGGAGACAAGACATTTAGTGTCGGTCAAAGATACTTCATTTAAGTCAAGCATATATACATTATTAACTCTCAAGACTTTAAACACAAGTTCCTTATCACTATTTTCAAGTAAGAAACACTCTTTTGAAAAGGATACTTTATATCCTTTGTCTCATAATCGACTAATACTAATGAGATTGTGTTTAAGACCCTAAACTAAAAGGACATATGAGATAGTAGTAGAAGAGGGATTACCTACACTACCTTTTCCGAATATAGCTCCCTTGTTGTTATCACCATAGGTTACAAAGCCCTTCTTATTAGCCACAAAGTCAAAGAATAGGGAAATGTCACCCGTCATATGTCTTGAGCACCCACTATCGAGAAACCATCTTCTCTTCGTAGTCTCAAGACATTCCACCTATAAAATCAAACAAGGGAAATAGGTACCCAATTTTTATTGGGTCCTTGTGTGTGAGTGAAACATGGGTTGCCTTTGGGAGACCATTTGAAAATGCCTTTAGGTGCCAAAAATCTTCTAAATCGACATTTTTTAATGGTGTGTCCCTCCTTGCAACAATATAGACAAGTTGAGTCTTGATAGGAGTTACTTTTGCTTGATTGATCTCTTATTTGATAAGAATATTTTTGATAGGGATTAATCATGCTTTTTCTAAAGTTTGAACGATCAATAGAAAATGTAACTTTGGGTTGTAAATCCTTGTCTAATTTGGCTTTAAGAACTTTGGTCTCTTTTTTCCAAATGTGACAAGTTTCACATCCATGCCAATTTTGCCAAGAGGTCTTGTCAATTTCATCTTTGTCTTTGATACTCTCTATCAAGGATGCCTCGAGAGTTTCCAACTCCGTTTCGGATTTGGAAACTTTATGCTCAAGGTATTTGAAAATCTTTTTATTTGAGGCTAAGTGTTTGAAAGCTTCCTTAGCCTCATGATGTAGAGTATTAAAGGCATTTAGTAATTCAGTATAAGACATATCATCAACATAGTCATATTTAGAGTGACTTACATTCTTTTTATTTTTGTGATGCACCGTAAGACACAAGTTTTCTTTTTCTTCTTCATCACTAGAGTCATCTTTGCTTGATGAACCACTATCACTATCCCAAGCAATGTAAGCTCTTCTAGCTTTGTTAGGCTTCTTTTGAAACTTGTTTCTTGCTTTGTCTTTCTTGAATAAGGGACAATTTGGTTTATAATGATCGGGTTTCCCATAATTGTAACAAGATCCCTTTGACTTATCTCTCTTGCTTTTAAAATGTTTGTTCGCCTTAGCTTGCCTTCTATAGTCAATGAGATTCTTGTCTGAATGTTGAATTTCATTCTTCCGAAGATATCTATTGTACTTCTATACGAATAAACCCAAATCTTCATCCGGACTCTCATCTCTATCACTTGAGTCACTTCCACTTGAATCTATGGTGGACGACTTGGAACTTGAAGCCCTTAACACGGTGGACTTCTTCTTTGTATCCCTCAGCTTTTCTTTCTTCTATTTCTTTTCATGTTTATTTATATTTGTGAGCTCTTGCTCATGTTCTTGAAGCTTACCAAACAATTTTGTAAGTTCCAATGTGTTTAAATCATTTGCTTCTTTTATAACCGTGGCCTTTGGTTGCCATTCCCTGTTAAAACATCTCAAAATCTTGTTAATAGCAACAACATTAGAAGTAATATGACCAAATGTGTGTAAGCGATTTATTATGTGAGAAAATCTCTTTTGCATGTCCGCAATGGTTTCACCATGCTTCATGTGAAAGAGATCAAACTCTTGAGTTAAAGTGTTAATCCTTGCTATTTTGACATCGTTTGTACCCTCATGGGTAACTTATAAAGCATCCCACATTTCCTTAGTGGTAGCACAATGCGAGATACGAAAGTATTCATCAACTCCAAGAGCTGATATGAGCATATTTTTAGCTTTCCAGTCATAAGCATAGTTTTTCTCATATTTTTCATCCCATTGTGCTTTCAGTTTGGGTACAACGTCACCCACATTGTTTAACATAGTTATGGCCATAAGACCTTCTTCTATGACTTTCCAAATTTTTCTATCAACAGAATTGATATGCACACGCATACAATCTTTCCAATAGCTATAGTTTTCACCTGTGAAAATAGGCTCTCTATTATACACCTCTTTTGGATTGTTCTCCATTGTCTAAAGAGTTATACGTGAAGCACTAGATGAACCAGTGCTCTAATACCACTTGTTAGACTATATGACGTATCTAGAAGGGGGAGGGTTGAATAGATACCTTGATTTTTTTAAATCAGATTTTTTTAGGAAAACTTGAAGCGCAGTGAAAGCTACCCGAATACACTCATCTAAAACGATCCTCTATTGAATAGACCGGATATGCGAAAAACCGAATGGAATGAATCAATGAGAATTATTAACACTTAACTCAATTATAATTGATCACTTATATGCTTTAACCATTGTCAATTACTTCCAATGAAATGTTGAGAAGAAAATACATAAATTTGCACTTTTGGACTTTTATCGAACACTTGGTGTGCTTAATTACACTAAGTCCAATCTACCTTAATTTGTAGTATTGAAATTAATTATAGCAATCAAAGTGATCACTATAGTTTTTAGTAACAGTTATATTTCACTACAAATAAGGACAATTGGAACCACAAGAGCAAATTTTCATATTATTTCAAATAAAGAGTAAAGAGCGAGAAAGAAAAATGACACGCGATTTGTTAAGGCAGTTCCCCCTGTCGTCCTCGCATGGGGTAAATCTGCCCCTAATTCTAGAATTTAGAATTAGGATAGTTGTTATTATGATTGCAAAGTTTATACAAGATATAGAAAATAGTCACCATAATTCAAACCCAATATATTGAATTGAAAACTAAGCTCCTCTCTTCCCTTGATTCGATTTGAATCAAGTATGTCACCAATCTTCGATAAACCTCCAGTTATAGATACCTTGTTGAGAACCCAAACCATTTCTTAAACCCTCTGCTCGGATGATTTGATCGCAAGATGATGATCCCAATTCTTCCTTCAAAATCCTCTGATTGTAGCTACCTTGTTAAGCAAACCCACAGTTCCTCAATCCCTTAAGCACGACTGAATTTGATGAAGCAAAGAATTGTAAAAAACCCTAAAATCCCAATGACCTTGGAGGATAAAACCCTCATATTTTATTCAAGAAAAACCCATAATTACTCAACCCGACAAGATCGCAATCTTCTACTTCAAACATTGTCAACACACGCTCCGCACCTTGATCGACAAAAAATATTATGTGTAGTTGTCAATGGATGAGTGAGAGGTTGAAGATGATGAGTACCTTGTATATCTATTTCACTTTTCTTGTAAAAACCAAATGAAATAACCAAACAAGTATATATATGTTATCTAAGGTTAAGACCCAAACTAATAGACTGAAAAACAGTTTTTACGAGCGAACGGTCGACCTATGCAAGAGGGGACTCGACCTTAGAATTCCCGTAAGTGCCATATGACAGTGTATACAAGCCATGCGTAGACCTATGCAAAAGAGGTGACTCGACCTGAGCATTCCCAAAGGTGCCATATGACAGTGCTCATGATTCATGCGTCGACCTATGCAGAAGGATGGCTCGACCTGAGCATTCCCGAAGATGCAACATGACATAGTGCAAGATCCATGCATCGACTGCTCCAAGGGTATGCGTCGATGCATAGTTCCTAAACATTGCTTCTAGGATGAGTCGACCACATAGTTGATGTGAGCAAACCCAAGACTTCCCAAAGGAGCAACTTTTAATCATGCGTCAACCTGAGCTTTCTTTGAGTCGACTCATAGAATATAAGTTTTCAAAAATACCAATTCTTGAATACTTTCATGATACTTTGTCCGCCATACCATCTAGAAAAATTTCCAACATAGTTTTAACATCATTGAAACCTTTATTGAAGGGACCTTGCCCACACAAAAGTTTGACTTTTTGGTAACAGTTGACTTTCTTTAGATGAAATCAAACCCTCTATAACCAATGAGATCTTATGATCATAATAAAAATTGAGATGATGTAGTGACCATGAGATGGTGTTGTTGATGATACTTTAAAGCAGTCAACCCTGAACTACAAGCCACTAAAAACCCTAATTCCTAACTTTTCACTGATGAGGGGCAAAACCCTAATTTTCTCAAACCATAATGATGAGACCAAATGAAAGATGATGCTCTGAGAATGATGACCATGATTGTGATCGGTGGATCTGGAACTGACTGTTTAAAGCTGGTTCGCGAAATGTCGCGGAAGCAAGAGTCGCCACCGTCTTTTATTTTCTCCAAATGGAAAGGACAAAAGCACAGAAAAATTCCTTATAGAGATTGCTCTCGGTTCGGGAGGTAGATTTATAGAAAGGGAAGGTGTTAGCACCCTTTCTATCCATGGTTATCCATGGGCTCTTAGATACTTGCTCATTTGTGTTTTCAAAATTGTTTGTTTGCTTTTCAACTGTGGGTTTTAAAAAGTTTCTTTGAAAATTTCAGTTCGACTCTTGTATCGGTCCTCAAGAGTGTTTGAAAAATTGCTTTCGAAAGCTTTTTGAAAATGTGTTGGTGTGAAAAGTATTTTGTTTTGTTTTGTTTTGAATTTAGAGCAAGTATCTAGAGTCGTCTACCTACCCTAAGGAATTCGTCTGTGTAAATGTCCTTTAAAGTAGTGCCATCCCACCATTGAGAGGTAGGTAGCACCACCGTTGGAGGTGTTCGGGTCAATTCGAGGTTCGGGACATGGTGATCACCAGAGCAATGGGAAGACACCTTAGAAGCTACCCTCATGCCAGGTTCCCGGATCATGAGGACTTACTAAGACATCCTCTACTCGACGACCACCTTTTGAGGCAAGGCAACAGTGAGGCGTACCCTAGGGGTGGTGTGTGTGATTCGTGTGTCGTTTTCATTTGCATTTATCTTGTCATGTTATTGGTGTTCTACGCTTGTTTTTATTTTTGTCCATACATTCTTTCATGCCATTTGTTTAACAGTTTAAAAATATTGCGGGAAAGTAAAAATCCTAAGCTATTACAAAAGGCGCGGGTCCACATCGCCAACATTAACCAGGACCCGATTTAAAAGAAAATAAAGAATTAAAAGCAAATAAAGAATTAAAAGTGCGAGAAGTAATTTACATGGCTTCGGGAGAGATACATAATTATTATAATGAAATAAAAATAAATACGCGAATTAATGAGAGATTAAGAACGAAACGAGGGCGTTGAACCCTTTTGCAAAAATTGAATTAACGATGAATTAATTAATTAAAAAGAAAGCAGGAATTTGTTTTTTTGGTATTTTATGTTTTTTAAGATTTAATATGAAAAGGGAGAATTAATTAAAATCGAAATAAGATGCAAACCCTAATTCTAGTTATTTTTTAATTTATTAAGAAATATTGAAATTTTTAACCTAAATTAAACCTAATTTTTACATGCAAATTTGATTATAAAAATAAACAAAATAAATATTTAATCATTTGAAAGAAAAATAAAAAGGATGAAAAATTATTAATTAAACCCTAGTTCTACATTTTTTAGATTTTTATTAAAAGAATTAAAATTAACCTAATTTAAAACTAAATTTAATTACATGCAAATTTATTTATGAAAATATTAGAAATAAAAATATTTTATTATTTTTTCTCTTTTCTGATTTTTATGTGTATTTTTATATTTATGAAAATAATTAGTTAATTAATAAAACAATAATAAAAAAGAAGTAAAAATAATAATACAAAAAAAAAGTAAAGAAGAAACAAAAACATGCAAACCTGGGGGTTCAGACCCCAATATGGAGGTATAGCCCAAGCAGTTTAAGCCCAATTCAATTCCTAGCTTTGTGGACTTTTTCACTCACGTGCAGAGGCGTTGACTCATGTGCATTGTGTTCCTCAATTCCGAGCCTTTGATTTGAGTCCCTTAGACGCGTGGACGGCTGGATTATGGAGGTGCATGATGTGCCTTGATATTGAAACTGCACGTGAATCGTTATTGAAAAATAATATGGAAACATGGAAGACCTGGGGCTCGAACCCAGGTCATGTGTTTTACCACCAATTCTGCTTGCCAGCTGAGCCAATTGCGCGTTCTGATTAATAAACAAACGACAAATATTATAAAAGCAAACAATCAATGTTAGTGGGTCTGCGCGCGAATTTCAAACAGACCAACCAGATCTTGCCACGAATTCATCTTCTTCGCGTGTTTTATTTTCCTGAAAAACAAATATGTTAGGCAACGGTTTTGCACGCGTTCTCCTAGGCCGGTTTTGGAAAAATAACGATTAGGTCTAGGGGGTCCATAAATTAGGCGCGATAGGGGCTTCTTCTTCGTCCAGACGTGCTCATGCCAATGGTGGTACTCAGGGGTTCTAATTTTTCCTCATTCAAAAACCCCCAATTTCAAATCCTGTAAACCCTAGAAAGTAATCATGGCATAATCGTGTACACAGCATAAAAATATAATTAAAGCATATGGTTAGCTTGCAAATACTTCACTGATCACGAATATATGAACAAAACGTCATGAAAGTGCATAGAATGCAAAACACGATAATGAAAAAAAAGTGAGAAAGGGTAGCTTCTGTACAACGATTCTTGAGGTTTTGATGAGCGTTAGTGATTGGAATATGTCCTATGAACCTTCAGCAAGCTAATGGAAAGGAAATCTTGGCTTGAAACCTCCTGCAAGTTTATTTTCAGAATTCAGTTTTTAGAGAAAAATTTCAAGTTTTGTTTATGCTCTTCTGCGCAGCTTAGTGTGTGTTCTGATTAGTTGTGTTTAGGCTTTTGTATTGAGTCCATTAGGTTAACAAATTTGATCAGAATCTCTTGTATTCATGAATTTGAAGATTTGATTTTCAAGCTTTATTTTTCAATCTTTTTCCATGCAATTTTGTATCAAATATGGTCCAATCTCTCCAAATCTTTCTATATTGGGATATGCACGAATTATTGAGAACAAAACATGTACAAAAAGATTTGTTAGGTTAAGTTAAATATTTTTCCCATATTTAATTGATTTAAGTGAATTATTATAAATCAAAATTCAAATAAATAAATAAAAAATGAAAAAAATACTTCCCTTTGGGCCAAGTGGTCGTGCACATGTCATGGATGATGAATCATGGAAGAAAAATGGGCCCATTAGCAATTTTAGGTCATTTGAATCAATGTTGACTTTTCAAAATATCCAAAAATTTCCCAACTTCCACAAGGCATAACTTGCTCAATTTTTAAGCTTTTCTCATGTTCTTGGACATTTTGGAAAGGTCTTTGAGTCCTATAACCAATTCCTTTGGTCCCATGTCATTTTGATTTACCAATATCAAGTTATGGCCTTTGACTTAAAGTCCCTTTTTGTTGACTTTTGAAAATGACCTATAATGTTGAAATTGATAACTTTTTGTGAGAGCATTTCTTGGACTTGAAGTATGAAGATGAGTTGTAGGAAATGTCTTTCTCTTCAAAATGAGCTTTGGATGGAATTTTTCTGATAATCCATGTGAAAGTTATGCCCTGGTCAATTTACAGTTGACTTTTTCAACTGTCCAAATAAGGAAACTTTTGCATCTTGATGATTTTTGAGCCAAACTTTGAGAATCATGATCAAGCATTGATCAAATGATGTTTGTGGCTTCAAAATGATATGTTGACCAAAAATTTGAACTTCTGACTGTCAAATGACCATTTTGCCCCTACAGTTGACTGTAGTGCAATTTTGTGCTGAAAGCCTTGAAACTTGGTATGAGGATGCTTGACCCTATTTGTAGGCATGTGAGACTTGATTGAGCCTTTAGAAACTTCATTTTCTTGATCAGAACACAAACCCTAATCTTGACTGTTGAGGAGACTTTTGAGCTGTGCAACCCTTGGGGAATTTTGAAGCTTGACTTGGCAATTTCTTGGAGAATATGGGAGGGCAAATTTTGGGGTACAACAATGATGATACAAACTCTTGAGATATGATCCTCTCCTTTTCAAAACCCTAATCTCGAGGAAAATTTAATTCCGTGCTTTGAGAACACATGAAATGAATGATCGTGATGTAGATGAGGATGTATGTGGAGATGAATGAATGTGAGATTTGAGTTAACTGTGGTTGAAACTCATAGGGAAAATTTTTGGGTGCAACAATTTAATGATTTTTTTTAGGTCTCAAATGTTATGTAACACTTGTATAAATGCCTTGGAGGCATCCTCGTCTCAGGTTAATGCATTTGTTCATTCTCACCCTCAATTACTCTCTTTCTCTCTTTCTTTCTCTCTCTCTCTCTCTCTCTCTCTCTCTCTCTCTCTATATATATATATATATATATATATATATATATATATATATATATATATATATATATATATATATATATATATATATATATATATATATATATATATATATATATATATATATATATATATATATATATATATATATATATATATATATATATATATATATATATATATATATATATATATATATATATATATATATATATATATATATATATATATATATATATATATATATATATATATATATATATAATTCACTTCTTCTCTCACTATCTTCTTCTCCATATATCCTAAACCCTCCATTGATTTATCAATTGTGTGATTGTATATTCCAACATTTGTCATCAAGAGCCTGGTTTTAATCCATAATCTGCTCGACAAACATGAATATCGTCTCCAATGATATAGTCCTCACAAACCTACCTCTCCTTGAAGCCAAGAATTACGACAAGTAATGCAAGTAAATGAAGGTGTTATTGGCTACCAAGAAGTTCTTGAAGTGATCAAGAATGGGGTAACTCCCCTTGTTGAAGGTGAAAATGATGCACAAAAGGCTACGTAGAAGAAAGAAAAGAAGAAAGATTATGAGACATTGTTTTTGATCCATCAATGTGTGGATGGTAACAACTTTGAGAAAGTGGGTGATTGCGAACCATCGAAATAAGTGTGGGAAATCTTGGAAAAGACATATACAGAGGATTATAAAAGCAAAGGTGGTGAGATTACAAACTCACAAATGTCAATTTGAATTGATTCAAATGGAGGAGAATGAGACAACCAATATTACATAATGTGAATTAAGCGGTTGGTGAACCAAATTAAGTCTTGTGGAGAAACTGTTTGAAACAGAATGTTGTGTCGAAGATCTTGCGTTCTTTGACAGCAAGATTTGACAACATCTTAGTGGCAATTGAAAAGTCGAAGGATCTTCTGACATTGAGCAAAAATTAACTTCAAAGCTCTCTTGAGGCTCATGATCAAAGGATGGACGAGAGGGGTAACCACAAGGCAAAGGCGCAGATCACTTTGCAAGCTCGGTTCAATGAGAAGAACAAGAAGTCGAAAGGAAAATGTCACATGAAGAGAAAAGGGAATTTCAGAATTTTGGTGAAAAAATAGTCCCAAAATTCAAAGAGTTTGACTTGTCAGATGGGTGAGAGCAGCTGCAACAAAAATGGTGGTCAAAGCAACTTTAGAGGTGAAATCAAGAAGTTTGACAAGAGTAAGGTGAAATGCTTTAATTGTTAAAAGCTTGGTCGTTTCTCAAGAGAATGCAATGGCAGAGGAAATCTCAAGGAGATGAAGCTAAGGTTTCTAATCAATAGGTTAATTATGAGAATACACTTTTGGTCATGATCACGCAAGGAGAGTGTAGCAGCAGTAGCAGTAGGCTATCGGGCAACAACAATAGTAGTTCTGGGAACACTGCAGAAACATTTGCGAAAGAAAATGTTATGGTGACTGTGAGAGAAGGAGTCCAATGCAGTGAATAATGGTACTTGGATTTTGGTTTTTCTAAGCATATGATGGGTAAGAATGATTGGTTTGACAAAATCAATCAAGCCATGAAGAATAAAGTGAAATTCACGTATGACACCACTTTAGCGGTCGATGGGATCGATGATGTTTTGATCATGAGAAGGGATGATGTACATTCCTTGATCAAAGATGTATTTTACATTCATGGAATAAAATATAACCATCTAAGTATTAGCCAATTGCTTGAGAAGGGTTACAAGATTCTCCTAGAAGATAAGACTCTTCCAGTAGAACTTTCAAGATTTAGTTGAAGTCGAGATGAGTGGTTGTGGTATTACCGTCTTGGGCATCTTAATTTTCGAGATCTCAATGCGTTGCAAAGGAATGGAATGGTAACGGAGTTGTCATTCATAAATATTCTAGTTGAGATTTTTGAAGATTGTGTGAAAGCAAAGCAACACAAGGGTAAATTCAGCAAGGATACAGGTTATAGAATAAAGCATCACCTTGAGGTGGTGTATTCGGATGTGTTTGGGCCTATGCAAGTTAATTCGTGTGGTGGTAATAGGTACTTTTTTTACTTTTATCGATTATTTTAGTAGGAAGCTATGGACATACATAATAAAGAGAAAGGATGAGGTATTTGAAGTGTTTAAGAAGTTTGAGTCCATGGTTGAGCGCCAAAGCGGTCAGAAGCTCAAAATTCTCAAAACGGCTGATGGAGGCGAGTATGTCTCAAATGACGTTGGGAAGTTATGTGATGAAAAGGGGATAGTGCGTGAGGTAGTACAACCCTATAAACCGCAGTAAAATGGTGTTATCGATAGGAAGAATTGATCGATTATGAACATGGTAAGAAGCCTGTTAAAGGGGAGAAACTTGCCAAAAGAGTTGTGGGGAGAAGTGGTTTCCACAACTGCCTATTTGTCAAATAGGTGTCCTACAAAGAAGCTTAAAAATATAACACCATAAGAAGCATGGTCTGGATTCAAACTGAATCTAAACCATTTGAGAGTTTTCAGTTTTGTGGAGTATCAACATGTATCAGGTCAACTTAGAAAGAAGTTGGATGACAATGGGGAGATGATGATACTTGTGGGGCATCACCGTATTGGATGTTACAAGTTGTTTGGTGTTGAAAACAAGAGGATTGTGATCAGTCAGGACGTTTTGGTAGATGAATTGAAGCAGGTGGAACAACTTGTAACCGATTACACTCAGACGTTAACTGGTTACAGGAAAATGTTAACCGATTACACACACAATTTTTTGGATTCTGGAGAATCTGAAATTGCATAACAACACCGCATCGAAGCCATAACTGATGAAAATGTGAGATGACCAACTAGGTAAAGAGTTTAGCCTAAGAAACTCCAAGATTGTGAAATATTCTGGGATAACAAAATCAGTGATGATGGTGATTTTGTTCACTTTGCGCTTATGGCCGAATCTAAGCTCGTTAACACGAAAGAGACCTAGAGTGATCCAAAGTGGATTTGTGCTATGAAGGAGGAGCTAGAATCGATTGAGAAAAATAGTACTTTAGAATTGATTGATCTTACAGAAGGTAGGAATTCGATTGGTGTAAGAGGGGTCTATAAAGTGAAGGAAAATCCCAGAGGGGGAATAATCAAGCATAAGGCTCGATTAGTTGCAAAGGGATTTTTGCAAAGAGAAGGTATAGAATTTGATGAGGTATTTGCACCTATTGCTAGGATAGAAATTATAGGGCTAGTTATTGGTATTACAAATAGCAATAATTGGTCTATCTATCAAATAGATGTGAAGTATGCATTTTTGAACGGTCAACTTGAAGAAGAAGTGTATGTAGAACAACCCCCTGGTTTTGATGTGAAAAATCAATAGGAAAGGTTCTACAAGTTAAGAAAAGTGTTACTTGGTTCGAATCAAGCTCTGAGAGTTTGGAACAAAAGGATAGATGATTTCCTAGTTGAGGTTGGCTTCAAGAAATATATGTCCGAGCATAGAGTTTATGTGAAGACGGATGCAAGTGAAGACGTGATCATTTATTGCCTATATGTAAATGATTTATTGATCATGGGTAGCAACGAGACGAGTATTTCTAAGTTCAAGAGTGAGATTATGAAATAATTTGAGATGAGCAACCTTGGTATCATGACATACTTCCTTGACATTGAGTTATACTCTGGAGACTACTTATGCATCAAAGGAGATATACTCTGGAGATATTGAAGAGGTGTGATATGGAGTATTATAATGCTTCCATTACACCAGTTGAACCAAGGTTGCAGCTTTCCAAGCATAAAGAGGAGCAGAACATAGATCCTACTCGATATAGAAGGTTGATTAGATCATTACGTTACTTGTGCAATACGCAGCCATATTTGGAATTTAGTGTTGGCATTACGAGTAAATTCATGGAGAGACCGAAGGTGTATCACTTGGCAGCAGTCAAGAGAATCCTGAGATACGTCAAAGGATCTATTGGCTATGAAATTCTCTTTCTCACAACAGATACAAGCATAAAATGCAATTTCCTTAGTTTTACTGAATATAATGGTGTGGAGATAAAGATGATCGTAAGTCTGAAGCTGGATACATCTTTATGTACGGGGTAGCACCAATCTCATGGTGCTCGAAGAAGGAAACGGTAGTTTCACTCTCGTCTTGTGAGGCTGAGTATATTGCTTCATTATGTGAGTGTTAAGTCATATGAATAATGAATCTATTGGAAGAGTTGGACAATAATGAGGGTAAGATTGTCAAACTCTTAATTGATAATGATTCAGCCATTAATCTTGTTAAGATTCCAATTGAACATGGGAGGAGCAAGCACATTAAGATTAGGTTTCACTACTTGATGAAGATTGTTAGTGAAGACAAGTTAAGATTGGGATATTGTAGAAGTGAGGACCAAGTTGTTGATTTTTTGAATAAGGGAGTCATAAATGATGTGATCAAGAGGTTGAAGATGAGCACGTGCATGGAAGAATTGGAGCACTTGAATTAAGGTGAGGTATTGGATGAAATTATGATAACTCGTGTTGTAACCGGTTAACAAAGAGGTGTAACCGATTACAGCTTGAAGAAAAGGCATTTCTGGAAGCAAGAAAAGAACTATTGAGTTGGCATTAACCGGTTACACCTGACAGTTTATAATTTTTGTTTTGGTCTGTGTAACCGGCTAACAGTTTATGTTAACCGGTTACACGCTCGATTTTTAGCTTTTTCTTGTTGTTTAATTATTTGTTTTAGGTCCCAATTATTGTGTAACATTTGTATAAATGCCTTAGAGACATCCTCAACCCAGGTTAATGCAATTGTTCATTCTAACCCTCAATTACTCTTTCTCTCTCTCACTCTTTAATCCCCTTCTCCTCTCACTATCTTCTTCTCCATATACCTTAAATCCTCCATTAACTTACCAATTATGTGATTTCATGTTTCAACACTTTGTAAAGACAAATGTAAAGTTATTTCTATTAGAAATTAAACACTCCCACAATTATTGGAGAAGTCTAACTCTGATAAGTGTTTTCGCTATGAAAGGTGAATAGACATTAATAAATTAGCAAGTTAGTGTCACATTGTTGGGGGAGTTCAGAAAAGACAATTAGACTAAAGAACTTCAACACATCAGCATAGTAATATGGAGTCAATCTTCACAAGCATAATGATGTTAGGACATCATATTCGACATCATCTTTATAGAAGCTCCATTGCAGCAAGAACTTCAACACTAAAGAATAGTAACCTCAGTACAAAGTCCTGAAGTCATTTGGTGTACACGAGGAAGAAGATAGGCAACACTCCCCTTCAAACTAGGATGGATCTTAAAAGACCAATGGTGGCATAAGAGAATTCTTAACCATTCCTTAATCAGAAGCCCCTAGTCTATCTAGGCAAATCAGCCACCACCCCTGGTAACTCAGAACACAGGTCACAACTGTGTTCATAACTCAAATCACAGGTCACAAACTCAAACACACCAGGATAGAACATCATATCCAATATTTCTTGTGACAGATCTGAAAAAGTAGTCTCTAGATTAACCAGTCGAACACCTTGAGCACCTTGATCACCACATTTCTCCCCCTTTTTTAGCCAAAACTTGCCAAAAGAAGCCTTCACAACACTAGAATCAGGCACAATTTCCCAAATTCGAACAAAACCCATAGTAATTATGGATACACCAGACACTTCACAGAGAAGAAGGATAGGAGAAACCTATATAAATAGCTGAGCAGTAACTTAGGTATTAACGATCTTGGTCAATGAGAATGTTATTTGAGGAGAAAAACTTATGCTAAAACTAATGTGCATCGTCCAAAACAGCTTTGAACGACTTTATTAGCTCTAGAATGTTTTTGCTGAAAAGAACCAGTCTCAGTACATGCACATGCACAATCAACCATAATTTCTCCACTCCTTTCTGCCACGTGCTTGATCACACTAGCCATATCACTCCCTTGTTGGTCTTATAAGAAATATGTCCTGAATAATATTCTAACATCCAGTCAGACATTACATGCACAAACATTGACCAACACATCTTCAACCATACTATCTTCCACTGGATTCTAAGTGTTCTCCTTTCACTTAGACTTAGTGAAACACACCAAGGAATCAGAATATCACATTTGTGACATCTCTCAATAATAAGGACCCTTAGAGAGTCCTTCAAAAAATCTGTAGAGAAAAATAAATTCTCCTAGACATAACCATTAACCACTAGAGAGATATGTGAACTCCTTATTCAATCACCCGGCTTCACATGGCTAAGACCAACCTGCCTTGTCAAGATCATCAAAAATTTAATGTCACAACATGTTGCCTGACATCACATCCTCATAAAAGGCATAATATATGCACAAGCTTGAACAACACTTTAATATTTATACCATTGCAACAAAAATCCATAGAAAAATACATGACTCCCTCTGTCATGGATAACCAATGCTTCAGCTGAAGATGAAAACTTGAGTACTAGATGAAAACACATGAAAGACTTCATGCGTTCATGTTTGAAGAACAACACATTCCCACATATATTGAACCCCGACTCCCTTAGAAGAGTCAAACCAGAGTCAGATACTCTCACTCTTTGAGAATACATCCGAGTACTCTTACTCCTTCACAACACAGGGACACATCTGATCACTGTCCTTTCATAACCACACTCTATATCATGACCTTTTGAATAGGCAAGATGTCATGCATACTAGGTGTGAGGTCACTCACAATTTTTAAAACTTCTTAGTTTTCTTAAAAACTTTACTAAGGTCCAAATTATCAACACTCATCTGGAGTGACTTGCAGTAGAAGAAAAAATACCTCCTCAAAACACTTTGCTCAGATCTCAGTATATGCCAGCAATCTTCTATTGTTACATCCACTAGTAGTTATTGATACTAGTGGAGTCTTCAACAAAGTAGTCATGCATTCACCAAGGATACTACTGTAGACAGGATTAGACTTTCCACATTCTAATCCACATAGTCAGAAATGCCACTTCTGACAATAATGCACGAGCATCCAACTTCACATGCACAATCCCAAGCAAAAAAAAAGCCATCAACAATCATGATGATACAACATCATTTGGGACATCAGCTTCTTATTACAGAACCCAATTACATTGGTTCTTAAATAATAATTCAAAGGATTCATTGTGCATAGAAATCCTTTAAGAAGCTCCCAATAGAACACAACCAGTGCAACTCATCTAGGTTTTTCCAAACACCTGAATGTTATGGAGAGAAATAAACTCTCACATATTATGTAAAACACAATGTTCAGAATGCAGAATTGCATAACTCCTCAGAAAAATACTTAGTCTCTCATCAAAGTATTCACCATTAGTCTCATGGACAACCTCCTTAGAGGATAAACAAATACTCACCTCCCATCAAAGTATTTACCATTAGTCAGATAAGGCTACCTTCTCACAGTAGGCAAGATATTTTGTCTGACATCTTTCTTTTACATACATCTGGCACCAGCTGATGACATGCATTCACACTCCGATATTCCAGATTAGGTTAGTGGCTTGACCTTAAACTCCACTCTAGACAACAATAACTTCCTTGGCTGAAGGAGTAAAACACACTTTGAGACGATGTTCCAACATCATATTCGACATTAGTCTCAAACACATGAATTTCACCATTAACTATGGTCTAGAGACACCATAGTAATCCATAACTCTTGCAAGGGACACAAGAGGATCAACCATCAGTAGTTGATCAATTTTCAACACCAGATCATCCATACATGTAGGAACCTGCATATTACACATCTCAAGAATCTTCTTCTTAAACTTTTAAAATTCAGACCTCTTGTATGACTTTGAGATGTTGGATGTAATTCTTATGCACCTAAAGAAGAGATTCCTTTTAATAGGTATCTGTAGAAGATTTACAATAGTATCATTGACTGGTCATTATACACCACAAGCAGACTGTTCAGACTAAGTCTGCTTCTCCCAATACACAAGGATCTCCTTCAATCCTCGCAAAACAAATATTCTATTATGTGAGGACACCATATAACTTAACTCTAACTCAAGAAGGAACTTCCCATATAGATACCAGAGAACTATAATCATTTGGTCCAAAAATAATAACTCCTCCTTGCTTCCAACAACTGAAATACCCATCCTAGGTGACTCAGATGACACTTCAACAGTGCAAACACCAATCAACCACATAATTCCGGTTGACACAACTCTAATGCAGACATTCCCTTGGATGACCTTTCCACAATAACAGAACAAGAGTTTCATGCTCTCATAGACTTGATAAGAGTACCAAGTCAGAGTAAACAACCTCCATCCTATTTATGAAAACTACCACCAGACATATTGAGAAAAATAAATTCTCAATACAAGGATGTCAAGACATTATGTCTGACACTTCTTCAAGTTTTTCTAGCTTCAGATTAAGGATCCCCCTTTATTAACTGCTAATAATTCTTTGAGAATCATACATCCTCCCTTCCAATAGCTGCACATATTGTGATTGGTACATGCCAATAACTCCTCTCTAAATAGAATTTGTTCAATGTCCATAAACATGATCCCATAAATCTGGATCCTCTGATCAGAAGAATCTTCCATATGTTAGAGAGAATTCCCTTGACACTTTATCTTGTTCTCCATATATAAAGGATCTGAATGAGATACCTTTATCAAGCCTCCATAGGAAAGCAAAGCACAGCCTCTGCACTCCTACTTCACTTAGATTAGAAATAAACTAATCTAATGAGTGTCCAATATATTGATTGTGTCCTAGCCAACATACCTTATCTAAGACATGTTTCTATCATAGAAATTTCTTAGACATAAAATGCATATGGCTCTTCTTCCAGATCAGGAGTAGGTTCCAAACATAAGTGATCAATACACATTTGTTTAACACCCAAGCATTTGTTATGTCCTACCTTTATTCAACAAGATTCTGCACAATCTGCTGGTTTGATGTTCCAACATCTGGTAGGACATCAATTCCCTTCACAAAGAATACACCAAGAGATTCTGTATCAAAGGCTAGAGATTGGTCTTTTAGAGTTAAAAGCAAAAATAAGTTGCTTTTAACTTTCTTCAGATCTCTTTTCAACAGACTCATTAAAAATGCCTTTATGAGTGGACTTAAGATTAACTTCAAGTATCTTTGGCCATTTTAAAAAGTTAGTTAAATCTCTCTTCAAGTATCACCACACCATAGGATACACTTTTAGAGGAGAACAGAGTGTTGCATCCTCAACACACAACCACCAGGAGTCTTCCATATATATATATATATATATATATATATATATATATATATATATATATATATATATATATATATATATATATATATATATATATATATATATATATATATATATATATATATATATATATATATATATATATATATATATATATATATATATATATATATATATATATATATATACATATATATATATATATATATGCAACGAAGCACAAATCAGAAAACTCCTCAACACCCTTCAGACCCAACACAAACCCTTGCATAAACACACCATATTCTAGGTGCAACAGGTTAACTTAGATTTGAAAATAAATCAAACTCTCAACAGAACTGCTCTCCATCAAAGCTAAAAGCCTAAAAATACCATACAGGTCCAACAGAACCCTGTCAGAATAGTACATCCTCCACTTCAAGAGACCATTCAAACAACAATATGAGTTTTCCAAATTCAAACAACTTTTTAGTAGATATCTCATTCCTTGCCAAACCAGAAAATATCTTCCCAGAATCTCACCCGGAAACAGAACAAGATGTTTGTCTACTCTGATACCAATCGAAATTTTGATAGGTTAGAACTCAAATGTCCTATGACATGTTGAGACATCTGATCTGAACAAACAAACAGGCAAGATATAAGCATTATCAAAATAGTACTGAAAAGCAATAAACAACACACAAAAGTTGTTAACCCAGTTCGAAGCAACTCTCCTACTTTGGGGACATACCAAACCAGGAACAAGTCCACTATGATAGTATTAATTCATAGACCCTACAGAAAACATACTAATTTACAATTTACTCACTTAATCACTACTCGTGCTATACTCTTATCTAAAACTCGCCTAGATATGAAGTCATCCTCAATCCCTCATCAATCACAGACATCGATTGGACAACAACACAGGAAGACACACTTCTATGATAGCAAAACAGAAGACACACTTCCATGACAATATTCATCAAGACACTTGACAAGAACACAACTTGGAGTTGCTTAAAAGCTTCCTCCAATAACAATAATCAACTATGTGCTTAAAAGCTTAAGAGTGATAACAGAACCTTGCAATTTAAGAAACACAATCCAACTCACATGTCGAGTGGATCACACAAGTAACTCTTTTAGAGAGTAGTATAAACTCAACCCTTATGACTACATCTTTTCAATTCTCGGCTGGTACAAATCCTAAGTTACAAAGCTTCTATTTATAACATATTCCCAACTATATTTGAGCCTTCAATCACAGTTCATTAGTTGTTACAATTCTGCAAAAGATTATGCATAACAATGGGACTTCAATCAAATCTTCCTAATTTATCTCCATAATTAGAAAGTGCATATTCTTCAATATTTTTCTTGATTCTTCTTGACTTATAAAACAACGTCCCATAGGATAATATAGTATCCTTAAAATACATTTCGTTTTTGCTACTTAACAGAATATAATAGTCAAATCAGCTCAGGCACGATGTCGTATGCTCCTTTATAGGACATCTTATACGACATGTTGTTCCAGATGATCAGAACTTCCCATCTCAACATGTCTTAACATAAGATAGGACTTCTTGCTCAACATGTTCTTGTTAGCAAGTTAACATCTCCTATCTAACATATTGTTGCTATATTTATTTTACTAAAATTAATGTCAATCTTAAAATTAGAGAATTAACACTAATAACCTTAAGCTATTGTTAAATGAATTTTCTCGCTCATAAATTCAACATTCGACTTATTTATAAATGTAGACCTTTTAAACACTCACTTGAACTCAATAATCTCTCGCACAATTATGAGTCCTCACATCCTATAACAAAATCCAACACACAATATCTAATTCTCCAAGACTTGTGGAAGAAATTGTTAGGTGTAAATGTGAATGGTTAAGTCTCACATCGCTTATGAATGAGTGAGATGTTGAATTTATAAGAGATGAGACTCATATACCTAATGTTTTAAAATTTTGGATGGAGATATAGCATCTCTCTTGTGATCTTAGAGCATTAGATGTCTGTTGTTGTTTCTGATTTTCCAGAACTCTCCAATAAATGATATCAGAGTCATACTTAGACTTTGTTTGAGAGCGGTAGGATGCAGAGGACTTGCACTTGTAAGAAAGATTGTTTAGTGCAAATGTAAGTGATCAAGTCTCACATTATTTATAAATGAGTGAAATGTTAAATTTATAAAAGAGAAGAATTATATATATACCACACTGCTTCAAATGTGAAAGAGTAAATAAGGACAAAATAAAGAAATGTGTGTGATAACCTATAAATGAGTGAAATATTAAATTTATAAGAGAAGCAAGTTATATTGTGAAAGAGTAATAAGTGAGGACAAAATAAAGTAATGTGTGTGGATGAGTGTGTTGCCCAAGGACATATCATTCCCCCATATTGTCAATCCGAGTTCGATTCCTAATAGTAACAATGCTTAGCCCCGAACTCTGGATTCCCCTAAAAACTAGTTGGTAAAAAAAATATATATATATATATTAACTTTAAGGTATATTTTCATACTTTTTTTTCATTGCAAGTTAAGCTCATAAACAGATTGAACAACTATACAAAACATATAACTATGTGATAGCAGATGCAGAAGTTACTTGTCTTATGTTACTGAAACAAATATAAGAAAATATGTATGGTAACAGAAACGTGTATACATGTGTGCTCTTCTGATGAATATTTAAACAACAATAAATAGCTTCTCCCAAAAAAAAGGAGCTGTGTTCAAAACAATTATACAAATAATAACACCCTTACAGACCCAAAAAAAAAAATTAAAAATAATAACACCCTCAAAAATAACTTGATTCTAATTTGTTATCTTCTGTATCGTCCAACAACTGCACATAATTTAGACAACATGCATGAACAAATAAATATAAAAAAATAACTGTAACCTGTAAACAAAAGAATTGCAATACAATCACAACAGTGGAGTGACAACTGACATGTTATTCAATCTGCCAACTTTTATTTTCTCTAGCAGTTGATTCCACACATCTGAGAATCAGGACCGGTGACTCGTGTTGTAAAAGGGTCGATTCGAACCCATAAAAGCGAAAAGATGGATGCAAGAAGAATGGACCAAACAACCACGATGGTTGGCGTTCGGTTCTGGCGTCCCATAAGACCTTTAAGGAAAGGGTATAAATGGATGATCACCCAAAATGCAAAGAAAAGTTTACCAAAGAGTGGTCCCCATGATTGGTAGCCACTGTTAACAGCGTAGGAGATTCCTGCAACGACTCCGACGAGGTTTATAATAAGAAGAGTCGTTGGTGGAATGAGAAGTGTTGTCCATTTAAACATGTATAGTTCTGCAGAGTCTCCGTCTTCGTCGGATGCTTTTGAGGTAACGGTGAAGTTTGTGTCAATTCCAGCAAGTACTTTGAGTAAACCTTGGAACACGGCGAAAAGATGAGCTGAAACACCACCGATAACCCAAAATTGTTCGTTTCTCCACCATTCATCGATTCCAACACCACTCCACCTCATCTCTAGGATACCGGTTGCAAAGATGGAAAGAAAGAGAGATATAAACCAAATACTTGCAATGTTACTAATCTGCAAGCAAAAAGAGGAATCGCAAATTGAGAGTCTATAAGGAGCGAGTAATATACTATATTTTGTTCAAGAAGAAATCACGAACCTGTGGAATAATGAACTTGTTAGTCAAGAGACAAACAGCAGGTAAGGTACAATACATGAGGAGGGGAATGGAAGTGATTGGATAGATTGTGGTGTTTATATAGGCAAACCTCTCAAGCCACTTTAGCCTTCCACTATAACCGTACCAGATGGGACAATGTCGACTTAGTAGAATTTCCACTGAGCCTAAAGCCCACCGAAGCACTTGGTTCAAACGATCAGAAAGATTGATGGGAGCTGAACCTTTAAATGCTGCAAGCTTGGGCATGCAGTATATAGACCTCCAACCGCGGGCATGCATCTTAAATCCAGTAAGAATATCTTCTGTGACAGAACCATAGATCCATCCAATCTGTGGAATATAAGACAAATATTGATTACATTCAAATATTGATTCATGCTTTAAAAGTAATGGATTAGTGTCATTCTCTATTATACCTCAGTTCCCCATTCTGATTTATCTTCGTAACCACAACTGATAACATGAATTGCCTCCTTAAGGAGAGTTTCTGGAGTTGCAGACTGAGGAACGCCGCCATTTTCCATAAGTGTAGATGCAACAAAAACAGCAGATTGACCAAACCTTTTCTCGAGGCTCATTTGAGACATGAGAAGGGATTTCTCATCATCAAATCCAGCACCTGAATAAAATGGTTGTATTAGAAAAGAAAATTATAATTTCCCTCTTCCCCAATTGTTTAACAAAAGAAAATGAACTTCATATAGAAAGCAAGTAAATATTCAATAAGCACACTTTACCTTCCACCCCTTCTTCTATATCCTCTAGACTAAAGATGGGCACAGTTGGATCAACATGCTTGCTAGATTTCTTTTTTGAGCCTTTCTTGCCAGATTTTGAGCCCTTTCGATCTCCACCACAAAGTGAAGAAACAAATCCAGGCTTTTTATGCTTGGGTTTAATAGGAGGATCATAACCATATAAAGCAGTTCTATTGAAGACACATCCAGTACCCACATAAACTGGGCCTTGAATGCCATCCAATCCTCGCAAGTTAATCTGTACAAAAAGAGACAAGATGGAAAAATAAATATTATATAAAACAATTCATGTATAATGTATTCACTTAATAACTTAAGTTTTTGGGAAAGTTTGTACAAGATGGGAAAGTTTGCGGAGCAACTTTCCCCACCCTCGCCTTTCTATAATGTTTTTGGAAATGTACATCTAGACGGCATAGAATTCACGTCTTTCCAAATCTGTAGACCATAAGTGATATTGGGGGATGGAAAATCCTCCTCTTGCAAGAGGGGACTTATTTGATATAAAACCATTCATGTGCTTTCACCTTATAGCTTAAACTTTTGGGATAGATGACTCATGACAATAAGGGGTAACCCATTCGGAAAGAAGTTGAATATCATTACGAAAAATCTAACCTAAAACCTAACAGAAATCAGATGAATATCCAGTAAGATACTTACGTCAAAGAAAACGGTATTACGATTGGCATATCGATCATTTCTATCAATACCATCAAACCTCTGTGGAAATTGGACATAGCAAACATTTTTTCCAAGGTTGGGATCCATCATAAAACACATAGCTTCCCTCAAGGCCTTGCTGTTGTTTATGTAATGATCACAATCAAGATTCAATAAGAAAGGTCCATTGGTAAGGACAGCTGATACTCGAACCTGAAACAGATAAATTTATCATCAATGGTTAGATAAGTACACTAGTAGAGAAAAATAAGATTTCACCATTTTCTATAGTTCACTCACAAGTGCATTCATGGCACCAGCCTTCTTGTGATGTTGGAACCCTGGACGCTTTTCACGAGAAACATAGACTAAACGCGGAAGTTCATTACCCTCAGTATCAAGTCCTCCACTTTGGCCCAAGAAAACCTACAGATAAATCAAATGCTTAAAACTTCCTCAAACTCAACTAAAATCCAACAACACACATTGCATCAAACTTGCCATAAGTCAAAACGTCAAAAACATGCATGAGTAAGTATTCCGTTTGTCCCTAATTATAAGACCCTTGTAGATAATCTTTACAAATTTCTAGATACATTCATTACTGTTTTTGCAAATATATCCCTTATTAATACTACTAATTTGCATTTGAATATGAAAAATCAATGATGAATGCATTTACATACAAAGGGTAATTTATTAATAGGCATGCACAAATTATATAAAGTCACAAAAGGTCTTATAAATAGGTGCAGATGGAGTATTATTTGCAAGAGTAAACTATTTTGTAAGAGTAAACACGAGAAACGACAATATACCTAGGTTGACCCCTATAATATTTAATCAATCTAGGTAGATGAAACTCTTGAGGGAAAATAGCGGTAAATGAAGCAGAGAAGGCCATTTAAGAATTTATCATGAGAAATCAACCAACAAAAAAGAAAAACAAATAAATTACCTGGATCATTCCTGGATGGTCTCTGGTGTTGTTTCCAGGCCAAGGTGTACCATCTTGCATCACCCATCCTTCTTCCGGAACTTTCGTTGCTTTTGCAACAAGTCCATTGATACGAATTTTAAATTCTTCATATTCTCTCTGAAACAAAAAGGAATGATCATTAAAAGGTGTTGGTAAGTGCTAAGAAGCATAGATTACAGTATCACACAAACACAAGCCAAGATAGAAGAATAAATATAATTGATTTGCAAGTCAATCAGATTTACCTTCATTGCTCTACGATCTTTGACGAACGAAGGTTGGACCTTATCTTTCAAATAGTCAATTTTCTTTGAAAAGTACCACTCAGGAGCTCGCGGTTCAATTGCATATTTCTTACTGAAAGGGACCCATTTCCTAGCGAATTCTGATGTCTCGGCAAGAGCCTCAAATGTCAACATAGCAGCACCATCATCAGAGACATAACAGGAGACCTTGTCTACTGGGTAGTCAACAGCAAGAATTGAGAGTACAGTATTGGCTGTCACAATTGGGGGCTCCTTTAAGGGATCAACAGTACTGACGAAAATGTCAACTGCTGCTAGCTGTGACAGTTCCCCTTCCTGATCATATCTGCAACTCATGTCAATTATGGCTCAGTTTGGATATTCTAGCTTATGACAGTTTCTAAAATAACATATTTATAGGGTATTCCTTCAGAAAAGGTGTTTTATAAAATTTAACAAGTTACATGAGAAAGCTTATGAACAAATTGAGGCTCTACCTTAATGAAAGCCTGTCAAGATATGTTTCACGGTTCACAGGAAGCCATTTGGGGAACTGATCCAATATCCAAGAAAAGGCAAACCAAATTTCACATATAACTGATATTAACCACAATGCATACGCATTGGGTACAGGATTTGTAATTCGGTAGTGCAAGAAAATGCAGAGGATAATAAGCCGCAGAACAATGACCATACGGTATGGATTTATTCTGGAAGATGGAATAGAAACCTTCCTCGAAAGAGGTTGCCGAGCTTCATCATTCCTGCATAATCAAAACAAGGTGTTTAGCACTGAAGCTTAAAAACAAGAAACGTGCATTTTGCTAAAATAAAAAGCGACACAATTGAATGAAGCACGCATTCTTATGAAGAAATATAGAAGTACTCACAACAAGGAATCATCGAAAAACACATCAGTACTGGCATCAATATCTCCGATTCCTCTTTCAGATGTAGCTTGACCAGTGCTCATTGGAATAGCGTTCTTATTATCGTGCTTCATTTTCCACCCATCAACTCTTTCTTTCCATGCTACATTTCCCAATCCTGGTTCAACAACCCTGATATTCGCTGCTCAAGGAATACAAATTAACACCTAAAATCAATATTAGATAGAAATGACACTATATATGAATGTGCATAGTTTGAGAGGGGGAGGAATTACGTGATTGATTAAGATCGGACGAATATGATAGATGATTATGAACTCGTTTCCCACGAAGATTTCCAGGAGATGCCATTGACATCCTCTCAGGTGAGGCTGCAGACAATTCTCCAGATGTCTGAAAATGAAGATTTAGCAAAGAATATTTATAATTCAAAATCTGTTGGGAAATATTTGTTCAAGTTCATATTATGGAAAAAAATAATATAGAGGAAGCTAGTTGAACAACCTCTTGTCCGCCGGTTAGCCGAGGAACGTGATTGTGAGAAACTTCCTTATCATAATTTGGAGCATCGACCTCCTCACCTCGGCCATAAGCCATTTGCCAGCTCAACATGCGTTCTGCAATCTTTTGCTTTTGGCTCTGAGTTTCTGAGTTGTACTTGAAGTCATTGGCATCATTATCAGCACCACCATCCTCTTCCCGGTCTCCAAGAATTGCAGGACTACCTGAAATCAATTAAATAAGCATGGTAATTACTAGTTACATCAAAAAATAGAGGAAGACAGCAGACATGATAGCAAGAAAATATGTTGTTTGCTTTAATAATATTTACCATGCAGTTATAGAAGCAGTTAAACATGTAATCAAATACAAATAAATTCTTCTATGAACTATCTATATACTTCAACGATTTTGTTCGAGTCAAAGGTAATAGCACATATTATTATCGGTAGGGGCACAGCTTGCACCTACTATTACCAACACTATCCTTCATTGAATCCGATAGTGAAGGACCAGATTCATTTACTAGCTTTGTTAAGTGACTTTAATTTAAATCATGTCCTAGCTATAGAAGGTCCAATATGTTCATTGAGAAATTTTTTAATCAAAATAATATATTTTCACGAAATTAAAAACCTAGCATCATTCTGACTCAGGTCATATATCACCGTTCATATATCACACGAAAGAGGACAATTTGCTTCCAAGAAAACTTCATATTGTCTAGCACACCAAAGCTGTGGTCTTCTAAAAAATTGAAAACTACATTAAGACAAATAACAGGTTTTTATCCTTATTTTACCTTTGTGCTTATTGTACCGAGTTTTGCACTGGGGGCAAGACTGATTCCCATCTTTCCTTTCATACTCATAACACGGCCTACAGACAGGGAAGGCACAAACACCGCAAGCAATGAACGGATTCCCATCAACAGTGCTACCAATATTATCACCACATATCTGGCAGACTTGGCTACCCATCGTCTTCATCGGCTTATCCTGAGTATTACAAGTAGTACCAAAATTCACCAGTAAGCATCAATGAATAATAATCTCATCCTATGTAATATCGACACTTCTAAAAAAAGTTGTCTTTGTTACTGTCCAAAACCGACAACGAAACTTGTAATTACATTTAATTTATTCATTTTTTCAAATTATTACCGATACTGACATGTCAGTGTCGGTGCTCTGTCTTCTGATAGATCTCATCCCAAACAACTTTCTATACTATTCAACTAAAATCAAATGATCAATTCACATTAAAATATAACTCACCCCAGATTCCCCTTCTGAGTCCATCATAGTCTCCTACTCAGCTCTCAGATCCCAAATAGGAATCAAACACTAATCCAAACTCAACAAGTTACACACATCACTTCAAATACTTCACCACTTTCAAATATTCCTAATCCACTTCAGAAGCAACAACTCCTTTTTTTTATATATAACTCAAACCTCAGATCTGTACAACAAAAACAGTAAAATAAATCAGATCACTAAATTCCATCCAATTTTCCAGTAAACATTCTCAATTCAACAATTTGTAAAAATGAAAAAGAAAAAAAAAAGTTTAGATCTCTTCAACTCTCATCAATTACTAACAAAACCATAAACCATACAATTCAAATCAATGCAAATTTATTAACAGTAAACTCAAAATTACACAATTATCACTTCCTATACCATAAAACCCTAAATCCGAAATTCAACATCATTGGATCAAAGAATCACCTCAAAGAAGAGATCTAAGCAGATGAATAAAGAGCAACAGAATTCAACAGTAACAAGCAAGAAATGAGATGTGATTGAGAACTTAATAAGCGGAATTCGGATCCAACCCAATCTAATTGACCGACAGAAAGAGAAAGAGAAAAAGAGTTATTATTATAACTATAACAATAAAACAAAAAAATTGTTATTCTCTATCTCTCTCTCTCTCTTTCTACATTGAATGACTTTGGTTTGTTTAATTTATAGTTCTCTACTATGTGTATAGCTGGAAATGAATAGATAAAGAAAATAAAATGGGAGTAGAGTTAGACATGATGAAAGTGACAATTTAACTACGGAGTTATTATAATGGAGTTAAATGTTGCCACCGACAGATGAGGATGAGTGACAGCTGATTATAAAGGGATCTGATTTGCATCATTTTCCGACCTTAATCATTTGATTTAAGTTTAATTCTACAAAGTGAAAATGATACCGAGAATGTAAATAGTCATGCTATGGGGTAGGAACGGGCCTTTTATCTTGTTTCGCAACTTAGTTTTGATAATTTTTATTACTGAAAAAGATCTTTCAGTTGTGGAAGTAGAAATTGAAAGAGTCATGATAAAATAGAGTAGTCTATTAATCAATAAGTAACTTGTATTCCTATTAGTTGCAACCAAACTTGAATATGATTTTTGAATAGTTGATAAATTCTTTAAATTTGATAGTTGATAAATTCTTTAAATTTGCTGATTGACGGGCATCAACAAGAAATTGTCGAAGTTGAAATTGCAAAGTAATCTTTTCTTGCCCATTTAAATTCATAGGATAATATTTTTCAACTAGAGTACAAATAGTATTAATGTCAAAAGCTTTATAATTACCCTTACGAATCAAAGCACAACTTAGAGTTAACAAATCTATTACTTGCTCATTAAATCTATTATTCAACTCTTGTAATTGTTGATCAATAATAACAAAAAATATTTCAACTTCAAAGTAATGTTCTAGTGTGACTGTAATTACAAATTCACAATCAAACATGTTGCTATAAGTTATAACAAACCGAAAAAAATTCTTTACAAGTTAATAACAATAATTATCATCAAATTGTTGGAAATCCACCAAGACCTATGGAGAATTTTTATCAATCTTGATGAAAAAGATTATTATCAATACACAATAACAATGAAAGAAAAAATTAGGGTTTGACGAAATTTGGAAAAAAGATGATGATTTTCTGTAGAGTTTACAATATCACTTTGCAACTGTAAAATTATATGAATACTTTATGTTTATAATATAGGGATTACTCCCTATTTATAATGAGTTTGTTTGCTCCCTAAGTCAAAGCTCCCAAATACAAAAGTCTGAAATACTTAATTCTGCAAAGACTACAAAATTATACCTAAGTCAAAATACCTGCCGAAGCTACTCCTTTGATATTTTAACACACACTAGGCTAAACTATTTCAATACAACCTTCCTTCTATCGAGCAACCTACTTCGGCACAAGGAATTACAATCTCAACACACAATTTAATTCATTGTGTCTAAGTTGTCTATATTCATCATAGCTCTTAATTTTCTGAACACTTCGACTTGCATATCCTTTGCCATGATATCTACAATCTGATTCTCAGTTCTATAGTGTTTCAAGTTCAGCCTCCCTTTTAGCTACCTTTTCTCGAAGATAATGGAACTTAATTTTGATGTGCTTGCTTTTGCCATGTCTTATCATATTCTTTGCCAGATTGATAGTTGACATGTTGTCGATCTTCATGGTAATTATTCCATGATCCTTCCTGTAATTTCTTCAATCAAGTTCACCATCCTTGTTGCTTGACATGCACAAACAGAAGCAGTTATGTACTCTGTTTCACACGATGATAATGTCACTACTGATTCTTTTCTTGAACTCTAAGTAATTGGTGTACCACCTAACATAAACACATAATCAATTGTGGATTTTTTATCCTCAGCATCACTACACCAACTTGAGTCGGTGTAACCCACTGAGTTACATTCTTTTCCTTCATCATCTGCAGGAAACAAAATGCCATAGTCGAGAGTTCCTTTAAGATACATTAGTATCCTCTTCTTCGCTGTTAGATGTGATACATTTGGCTTCTACATGAATCTACTCACCATATCTATATTGTATGCTAAGTCAGGAATTGTGTGACAAAGATACCTTAATGACCCAATAAGTCTTATGTACTATGTTGGGTCAACATCATCTTTGTATGAGTCTTTTGACAGTTGCATTCTTGGTTCATCGGGTGTCAAAGTCGAGTTACATTTTTCCATCTCAAATCTCTTGAGAATTTCACGTGCATGTCTTCTTTGATGCATCATCAAACCTCTACTACTCTTGTAGAACTCAATGCCAAGGAAATATGAAATATGTCCAAGATCTGACACTTTGATTTCTTGCTAAGATCACCTTTGAAGTCTTTGATCTCCTTCTTGCAGCTACCTGTTATCAACAAGTCATCGACATAAAGATATAGTATAAGCAATTCACTTTTGCTTATTCATATATATACTTCATGCTCAGTTGTGCACTTCACAAATTCCTTATCCCTTAGAAAATTGTAAATCTTCTTATTCCAAGATCTTGAAGCTTGTTTAAGTCCACACAGGGCTTTATGCAGCTGTTGTACCCCAAAATTTGCCCTCGCATTTTTCCACAAGAAATCTCAGCTTCAGGCATTTCCTGATTTTTCAAACTGGCTCAAGAATCGGACAAACGGACTTTTCTCGTCAGTCAAACAAAATTAGGGTTTTATTGATTTTCAGGACTCTGGATTGCTTCAAACAGTTGGCTTAGGGTTTTGGTTGATTCTGGCTCAATTGTGATCAGGCGAATGTTCGTTAGCATTTAATCAGGAATTAAGGTGTTATGGGCATATTCTCAGAAGGATTTAAATTCCACAGCACTTTGCAGTTTATTCCGAGATTCGGGTTAAATTCGCATTGTTTTGATTTAATCAGTAAAAGAGACAGTTGGTTTGAATTCACGTTGGTTTGTCAAAAGAAATGTGCAGTTTGGATTTACAGTGCTTGGTAAGAAATCAGCAAGAAAGGATTGCGTCTGACCGATTATTGCGTTCGACTGTGCGTTGCTTTGGATGATGGAGACGTCAAGTTCATTTATCGACGAAGAATCAATGTTTAGTTGATTATTTATGGTGCTAAGAATTAAATATTTGAAATTTAATTTTCATTTTATTTAATTTAAGGAACTATAAATAACAAGTAAATAATTGAAAAGGAATCGGAAAGAATTAAATGAGCCAATAGAATTTTTATTTCATATTTAATATTTGCTACAATTATTATTTGGATACAAGTATTTATTTACGAAGTATTTAAAATAATAATGGTTTACAATAATTAAATTGAAAATAAAAACTATCCTATTTTTTCTAAATATTTTCTAAGTCCCTAATTCTTCATTCTTCACTTCGCTCCGGTGCTCCATTTTTCATCTGCAAAAGAAAAGAGAAAAAAAAAGCAGTTAAATTGAAAAGACAGATAAAATTTGCAGTCATCATTAAGGACCACTGATTGGGATCAGTTAACCCTCTCTGCAAATCACGGGATTTCTCCCGGTTCACAAAGAGGGAAGAATTTTATTCATTTAATCATGAATGCAAAATGTCAAAATGCATAAATTCAAAATGTCAAAACTGCATAGTTCAAGTTCAACCAAACTGAAGAAATCCAATTTCCTGCTTTATGTCAAAAAGGCCAAGTTACAACTTTCTATCAAAATCCAAGAAGTACAATTTGCTGTCAAAAGTGCCAAAAGCTGTCATGAAAAGGATTTGGCAAAGATATGGAAAGTTCACAAAATACAAAAGCTGTCAAAGAAGAGATAAAGAATGCAGAGGAAAGCATGGTATGCAAGAAAACTCTTTTATCATCATTTCCCATCAGTAGCCACTTTCAGAAAAGTACAGAAATAAAGCATAGTTTAATATTTAAACTGTACTGAGAGAGAGAAAAAGAAGAGATAAGATGCAGGTTTTCAGGCTTAGGCAGGCAGAGATAGGAAGAAGCATATAACACACAAGAACAACACAGTTCAGCAGGAGAAGATACAGAAAATATACAAACTCCCACTGCATAAACCTGAACAAAAGAAACACCAAAGAAATATACAAAACTGCTAAGCAAGCATAAACCGGCTAAGCCTTTTAACCTGCTAGCAGTGTCAAAAACCAGAAAAACCAGTTTTTCAATACAACTTCCACTGGTGGAAGTATAGTGTAAAAAGTGTCAAAAACCAGAAAACCAGTTTTTCAATACAACTTCCACTGGTGAAAGTATAGTGTAAAAAGTGTCAAAAAAACCAGAAAACCAGTTTTTCAATACAACTTCCACTGGTGGAAGTATAGTGTAAAAAGTGTCAAAAACCAGAAAACCAGTTTTTTCAATACAACTTCCACTGGTGGAAGTATAGTGTAAAAAGTGTCAAAAACCAGAAAACCAGTTTTTCAATACCAACTTCCATCTCAGCTTACACACACTTAGACAAAGTTATCAAACACCTTCCAAAGATCAGAACCAAGCTTTTGCACGACCCTTGCACCTCTCAAACACTCCCCTTGCCATAATCACTCTCAAACAGCAAAAACAGGGCAAGTCCTGCAGTTTGAGTGCCAACTTCTATTTCTCTCAAGCTCTCTTGCCCAAACCAGTTCACATACCTTCCTTACCACCTATGCAAGCTATCCAAAAACTAAAGCACGATCTGTAACACCTCCAAGCTACTTCACCATTTTTATTTTTTCTATTTTGCAGTTGAAGTTCTCTAGCACGATTCAGGGAGTTTCAAGACAAAGTAGAACTTGGAATAGCATCCTCACACTTCAAGGAAGCTATACAAATCATCATCTTGCTCTGAAAACTCCTCCATTGCAAAGCACGATTCCAACTGAATAGGTATCTTCATGAAGTTCTATCTCTCAGTATAAGCATTGTTAGCTTTAGGTTTGTGAAGGAAACATGTCACAATCATAGCCCTGAACATGCCCATATAATTAAATTTGAAAATACTTTTTTTCTTTTCTTTTAATTAAAACATATATTTGTACATATCATACAATATAACTGAAAATACCTTTTTCTTATAAATATACTTTTGTACATAGCACATGAAAAAATACTTTTTTTAAAAAACTTAGAAATATTTTCTTCTTAAAACATCATTTTTTATACATAATTTAATTAGAGCTTGAACATTCAATTAAAACATTTCTTTTGTGCATATTAAAAATATACAAATCAAAGACTCATTAAACGCATATTTAGGTCAAAGCAAATACCTAACATTACTTTCTTAAAATCATATTGTCACACCTGTAAATAATTACATACCTACACAATACATCTCACACTTACACAATACAAATACATTCACATTGCCCTATACACATTTGTTTATCTCATATTTGTATATTCGTCATTTACATTTTATCGCAAATTCGACTTGGTTGTAACTTATTGGATACTATAAGTCTCATCCCCATTCATACACATGTACCCCCACTCCCGGATACTTATTTTGTAATAGCGTAGATTTTACATTTCCGCAATTTACAGTTTTCCAATTATACCATGGTTAGACCTAGGGTTTGCATGTACATAAAATCAAACGCTAGATAACCTAATACAAGACAAATACATGAAATCAGTACACAATCACACTTGCACCCCCCGAACCCACGAAATATCTCAAAAGGTTTTTGCTGTGCTTTTTTAACCTTTCCTTTAGGATAAAATAAAAAGTCGGTGGCGACTCTTGCTCAACCGCACAAGTGCGAATACGAACGCAAAACACTAGTCAGTTCTCTCACCGTATCACAGAACTGGCGACTCTGCTGGGGAGTACTACTCAAAGTGGGGTTACCTTAGGGTTTAGATCACCTTTGTTTTCAATTGATTGCTTTGTTTGCTTTTACATTTGTGGGCTTTGTATCAGAGTTTTATAGATCCTAATCCGGATCTGGGGAAACCCTTTTAGGTAGCATAATCTGTGAGGGACCTGTCCGGCGTATACCGACATGGGTGAAGCAGTGGCTACGTTGGTGTGGCGCCTTGGTCTGTACCGATATCCCTCGTGTTGAAACGGGGAGAATATGGGTCTTCCGAGGAGTCGTTAAGCACCAACCGACCTTAGAACCCTAAATTAACCCAACTTGGCCATTAGAACAGTAGCAATATGCTACACTCATTGAGGCTAAACTCTCGCGATGGTTCCGGCCGCGAGAAAAGGTTGCTGTTGTACCCCAAAATTTGCCCTCCCATATTCATCAAGAAATTGCCAAGTCAAGGTCATAAAATTCCCCCAGGGTTGTGCAGCTCAACTGTCTCCTATACAGTCAAAACTAGGGTTTGAGTTCTGGTCAAGCAAATGAGCTTTTCAAAGGCCCAATCAAGTCTCACATGCTTACAAAGATGGTCAAATATCCTCATGTCAAGTTTTAAGGCATTCAGCTCAAAATTGCACAGTCAAAACCCTAAATTGCACTACAGTCAACTGTAGGGGCAAAATGGTCATTTGACAGTCAAAAGTTCAAATTTTTGGTCAACATATCATTTTGAAGCCACAAACATCATTTGATCAATGCTTGATCATGATTCTCAAAATTTGGCTCAGAAATCATCAAAGATGCAAAAGTTGCTATATTTGGACAGCTGAAAAAGTCAACTGAAATTGACCAGGGCATAACTTTCACATGGATTATCAGAAAAATTCCATCCAAAGCTCATTTTGAAGAGAAATACATTTCCTACAATTCATCTTCATGTTCCAAGTCCAAGAAATGCTCTCACAAAAAGTTATCAATTTCAACATTATAGGTCATTTTCAAAAGTCAACAAAAAGTGACTTTAAGTCAAAGGCCATAACTTGAGATTGGTAAATCAAAATGACATGGGACCAAAGGCATTGGTTAAAGGACTCAAAGACCTTTCCAAAATGTCCAAGAACATGTGAAAAGCTTAAAAATTGACCAAGTTATGCCTTGTGGAAGGTGGGAAATTTTTGGAAATTTTTGAAAGTCAACAATGATACAAAAGGCCTAAAAATGCAAATGGGCCCAATTATCTTCCAAATTTCTTCATGCCAAGCCTATGCACGACCACTAGGCCCAAAGGGGAGTATTCTCATATTTTTTAATTATTTATTTGAATTAATATTAATTTATATTCATTTAAATGATTTTAATTCATGAAAAATATAAACCTTAACCTAAAAAATCTTTTTATGCACATTATAATGTCAATATTTCGTGCTTAATGGATTATGGCAAGTTTTGATAAGATTGGATCATGATTGAACAAAAACAACATGAAAAGAGATTTGGAAAAGATATGAAAAATCAAATATTTGAAACCATGAATGCTTGAGATTTTGCCTAGTTTTCTTGACCTAAATCACTCCATATATGATCAGCATCACAACCCTAATCATCCAAGACTAAAAACTGCGCAGCAAACCAATACTCAAACTTGGAAAATTGCTTGAAAAATTCAATTCTGAAATCCACCCTAGAGACTGATTCAAAGCTCCATTCGTGTCTCAATAGCTTCCTTGGACCATTCTGAACGTATTCCAATCATTAACAACAGCAAAAACCTCAAGAATTGGTAACGAGGCTTTGGACTGTATAGCATAAAATTCTAAATCGCATATCATTATCTAAGCATCTTTTTACATTTTTTTTTGTGGATTATTACTCCTTATGAAGTTTATGAACTAACCATTATACTTAATTGAGTTTTCGTGGCATAAGCATGATTTCACCATGAGCGCCCTCTAGGGTTTGCAGGTTTCAGATTTGGGGTTTTTTGATCAAGGAAAAATCAGGCTTCCAGGCTAGTACCAATGGCTTAAGCGGGTTGAGACGAGGACCATGGCACCCTCGCGCTCAATTTATGAGCGACGAGGGGCCAGTCGCTATTTTCTTCTAAGTCCCCTAAGGCCACGATCAAAAACTGTTGCCTCTGTCCTTCATATTTCAGAAAACGAAAGAGACGATGAGTTGTCACACGGAGACAGGCCAGTTTGAATTCACGCGCGTTTTGCCCACTATGCATTGATTTTGCTTTTTGATATTTAATTGGTATTATATATTAAATGGAATCACGTAGCTCAGCTGGCAACGCCCTATGCATATGACCTCAAAGACCTGGGTTCAAATCCCAGGTCTTGCAAAATTTCATGTTATTTTTCCTTTGGCAATCTCATACAGGTCTCACACAAAGACTCACCGTACACGTTATATCCAGGCCACCCACGCGTCCACAATGATCAAATCAATGTCCAGGCTTCATGGTACACCCTAGGCATGAGTCAGACGCGTAGCATGGGATTCAAAAAGTCAACCAAGTTCCAACGTTATTGGGCCAGGCCTCTCAAGTTCATACCTCCATAATGGGACAGCAAACCCCCCCTGGTTCTATCTTTTTCTAATTTTTTTTTATATCTTTTATTATTTTTAATTGTTTATTTGTTTATTTACTTTCTGATTTAAATTAAATATTTTTTTTACAAAAAAATACAGAAAAACATCATAAAAAAATAAAATGTCCAAATAAAAATATAATTTTTAATTTTAGTTGTTTTCATAATAAATACTTATAATTATTTAATTTAATTAGGTTTTCAATTTTAATTTTTATTTTAATAAAAATCCAAAAACATGTAGAATTAGATTAATTGATAGTTTTAAGGTCTTTTTAATTTTTATTTCTAACAATATTATTTATTTATTATTTTATTTTCATAAATTTAAATTGTACATAAATGAATTAGGTTAATTTAGATCTTATTTTAATTCTTTCTTAATAACTAAAAAATATTAGAATTAGGGTTCGCCGTTTAATTTAATCTCAATTAATTCCTTTTTCCATTAAATCTAAAAAACACAAAAATATCATTCTCATTTAATTTTAATTTTTAAATCCTTATTAATTCTAATTATTTGCAAAAAGGGTCCAACGCCCTAATTTTGTTTTAATTTCCTTATTTCGCGCATTTATTTTATTATCGCTTATTATAATTTTGTAAATATCCCAAAGCCATGTAATTTACTTTTCGCACTTTATTTCCTCGCATTATTTATTTTTCCGCTAAATCGGGTCCGGTTTAAATTTGGCGATGTGGACCCGCGCCATTTGTAATAGTCGTAGATTTATTTCCTCGCAAAATATTTAACTGTTAACCAAGCATGCAAGAATGAATGTCTAATTAAAATCAAGCGTAGAACACAACAAATATAACAAGACAAATAACTGAAACATGACACACGATTCGCACACACCACCCCTAGGGTACGCCTCACTGTTGCCTTTCGAAAGGTGATCGTCGAGTAGAGGATGTCTTAGTAAGTCCTCATGATCCGGGAACCTGGCATGAGGGTAGCTTCTAAGGTGTCTTCCCATTGCTCTGGCGATCACCATGTCCCTACAAACTCGAATTGACCCGAACACCTCCAACGGTGGTGCTACCTACCTCTCAATGGTGGGATGGCACTACTTTAAAGGACATTTACACAGACGAATTCCTTAGGGTAGGTAGGTTCTCAAGGATACTTGCTCTAATCTCAAAACAAATTCAAAAAGACTTTTCACACTGACACATTTTCAAAAGCTTTCAAAGCAAACTTTTCAAACACTCTGACGTACGAGTCGAACTGGAATTTTTCAAAAGAAACTTTTTAAACCCACATTGAAAAGCACGCAAAACAATTTGAAAACACAAATGAGCAAGTATCTAAGAGCCCATGGATAACCATGGATAGAAAGGGTGCTAACACCTTCCCTTTCTATAATCTACCTCCCGAACCGAGAGCAATCTCTATAAGGAATTTTTCTGTGCTTTTGTCCTTTCCATTTGGAGAAAATAAAAGACGGTGGCGACTCTTGCTTCCGCGACATTTCGCGAACCAGCGTTAAACAGTCAGTTCCAGATCCACCGATCACAGAACTGGCGACTCTGCTGGGGAGAATTCTTAAAAAGTGAGGTGTACCTTAGGGCTAGCTTATAATTATGTTTTCAATTGCTTTCCTTGTGTGTTTTAAATTGTGGGTTGCTTGGGAGTTCTATAGGTCCTACACCCGGATCTGGGGGAGACCTTTCTTAGAAAGTAGCAACAAGGCTGTGAGGGAACTGTGCGGGGTATACCGACACGGTTGAAACAGTCTGCTACGTTGATGTGGCACTTTGGTGTGTACCGGTAACCCTTGAGTTCAGTCAAGGAGAGTACGGGGCCTCCGCGTGGTGTCGTGAAGCATCAACAGACCTTAGGAACCTTAATTGAACTATCTTGGCCTCTTTAGGGTAGTGAGATAGCTGACTTTGGTGCAGTCCGAGGTTGGTTGATACTCGATACTACGCTCAATTGAGGGTTGCTTTCCTGGAATATTTCGGTCGCCAGTTCAGTGGCTAAATCGAAACGATGAACAATGAAAGCAATCCCGTGATATTGGGAACCTTAGAACCCGGTTACTTTGATTAGGACAGGTATGAACCCACCAACTCAAGAGGGTACTACCCAGACCCCATGCTGGCCTTAAACCTTAAGGGCTTGTCTTGTGTGCCTTGTTTGCCCTACATGTTTGTCTTTGTAAATATCTGTGGTGTGTTTAATCATAGCATCATGACATCATCCTGCATCGTATGCATTGACTAACCATTTCAGGGGTTCGAATTTTCATCTTTGTTCTTGTTTTGTAGGACATGGAAACTGCTCGTAGAAAGACAATTCAGGTCAATCTTGTAAGGGTACCTCCTCAGCTTAAGGAACTTATATCCAGGATTCCCGAGAACTCTTCATTCAGTGACAGGCATGGAAGCCTCATCAGCTTGGTCAACACCAACATTGAGGAAGATATGATAAAGGTTTTGTTCCAGTTCTTTGATCCCCTACATCACTGTTTTACCTTCTTGGACTATCAGTTGGTACCTACATTGGAGGAGTTCTCCCGGCTCCTGAAGATCCCTATCCTTGATCAGCTACCTTTCAACGGTACAGAAAAGGAACCTAAGCTCGAAGAGATTGCTAAAGCCTTGCACCTACAGTCATCTGACCTCAAGGGACATTGGGAAGTTAGAAGTGGCGTCAAAGGGTTCTTAGCCAGGTTTCTGTTTGAGAAAGCCCTTGAATGTTGGAACTCTCTTGACTTACAAGCTTTTGAAGAAGTGGTAGCCCTCCTTGTTTATGGTTTGGTGTTGTTCCCTAATCCAGATCAGCTCATTGATATCAGTGCCGTTCAGATCTTTATGTCCAGGAATCCTATACCTACATTGCTGGGGGACATCCTTCACTCATGTTACACTCGAACCATGAGAAAAAGAGGTGTCCTTATGTGTTGCACTCCTCTCCTGGGAAGGTGGTTTATTTCGCACCTTCCCCAATCAGTCCTGAAGAATGAGCGGGGTTTGAGATGGTCACAACGGTTGATGACACTTACACATGCAGATATACATTGGTGTCCTAGATCCAGAGGAGATGTCACTATCATTGATCGTTGTGGGGAGTACCCTAATGTTCCTTTACTTGGAATCAGAGGAGGTATTACCTATAGCCCATGCCTGGCTTGGAGACAGTTTGGTTATGCTCGGAGGGACGGTCCTCATGACATGCTAATCCCCGACATAGTTTTTGACTTCGACAGTGATACTCAAGGACTTCGTCAGAGATTTATCAGAGCCTGGAGGATGCCCAGTAGGATAGACAGCAAGACACTGGGGCACAGGAATTCCATCCCTTTGGAACCCTATCTCAAGTGGGTACGGGCCCGTTCTCAGAAGCTAGTCATGCCTTATCCTCACATGCTTCCAGTAATCAAAGAACCTGTCTTGGAAGGGGAAGTGTCTCATGTTATTCAGCACCCTGATATGCCCACATCCTGGGAAGAGATGCAGAAGAGCTGGATTCAGCTTAAGGAGGAAAGGAATTCCTTGGAGACTAGTCTGCACGCCAGTGAAAAGAAGGTCTTGGAGCTCACCCGTCTGTTGCATGAGGAGAGGAACCTCAACACCTACATAGCTCCGAAGAGGATGCGCAGTGTATTTTGGGATTGACTTGACTTTTGTATTTCCTTTTTGCCCATGAGGCCTTGATGTATCAAACAATGATTTCATTAATGATAACGTGTGTTCTTTTCTTGTCTACAACGAATTTGAACTTTCGAACCCTTGAATGCATTGCATACGCATTTCATACATCATGTGCATAGCAGGTTTTTCCCTTTTTTCAGGTTGCTTACAGTTCTCCGCTGTTTATTTCAGCATCATGAATTCCGGATCTGAATCAACTGAGACTTCAATCAAGGCTCTCCAGGCGCAGAATGCGCAGTTTCAAGAGCTAATCCTGGGTCTAGCCAAAGGCCAAGAGGAACTGAAGACCATGCTCCTGAAGAAGGAGAAGAAGAAGAAAAGAAGAACTGTTCTATTCAACACGGGCCGAAGGTTGGGTAATACTCTACACAATGAAGAGGTTGCTTCTTCTGTTGGCAAGAGTCCTTCTCAGGCAGAAGCAAGGGTTCCTAGTCCAGCGGTCTCCGACAACGAGACAGATTTTGATGAAGAGCAGTACCCTCCTGAAGACAACAGGTACAAACAACTGGAAGACAGGTTGAAGGCCATGGAAGTTCAACAGGTACCTGGGCTGGATTTTGGAGATCTGGGTTTGTCCACTGGTGTAATTATCCCGCACAAGTTCAAAGCTCCAACCTTTTCCAAGTATGACGGGGCATCCTGTCCCAAGCTGCATTTGAGGTCCTATGTGCGAAAGATTCAGCCGTACTCTGCGGACAAGAATTTATGGATCCACTTCTTCCAGGAGAGTCTTTCAGGGACTCATCTCGAATGGTTCTATCAGCTGGATGGGACCAAAGTTCGTAACTGGGAGGAGCTGGCTACTGCTTTCTATAAGCAGTATCAGTATAATGCCGACCTTGCCCCCACGCGTACCCAACTCCAGGGTATGTCGTTGGGCGTAAGTGAAGGTTTTAAAGAGTACGCGCAGAAGTGGAGAGATCTGGCTGGCAGGGTGCAGCCACCTTTGACTGATCGAGAGTTAGTGGATATGTTCTTGGGGACCCTATCCGGGCCATTCTTTAACCATCTCATTGGGAATTCTTCTGCTGGTTTCACTGATTTGATCTTAACTGGAGAGAGAATTGAAGCTGGGTTGAAGTCTGGGAAGATTGCAAAGGTTGCATCATCATCTGGGTCGGACAAGAAACCGTTTAAAAAGGAGTCTAGTGCTGTGTATGGCTCCAGAAAATCAGAAAGAAATGAACACCGCCAATCTGTCAGTGCGGTCATGATTGCTAAGCCTGCTGCCGCTCCCCGGCCAAACAATCCTCAAAGGGTTGATAGACCCCGGAGAGAGTTTACCCGGTTAAGCATGACCCTATCGCAGATTCTGCCACAGCTGCTCGCAACCAATTTGGTATCTGTCAAGGAGGCACCAAAGTTCCCTAACACTACCTCTCCTAAGTACAACCCGAATGCCCGTTGTGCTTACCATTCAGATAGCCCGGGGCATGCCACCGATGACTGTTGGGCACTAAGGAACAAGCTGCAGGACCTCATTGACGCTAAGGAGGTTCAGTTTGAGGCATCTGACAAGCCTAATGTGGTGACAGCTCCCCTGCCTGCTCACGGAGTTAATGCTATTGGTGATGAAGAGGAAGTTGATGAAGCTGAGTTCGATAGCTGGATTTACCCGGCAACTGATGGTGGACCCAACAATTGGAGCGCAAAGGACAACCTCCATGTTTCTTTGGTTACTGAGTAATAAATTTCTTTGTTTCATTTTGTAATAAACTATGATAAACTTTATGGCCCGGTGTCTTACCCGAGGCACCGTGGTTCTATTTGTGAGGGCATATGAACTGTCATTTTTATACATCATGAATGAAAATCTTGGACTTTTTTTCGCATTGCAAATATTGTGTTCCTTTTCTGTCTTTCATTTCCTTTACATAATTTTCAAAACAGCTGTATTTACACACACACTCACTCATACAGGTTCCAATCCACTCTGGATCTCACTGATAACAGCTCTACTAATGCCAATTATGACTTCGAAAATCCGATCAACTTAGCCGAAGACGAAGGTGAAGACGATTGCGAAGTGCCTGGCGAGCTTGCAAGACTGTTGCTTCAGGAAGAGAGGGCAATTCAACCCCACGAAGAGCCAGTGGAAACCATAAACCTGGGTACTGAAACAGATAGAAAAGAGGTAAAGATTGGTGCCAACCTAGAGCTCAGCGTGAAGCAACGGTTAACCAAGATGTTACATGACTATATGGAGATCTTTGCCTGGTCCTACGAAGACATGCCAGGGTTGGATACCGATATTGTTGTCCATCATTTGCCGACTAGGGAAGACTGCCCTCCAGTTAAACAAAAGGTCCGTCGGATGCGTCCAGAGATGTCCGAGAAGATCAAAGCCGAGGTCATGAAACAGTTTGATGCCGGATTCCTTGCAGTAACTTCTTACCCTCAGTGGGTTGCTAATGTGGTGCCAGTACCTAAAAAGGATGGCAAGGTCAGAATGTGTGTTGATTACAGGGATCTGAACAGGGCCAGCCCCAAGGATGACTTCCCCTTACCTCACATTGATGTCCTTGTTGATAATACAGCTCAGCACAAGGTATTCTCTTTCATGGATGGCTTTTCAGGCTACAATCAGATCAAGATGGCACCTGAAGACATGGAGAAGACTACATTTGTTACTCAGTGGGGCACCTTCTGTTACAAGGTCATGCCGTTCGGATTAAAGAATGCTGGGGCAACCTACCAGCGTGCCATGGTTGCCTTGTTTCATGATATGATCCATCATGAGATCGAAGTGTATGTGGACGACATGATCGCTAGGTCCCAGACTGAGGAAGAGCATTTAGATCATCTACAGAAGTTGTTCGACCGGTTGAAACTGTACAAGCTAAGATTGAACCCGAACAAGTGCACCTTCGGGGTAAGATCTGGGAAATTGCTAGGCTTCGTGGTCAGTGATAAAGGTATTCAAGTGGACCCTGCTAAGGTCAAAGCTATTCAAGAGATGCCAGTTCCCAAGACAGAGAAGGAAGTCAGAGGCTTTTTAGGACGCCTGAATTACATCGCTCGATTCATATCTCATTTAACTGCTACTTGTGAGCCAATCTTCAAGCTGCTGAAGAAAGATCAGGTAGTACGTTGGAACGATGAATGTCAGGCTGCTTTCGACAAAATCAAAGAGTATCTCCAAGAACCACCCATCCTTATGCCACCGGTTGAAGGGAGACCTCTGATCCTATATCTGACAGTGCTAGACAACTCAATGGGGTGTGTGCTGGGGCAGCATGACGAGTCTGGCCGAAAAGAGCATGCCATTTATTACCTTAGCAAAAAGTTTACCGACTGTGAGACCCGATACTCACTGCTTGAGAAAACTTGCTGCGCTTTGGCATGGGCTGCTCGCCGGCTGAGACAGTATATGCTGACTCACACTACCTTGTTGATCTCAAAGATGGATCCGATAAAATACATATTCGAAAAGCCTGCTCTGTCTGGGAGAATTGCAAGATGGCAAATGATCTTGACGGAATACGACATTCAGTATACAACCCAGAAAGCCATCAAGGGAAGTGTATTGGCAGACCACTTAGCTCATCAAGCTGTAGATGACTACCAATCAATGAACTTCGAGTTTCCGGATGAAAGCATCATGATAGTAACTGACTGCGAAGTACCTGGACCGGATGAAGGACCCGAGCCAGGATCCCGATGGTCTATGCACTTTGACGGAGCTTCCAATGCTTTGGGAAATGGTATCGGCGCCATTATCATATCTCCACAAGGTACTCATACTCCACTCACTGCCCGGCTGTGTTTTAACTGTACCAACAACATGGCGGAGTATGAGGCGTGTATCATGGGTCTTCAAGCTGCGATCGACCTAAGGATCAAATTTCTAAGTGTTTTCGGAGATTCCGCCCTTGTGATCAATCAGATCAACGGAGAGTGGGATACGAAACATCCAAACTTGATTCCTTACAAAGAATGTGTGTTGACCCTGATTCCCCACTTTACAGAGATAACCTTTGAGCACTTTCCAAGAGAAGAGAATCAGTTAGCGGACGCGTTAGCTACTATGTCTTCAATGTTCAAGGTTAAATGGGATAATGAAGCTCCCCGGATCATCATCTGGAAACTGGACGAACCAGCATACTGTTGTGATCTCGAAACTGAATTGGTAACTGAGAAGCCTTGGTACCACGAAGTGAAGAGATATCTGGAAGCTCAGGAATACCCTGAAGGTGCCTCCATCAATGACAAGAAATTCCTGAGGCGGTTCGCAGCCAAGTTCTTCCTAAGCAACGGCGTCTTGTATAAGCGAAACCATGATTCAACCTTACTGCGTTGTGTGGATAAGACTGAAGCAGAAAGAATCATGGAAGAGCTGCATGAAGGGACCTTTGGTACGCATTCCAGTGGGCATACTATGGCTAAAAAGATCCTACGGGCAGGATATTACTGGTCCACAATGGAAGCTGACTGCTACCAACATTCTAGGACATGCCACAAGTGCCAGATCTATGCAGACAAGGTGCATGTTCCTCCGGTTCCCCTGAATGTTCTGACTGCGCCTTGGCCGTTTGCAATGTGGGGCATAGACATGATCGGCGAGATAAGACCTACGGCATCCAATAGACATCGCTTCATCCTAGTGGCGATCGATTATTTTACAAAGTGGGTTGAAGCAGCCTCTTATGCTACAGTAACCAAGACTGTTGTGGCACGGTTTATTCGGCACAACCTGATCTGTCGATACGGCGTCCCTGAGCGAATTATTACAGACAACGGTACCAATCTGAACAATAAAATGATTGCTGAGCTCTGCGAACAGTTCAAGATACAGCACCACAATTCTTCTCCTTACAGACCGAAGATGAATGGGGCTGTAGAAGCAGCGAACAAGAACATCAAGAAGATCGTGCAAAAGATGACAGTAACATACAAAGATTGGCACGAGATGTTACCGTTCGCTCTACATGGGTACCGTACTTCAGCCAGGACGTCAACCGGGGCAACTCCCTTCTCTCTGGTTTATGGCATGGAGGCAGTCTTGCCGATCGAAGTGCAAATTCCCTCTCTCCGGATAATGAAGGATGCAAATCTGAACGAAGATGATTGGATCCAGACACGACTTGATCAACTCAACCTCATTGACGAAAAGAGACTTGCTGCTATCTGTCATGGTCAGACGTATCAGAAACGGATGATCAGGGCATTTAACAAGAAAGTCAGACCACAAGAATATCAAGTTGGGGATCTGGTTATCAAAAGAATCATCCTTCCTCAGAGTGATCCAAGGGGCAAATGGACCCCTACGTACGAAGGGCCATTTGTGGTTAAGCATGTGTTCTCAGGAGGAGCAATGATCTTAACCAACATGGATGGTGACGACCTTCCTCACCCCGCCAATGCAGACATAGTTAAAAAATACTACGCATGAAAAAGACCCGCTAGGCTGACATGCCTAGGCAAAAATTAGGGCTTCCCGTCGAACCAAAAGGGTTCGGGCAAAATGAAGGGATGAAAATGAGAAAATCTGTACACCCGGCAAGTCGAAAACCTGAAAGGGCGGCTTGGGCAAAAATGGGTATCCCGGTGGACTGAAAACCCGAAAGGGCGGTCCAGGCAAAAATTAGGGATAAAGCGTAAAACTATGTCTCATTGATCACTGTGCATCCAGAATCCGGTATCTGCATCAAGTTCAAAACGGCATCGATCAGTCAGCTTCACCCTCAACCAAGGTCATCAAGTGATGAGACGCTCGGAGTTATAAAGACAATAGCAGAGTTGAAACCCAGTGGATCATTCATCTTTCACACAGCTGTTTTATTTTCATTTGTACAAAACTTGTATAAATTCTTTTGATCGGCGACGTACCTCTTACTAGGACGTCAGCCTCTTGTATACAAAACGCCTATTTCAGGCCATTCAAAAAAAATCAATAAAAATATATTTCCAGTTAAACGTGCCCAAGTGTTTTTCTTTTTTCTGTTTTGTTTTGCGAAGAACGTCCAAGGTTCAATTTGTGATGTATGCATTGACAATAATTTGCTAACTCATAAATATTTGCATACGAAACAAAGGAATTCATTGCAGGTGACACTAGAAACAGGGGCAATAAAGAGTTGTCTGAGCAGTCTAATTGTTCTATCCCCCAAGGTACTAAGGTAGGTTCAGCTAAAGAACATGGCCAAGTGTATCTTAATTCCCCAGAGAGTAGTTCAGCAAAATAGTACATTCCTCTCCAGTCATCAAATACCAAGGAAATTGAGTATCCCCCTGTAGGTCTCAATACCTCCCCAGCAGCATGTATTCTTAACAAGCATCCCCGGCAGTCTTGGTCTAAAGATTGTTCCCCGGCGGTATCTCACTATTCAAAGGAATCACTTCCCTGCAATTCAAACCTCCCCCAGAAGAGTCCAATCCAGTTTCCCCAGGAAAGTTGGAATTCATATCTCCCCAAGCAGCAAGCTTATCCCCAGTAGATTCTGGAAGCTTACCCCTCGCAGAGCGAACGCGTCATCCCGGCTTGATTTAAAGAGTTATTTCCGTAACAGGATATAACTGGGTTATCCTCAGCCAAAAGCCACAGAAAGAGCGTCCTCGGCAAAGTATCTTCCTACCCCCAGCGAAGTCTATCAACACTTCCAGTACAACAAGGATATCCCCAGCATAACTCATCAACGGTATCCCCAGCGGAGGTATCTTCACCAACTCAGCAAAGCATCGCTATCCCCACAGAGTAGCACTCCCCAGCATGATTGCTAGAGTATCTTTTCTCCCGCAGAATCTTCCATTTGCCAAGTTTATTCCGCAACGGAGTCATCTTCTCCTACCGGTATACTTGCAACTATCATCCCCAGCGGAAGCAAAACCTATACTTCAACATCAGCCCAGGATACGACTTCCCGGCACCCGTCAAGGATTTATTTTCCTAGACGAAAACATACATGAATCATCATATACATCATTATAGCATGCATAACGTATTGCATCATACAAGTCTCATTTATATTGATAACATCATTGCTTGATCCATATCATGCATTGCATGTAACTGACCTTTACCTTTCAGGAAGGATGCAGTTGAAACTCTCAAACATATTTCAAGGATTTCTCTAGTCCAGTTAAATCGACTCCAAACAGATTTTTCTGATAAAGACTCAGCAGATATTCTCTTATGGTCCCCTCTCCAACGGCATGTGAGGTGGTAATTCCTTCTTCAGATGTTTCCCTCTCCGGCATGAGCGTGAGGTGATATTCTCTTATGGTCCCCTCTCCAGCGGCGCGTGAGGTGGTAATTCCTTTTTCAAGATGTTTTCCTCTCCGACGATGAGCGTGAGGTGATAGTCTTTTGTGGTCCCCTCTCCGGCGGTGAGCGTGAGGTGGTAATTCCTTCTTCAGATGTTTTCCTCTCCGGCATGAGCGTGAGGTAATATTCTCTTATGGTCCCCTCTCCAGCGGCGTGTGAGGTGGTAATTCCTTCTTCAGATGTTTTCCTCTCCGGCATGAGCGTGAGGTGATATTCTCTTATGGTCCCCTCTCCAACGGCGTGTGAGGTGGTAATTCCTTATTCAGATGTTTCCCTCTCCGGCATGAGCGTGAGGTGATATCTCCTTTCAGATTATAATTTCCTATAGTTCCCTCTCCAACGTGAGTGAGGTAACTCCCTTTGAGATTATAATATCCTTTGGTTCTCTTCCTGACACTACGAAGATGGTAATTCTCACCAAGATTTTCTCAACGAGCGTTGTTGAGATCATTCAGGATTCTCTTATCATTCAGGCTAAGGCAGTAACCATCCCTGGTTCATTCATCAACGTTTGAAGCTCCAGACTCAGCTCCTGTAATCAGTCAGGACATATCTATATCAAGCATCAAAAATCAGCTCCTGCGACGTGTCAGGTACTCATTTTTCTGTTTTGCAGGTATACAGGTTCTCGCTAAGGAATCTCCTACGCAATCAACGTCCAGATGGCATCTATAAGCCCATCATCCTATCCAGCAATCTCTAAATGGCATCTATAAGCCCATTCCCCCATCACCGTCACTATGTGAGCGCAAATTTCTGGGCACTTTAGTGTTCAATCATCTTTTACCCTCGGATTACGAAAGGCACGTCAGCCAATCTGCATCCTCAGGTCTAAGAAGATTGAACAGGGGCAACTGTTGTACCCCAAAATTTGCCCTCCCATATTCATCAAGAAATTGCCAAGTCAAGGTCATAAAATTCCCCCAGGGTTGTGCAGCTCAACTGTCTCCTATACAGTCAAAACTAGGGTTTGAGTTCTGGTCAAGCAAATGAGCTTTTCAAAGGCCCAATCAAGTCTCACATGCTTACAAAGATGGTCAAATATCCTCATGTCAAGTTTTAAGGCATTCAGCTCAAAATTGCACAGTCAAAACCCTAAATTGCACTACAGTCAACTGTAGGGGCAAAATGGTCATTTGACAGTCAAAAGTTCAAATTTTTGGTCAACATATCATTTTGAAGCCACAAACATCATTTGATCAATGCTTGATCATGATTCTCAAAATTTGGCTCAGAAATCATCAAAGATGCAAAAGTTGCTATATTTGGACAGCTGAAAAAGTCAACTGAAATTGACCAGGGCATAACTTTCACATGGATTATCAGAAAAATTCCATCCAAAGCTCATTTTGAAGAGAAATACATTTCCTACAATTCATCTTCATGTTCCAAGTCCAAGAAATGCTCTCACAAAAAGTTATCAATTTCAACATTATAGGTCATTTTCAAAAGTCAACAAAAAGTGACTTTAAGTCAAAGGCCATAACTTGAGATTGGTAAATCAAAATGACATGGGACCAAAGGCATTGGTTAAAGGACTCAAAGACCTTTCCAAAATGTCCAAGAACATGTGAAAAGCTTAAAAATTGACCAAGTTATGCCTTGTGGAAGGTAGGAAATTTTTGGAAATTTTTGAAAGTCAACAATGATACAAAAGGCCTAAAAATGCAAATGGGCCCAATTATCTTCCAAATTTCTTCATGCCAAGCCTATGCACGACCACTAGGCCCAAAGGGGAGTATTCTCATATTTTTTAATTATTTATTTGAATTAATATTAATTTATATTCATTTAAATGATTTTAATTCATGAAAAATATAAACCTTAACCTAAAAAATCTTTTTATGCACATTATAATGTCAATATTTCGTGCTTAATGGATTATGGCAAGTTTTGATAAGATTGGATCATGATTGAACAAAAACAACATGAAAAGAGATTTGGAAAAGATATGAAAAATCAAATATTTGAAACCATGAATGCTTGAGATTTTGCCTAGTTTTCTTGACCTAAATCACTCCATATATGATCAGCATCACAACCCTAATCATCCAAGACTAAAAACTGCGCAGCAAACCAATACTCAAACTTGGAAAATTGCTTGAAAAATTCAATTCTGAAATCCACCCTAGAGACTGATTCAAAGCTCCATTCGTGTCTCAATAGCTTCCTTGGACCATTCTGAACGTATTCCAATCATTAACAACAGCAAAAACCTCAAGAATTGGTAACGAGGCTTTGGACTGTATAGCATAAAATTCTAAATCGCATATCATTATCTAAGCATCTTTTTACATTTTTTTTTGTGGATTATTACTCCTTATGAAGTTTATGAACTAACCATTATACTTAATTGAGTTTTCGTGGCATAAGCATGATTTCACCATGAGCGCCCTCTAGGGTTTGCAGGTTTCAGATTTGGGGTTTTTTGATCAAGGAAAAATCAGGCTTCCAGGCTAGTACCAATGGCTTAAGCGGGTTGAGACGAGGACCATGGCACCCTCGCGCTCAATTTATGAGCGACGAGGGGCCAGTCGCTATTTTCTTCTAAGTCCCCTAAGGCCACGATCAAAAACCGTTGCCTCTGTCCTTCATATTTCAGAAAACGAAAGAGACGATGAGTTGTCACACGGAGACAGGCCAGTTTGAATTCACGCGCGTTTTGCCCACTATGCATTGATTTTGCTTTTTGATATTTAATTGGTATTATATATTAAATGGAATCACGTAGCTCAGCTGGCAACGCCCTATGCATATGACCTCAAAGACCTGGGTTCAAATCCCAGGTCTTGCAAAATTTCATGTTATTTTTCCTTTGGCAATCTCATACAGGTCTCACACAAAGACTCACCGTACACGTTATATCCAGGCCACCCACGCGTCCACAATGATCAAATCAATGTCCAGGCTTCATGGTACACCCTAGGCATGAGTCAGACGCGTAGCATGGGATTCAAAAAGTCAACCAAGTTCCAACGTTATTGGGCCAGGCCTCTCAAGTTCATACCTCCATAATGGGACAGCAAACCCCCCCTGGTTCTATCTTTTTCTAATTTTTTTTTATATCTTTTATTATTTTTAATTGTTTATTTGTTTATTTACTTTCTGATTTAAATTAAATATTTTTTTTACAAAAAAATACAGAAAAACATCATAAAAAAATAAAATGTCCAAATAAAAATATAATTTTTAATTTTAGTTGTTTTCATAATAAATACTTATAATTATTTAATTTAATTAGGTTTTCAATTTTAATTTTTATTTTAATAAAAATCCAAAAACATGTAGAATTAGATTAATTGATAGTTTTAAGGTCTTTTTAATTTTTATTTCTAACAATATTATTTATTTATTATTTTATTTTCATAAATTTAAATTGTACATAAATGAATTAGGTTAATTTAGATCTTATTTTAATTCTTTCTTAATAACTAAAAAATATTAGAATTAGGGTTCGCCGTTTAATTTAATCTCAATTAATTCCTTTTTCCATTAAATCTAAAAAACACAAAAATATCATTCTCATTTAATTTTAATTTTTAAATCCTTATTAATTCTAATTATTTGCAAAAAGGGTCCAACGCCCTAATTTTGTTTTAATTTCCTTATTTCGCGCATTTATTTTATTATCGCTTATTATAATTTTGTAAATATCCCAAAGCCATGTAATTTACTTTTCGCACTTTATTTCCTCGCATTATTTATTTTTCCGCTAAATCGGGTCCGGTTTAAATTTGGCGATGTGGACCCGCGCCATTTGTAATAGTCGTAGATTTATTTCCTCGCAAAATATTTAACTGTTAACCAAGCATGCAAGAATGAATGTCTAATTAAAATCAAGCGTAGAACACAACAAATATAACAAGACAAATAACTGAAACATGACACACGATTCGCACACACCACCCCTAGGGTACGCCTCACTGTTGCCTTTCGAAAGGTGATCGTCGAGTAGAGGATGTCTTAGTAAGTCCTCATGATCCGGGAACCTGGCATGAGGGTAGCTTCTAAGGTGTCTTCCCATTGCTCTGGCGATCACCATGTCCCTACAAACTCGAATTGACCCGAACACCTCCAACGGTGGTGCTACCTACCTCTCAATGGTGGGATGGCACTACTTTAAAGGACATTTACACAGACGAATTCCTTAGGGTAGGTAGGTTCTCAAGGATACTTGCTCTAATCTCAAAACAAATTCAAAAAGACTTTTCACACTGACACATTTTCAAAAGCTTTCAAAGCAAACTTTTCAAACACTCTGACGTACGAGTCGAACTGGAATTTTTCAAAAGAAACTTTTTAAACCCACATTGAAAAGCACGCAAAACAATTTGAAAACACAAATGAGCAAGTATCTAAGAGCCCATGGATAACCATGGATAGAAAGGGTGCTAACACCTTCCCTTTCTATAATCTACCTCCCGAACCGAGAGCAATCTCTATAAGGAATTTTTCTGTGCTTTTGTCCTTTCCATTTGGAGAAAATAAAAGACGGTGGCGACTCTTGCTTCCGCGACATTTCGCGAACCAGCGTTAAACAGTCAGTTCCAGATCCACCGATCACAGTTGCGATGCTGGAGTTATGACCGATCGAGGGTAGCCAATGATATGAGATCCTCTAGAACCCGGTTACTTTTGATAGGACAGGTTTTAACCAACGAACTGAAAGAGGGTAGTACCTAAACCTCATGCAAGCCTAAACCTAAGGACTTGTTTGCTTTGTGTGAATATGTTTGTCTGTATATACACTCACTTGCTTTTTGCATACATGTACATAACATCATGACATCATACCATAGCATTTTCAATAACCATTTCAAGGATCTCGAGGGTTCTTTTGATGCAGGGTTACGTTGAACCAGACACCTACCAAGGGGCAAGAGGTTTTCTCCTCTAAACAAAGTTCTCCAGTCAAATATCAAGTGCAACAACTTGAATCAGTGGCTATGACCCACTCGACATGGTGAGCTCGATTCTCGTGGGAAGACATCCACCGGTGCAAAGTTCTCCAATCAAAGAGCAAAGTTTAACCTCTAACATTTTCTTGTGTTTACCCCAAGAGATCCTTGAAAGCATGCATCCACATATCATGCATTGCATTTTGACAGTCTTTCCTTTTTCAGGTTTCCTTACTCTCCTGCTGTTTATTTCAGCAAGAGATGGCTCTAGAAAGGTCTGCCAAAGACATCCAAGACCAGATAGCTCAGCTGCAGGAGATGTTCCTGAACTTGTCTCTGGGGCAAGAAGAGAGGAAAGCTCTCCTCACCAAGGGTTTGGAGAATTCCAACAATACCAGGAGTGATCAGCTTGCGGAGCTGTAGTTTGATCTGACAACACTGAGGACCCAAGTGATGGGACAGTTGGTGGGCCAGATGGCTCTCATCCAAGACCTATCCCAAAGACAAGAGGAACTCAGAGTTCTTGTCCGCCAACTGCTTCCAAACAACCAACTGGGGCAAACATCTGAGGTCGAAGAGCAAGTCACCGCTCAGCCTCCATCCACTCAAGAAGACAAGGGGAAAGCTCCTTTGCTTGCTTCAGGGTCACAAGCCCATCAACAACCTCGCCAGCGTCAACGGGGCAATCGGCGTAAGCAAGGAAAGTCGGGAAGACAGTTTACGGAGACTGAAATACCATCATTCTTCATACTGAAGCGCCTGTTGGAGGTCAACTTGCTTACCATAAAGGACCCTCCTCAGAAGCTCAATACCTCCTCTCCTAACTATCATCCCGACGCATTTTGTGTTTACCATTCCTACAGCCCGGGACACGACACCAACGGCTGTTGGGCCTTGAAGAACAAGATTCAAGATCTGATTGACATTGGGGTGCTGGAATTCATGCCAGACGGTGAGATGAAGATCTTCCGTTAAAGGGTTCTACACTTGAAGTGACGAAGCTCAAACTGAAAGACTTTTGCTTCTTTTTGAATTTTCAAAGTTGTAATTTCTTTTTGCTGTCAAACAATTATTTGTTGATGTTAAACTCTGTTTTCATTAATGCATTGCATATGTTTGTCTTGAATTCATCCATTTGTTTCACTACTCTTATGCTTTTCTTTATGATATTTGACTCTTGATAAAAAGCTGTAAGCCTTTAGAGGGAGGATGACGAAACAATACCATGATCTTATACAGTATGCTTTTGAATAGACCTTGCTGATGATGTACAGGCATTTCTTTCAATCCCCAAACACTGGAGTTATAAGGAAGTTAATCCCTAGTCAACCCCTTCGAGCCAAAGAAGTAGGAGTTTTCTGTTCTAAACAATCGAAACCTTTGATATAAACCTGGGGCAGGGTAGTATCTCAGTTAATTCAAGAGAAAACGCGCATTGAAGTCGCAAACTCTCAGTTCGTAATACAACGAACGACGTCAAAAAAGAGAAAGCGTTCCTTTGGAATCAAAAGACAAGGGTGGTTCCCTATCATACAGACAGTCAATCTCTCAAAAGAGAAAAGCCCACCAAGCCAAAACCTATAAAGGAGGCTTAAGAAAGCTGGGGCATCCCGCTGACAGTAATCCCGGAAAACGGTAACAGTCAGGCAAAAGTTAGGGATAACAAATCAAAATCAAAATAGTGAGGTCATTACAAAATCCTCAACAACAGGAAAAATGTTGCAAAAGAAAAAGGAGATGATGACTGTCTCCCAAAATTCAACTGGTGAACCATCACCCAAAGGTCGTCCCAAACTCAAAACAGAGTAAGACGCGCAATTAACTGAGCTTAGGTTGGAGAACATCACGAAGAGCGGGTGGGTACAAATATACTTTGAGCCTTTATCTTTTGATTCTTAAACCGTGAACCAAGCCACGTTACAACCCTTCGAAAGTCCTAATTGAAGCATGGGTTAGTTCGAAAGCATACTGTTACAAAAGGTATCCTGACTCCTGTAAGGCTTTACTCTAAATCTTGTGTTGATTTGTCTTATAAAAAGTTTTCTGCTAAAAACGCATTTTCCAAAACGAAAAAAAACTTCGAGACAAACATAAACTTTGCATTATTTGAATATCACTGTCTGCATTTGACTTTTTGTTTGACAGCGAAGAATTTCATACAGCGAACGTTCGGAGGAACGAAAACTCTCTCAGTAAGTTAAAATCACTTCAAGAGGATGACACTTCCATTACAAATCTCCTATCAACAAGGGGCATTACATGGGGCAGTCCAGTCAAGGTTTCAACAGATCTTTCGAAGTTCAGTCAACCTGGGGCAGTCCAGTCAAGATTTCAAGAAATCTCTCAATTCGCAGAGTAATCCAATTCAAGACTCCTCAATCACCACTTGGGGCATTCGAATGTCAAAAGTGTTCAACAATTTCCTTATCACCTCAGAAGATTGATATAGTTCAAGATGTGACCCAGACATGGCGACATTCTATGACTCATTCAGAGATTCCTTTCAAGATATAGTTCAAGATGTGACCCATAGATGGCGACATTCTATAACTCATTCAGACTTTCAAGATATAGTTCAAGATGTGACCCAGAGATGGCGACATTCTATAACTCATTCAGACTTTCAAGATATAGTTCAAGATGTGACCCAGAGATGGCGACATTCTATAACTCATTCAGACTTTCAAGATATAGTTCAAGATGTGACCCAGAGATGGCGACATTCTATAACTCATTCAGACTTTCAAGATATAGTTCAAGATGTGACCCAGAGATGGCGACATTCTATAACTCATTCAGACTTTCAAGATATAGTTCAAGATGTGACCCAGAGATGGCGACATTCTATAACTCATTCAGACTTTCAAGATATAGTTCAAGATGTGACCCAGAGATGGCGACATTCTATAACTCATTCAGAATTTCATCTATGATATAGTTCAGATGTGACCCAGACATGGCGACATTCTATAACTTATCCAAGCCTGCTTCCAGATATAGTTTAAGATGTGACCCAGACATGGCGACATTCTATAACTCATTCAGACTTTCAAGATATAGTTCAAGATGTGACCCAGAGATGGCGACATTCTATAACTCATTCAGACTTTCAAGATATAGTTCAAGATGTGACCCAGAGATGGCGACATTCTATAACTCATTCAGACTTTCAAGATATAGTTCAAGATGTGACCCAGAGATGGCGACATTCTATAACTCATTCAGACTTTCAAGATATAGTTCAAGATGTGACCCAGAGATGGCGACATTCTATAACTCATTCAGAATTTCATCTATGATATAGTTCAGATGTGACCCAGACATGGCGACATTCTATAACTTATCCAAGCCTGCTTCCAGATATAGTTCAAGATGTGACCCAGACATGGCGACATTCTATAACTTATTCAGATTTGCTTCTAGATATAGTTCAAGATGTGACCCAGAGATGGCGACATTCAGTAACTTATTCCAGACCAACACCTACATCAATCAGAAGATTCTCGCAATCCCCAGCCAGAGAACCTTCCGGAAGCTAACTCCACTCAGAGTCAAGTTTCATTATCCCCAGCAAAGCTAAAACTTCAAATTATCAATCCCTAGCGGAGCCAGACCATTGAACCTTCTCCCCAGAGTTTCGGGAGGGAAAATCTTGAGTTCCCCAGTGAAGTCGCCAGAGTTACTTCCCACCGAGCTGAAGATTCTCAATCTTACCTCTCCAGCATGAGTCTATTAGATTGGAACTCCCCAGTAGAGGTCATCAGGAATTCTCTTCCCCAGCAGCAGCTAAGGATTTATTTTCCCCGGCAGCAGTCAAGATGCTTTTATCTTCAGCCATCTCAGATTCATTTATCCTCAGCAAGATAGCTCATCAGCTTACATGCGCATTCATCACATTCATGTCATAAACATTGATGTCACATACATTGCATCATGCATCATAACATTGCATACGGCTAACCCTTTACATTTCAGGTAAGATCAGTCGACAGACACAGATCATCTCCCGAGATTCATCCAGAAATAGTTCAGATGTGACCCGGACACGGCAACATTCTGATACTTATTCCAGATCCATTCAGACGCATCATCAGGAAACCCTACACCGGTTCCTCTTCAAGACTTCTGAAAACAGTTTACGGATTCTTCCCAACAACGAATATCAATCTACCAACTTATTCAGGCGCAACTTTTGAAAATAGTTTACGGACGCGTCCCAACAACGGATGCTGATCTATTGCTTATTCAACTTCAAGACTTCTGAAAACAGTTTACGGATTCTTCCCAACAACGGATTTTAATCTACCAACTTGTTCAGACTCTTCTCAACTCTTGAAAAACAGTTTACGGACGCTTCCCAACAACGGACGTTGCTCTATTGCTTATTCAATCTCAACTCCTGAAAATAGTTTACGGATTCTCCGAAACGCGGATGTCAATCTATTGCTTGCTCAGACCCCTGATTCAGAAATGTTCCAAAACATGGGTGGCTTTCTGATACTTGTCCACTCACCATTGACATACAGTGCAACATGTCCAGATGGCATCTATAAGCCCATCCTCCTACCAGCAGTCACCAGATGGCATCTCTAAGCCCATCCCCCGACAAAATTCTATCGCACCAGATGGCATCTTTAAGCCCATCACCAAATGGCATCTTTAAGCCCATTCACATCTACCATCACATTGCCGAGTGCAAATTTTCTGGGCACTTTAGTGTCCAATCTTCTTTTACCTTCAAGTCGCGAAAGGCAAACTTGTCAATCTAACTCTTCAGGTCCAAGAAGATTGAACAGGGGCAATTGTTGTACCCCAAAATTTGCCCTCGCAATTTTCTCAAGAAATGCAAATTAGGGTTTGAAATGGAATTTTTCATAACTTAGAATTTTTCTAAGTTATGGAAAACCCTAATTTTCCCCAACTTTGCCCCACTTTTTCACCAAGATTCATTTGGATTCAAACAAAAGTCAAAACATGAAAGTTGTAGCTTGTTGCATAATCTACAACATTGATTCACAAAGTTTTCCAATTTGAGGCTTGTATCTCAAGTTACAAATTTTTGAATAAGGGCACTAAACCATTCTTAACTTAGTGAATTTTTGACCTATTTTGACAAGGTTTTCTACCCCACTTCAAGGCCATTTTCCATACACTTCCACTTGGAATTTCAATTTGCATTTCAAAGATGGATTGTAGTACACATTCCAAGCTTTCCAAAATGTCCAAGAACTTCTCAAACAACCTCATGGTTAGGGAGAATCGAATTTTGCAAAATGGGAAAAAGTCACTTTGATTCATGACCATGTACATGTTCATACACTTTGCAATTTTTCAAAACAGCATGGGCAAGCTAGTTACAGGCCTCTAATCCTTTTCTTACTCAATAATTAAATGCCAATCCATTGTGTTTTAGCTTTGTTTTGTTCATATAGTCATTACACAAGGAATTAAGCCTTAATTAGAAAAAGTGGTTTATCCATTTTTGAAAAGAAGAACTTTATGTCAAGTTTGCAAATCAAATGGTACAATGCATATCTTTGGACACAAGATTCATGGACATAACACACTGATCAAGACAAAAAGATGCAGGTTTTCAGGCTTAGGCAGGCAGAGATAGGAAAAAGATATAACAAGAAGAACAACACAGTTCAAAGGAGGGGGAACACCAAAGAAAATATACAAACTCACAACCTGCATAAGCCCTGCCTCCAAAACACCAAAGAAAATATACAAACTCACAACCTGCATATGCAAGCAAACCACATACTGAAGCAAACACAAAGCTCAGAAACCAGCAATATGCTAAGCCTCCAACATCATACCTGCTAAGACCATCATAACCCAAACCTGCCTAAAAGGCATCAAGCGCCAAGCCTCACCATACTGTCAAAAACCAGAAAACCAGTTTTTCAATACAACTTCCACTGGTGGAAGTATAGTGTAAAAAGTGTCAAAAACCAGAAAACCAGTTTTTTCAATACAACTTCCACTGGTGGAAGTATAGTATAAAAAGTGTCAAAAACCAGAAAACCAGTTTTTCAATACAACTTCCACTGGTGGAAGTATAGTGTAAAAAGTGTCAAAAACCAGAAAAACTATTTTTTCAATACAACTTCCACTGGTGGAAGTATTGTATAAAAAGTGTCAAAAACCAGAAAACCAGTTTTTCAATACAACTTCCACTGGTGGAAGTATAGTGTAAAAAGTGTCAAAAACCAGAAAACCAGTTTTTCAATACAACTTCCACTGGTGGAAGTATAGTGTAAAAAGTGTCAAAAACCAGAAAACCAGTTTTTCAATACAACTTCCATCTCAGCTTACACACGCTTAGACAAAGTTATCAAACACATTCCAAACAATCACCTTGCCCTAAAACACGAGCTAAACACCTTCCAAACCTCATCAAACCAAAAAACACCATCAAACTGCAAAAACAGAGTTGCCTTTGCAGATTGAGTTCCAACTCTCAATCCTCTCAAGCATTCTTGCCCAAACCAGTTCACACACCTTCCCTACCATCTATGCAAGCTATCCAAAAGCTAAAACACGATCTGTAACATCTCCAAGCCACTTCACCATTTTTATTTTTCTGTTTTGCAGTTGAAGTTCTCTAGCACGACTCAGGGAGTTTCAAGACAAAGTAGAACTTGGAATAGCATCCTTACACTTCAAGAAAGCTATACAAATCATCATCTTGCTCTGAAAACTCCTCCATTGCAAAGCACGATTCCAACTGAATAGGCCCATTAAGAGGTTTAAATTCTCTTCTTTTATAAAACAAGTTAATTAACCTACTTTTTTTTAATTAATTTAAAACGTTTAATACTTTTTAATTATAATGGTTTTCCTCTAACCTAATTTTTGTTAGCATTGTATATTATTTCGTTAATACTAAAATACCATGAAATATGTTTTTATTTCTTTAAAATATTTAATTTAAATTATCTTTGTATATACATAGAAATATATCTTTATAAGATTGAAAAGATTTTTCTTTTGATTAAAACATCTCCTTTTGTACATAAACAATAAAGATACACTTTTTTTCTTTTTTCTATCATATAATTAAAGTTGAAAATACTTTTTTTATATATCTTTGTACATAAATAATAAAATACATTTTTACACCATGTAATTAAAATTGAAAGCATTTTCCCTTTTTTTAATTAAAATATTTTTGTTCATAACAAATGAAAAATACTTTTTGTATACATAATTAAAGCTTAGAAATATTTTCTTTTCTTAAAACATCATTTTTATACATAATTTAATTAGAACTTGAACATTCAATTAAAACATTTCTTTTGTACATATTAAAAGAAATACAAGACCAATAATTAAACAATATTTAATACATGTTCAAATTTCACCTTGTCGCACATGTAAATAATCACTTACACAATACATCTCACACTTACACAATACAAATACATTCACATTGCCCTATACACATTTGTTTATCTCATATTTGTATATTCGTCATTTACATTTGATCGCAAATTCGATTTGGTTGTAACTTATTGGATACTATAAGTCTCATCCCCATTTGTACATTTATACCCCCACTCCCGGATACATTTTGTAATAGCGTAGATTTTACATTTCCGTAATTTACAGTTTTCCAATTATACCATGGTTAGACCTAGGGTTTGTATGTACATAAAATCAAACGCTAGATAACCTAATACAAGACAAATACATGTAATCAATACACAATCACACTTGCACCCTCTAGGATAATCCCACATGTTGCCTTCCAAAATGGGCCATGCTTGCATGTCGAGTTTCTTTGGCAAAACAAAATCAAAATGATCATAAGTCCCTCAAAGTGTTGCCTAAACGGAATGATCATAGTCCCTTCAAAGCAAATTGCCAAAGACACTTGGCACCATTGCATTCATGGTCCATACGATGACCCGCGCCTGTCCCGAATAAACTTCCTAAACGCAAGATTGTCCACCAAATTCAATGGTGGAACAAAATTGTTAAAAAGGGTTAAAACATAACAAAAACCTTTGAGTACAATAGGGTAGATAAAACTCTTAGTTACTTGAGATCAACTTGCAAAAACACTTGCCTTCTTTTCAAAAACCACAATCCACAACACTTTCAAACAAACCCTCAAAACATTTGAAACATCTTTTCGAAAAGATACACACTTTTGTAAAACACTCAAACATGAGTCAAATACATTGGTCGCCTAAGACAAGGCATCTCTTCAAAAACATTTTTCAAAACACATACACACACCACAATTTCAAGCAATCGAAAATCAAGGCAAGTGATCTAAAAAAACCAAGTAACTAAGAGCCCATGGATAACCATGGATGAAAAGGGTGCTAATACCTTCCCTTTTCATAATCTACCCCCCGAACCCACGAAATATCTCAAAAGGTTTTTGCTGTGCTTTTTTAACCTTTCCTTTAGGATAAAATAAAAAGTCGGTGGCGACTCTTGCTCAACCGCACAAGTGCGAATACGAACGCAAAACACTAGTCAGTTCTCCCACCGTATCACAGCAGCCTTTACACCTTTCTCTCTTTGCCTTGTTTTACAAACCCAACTGGTTGTGCAACATAAACTTCTTTGTCTAAGAGGTTATTCAGGAATGCACATTCACATCCATCTTACACATATGCCAATTATTCATGTTCTCTAGACCAACAACCAATTTGATTGTTTCGATTCTAGAAACATGTGCAAAAACCTCATCAAAGTCAATTTCTCCTTCTGAAGAAATCCTTTCGCCATAAGTTTTACCTTGTGTCGAGTTACTTCTCCTTTGGGATTCAACTTCACCTTGTATACCCACTTAACATTAATTTCCTTTTTTCTTTAAGGCAATTCGACAAGTGACCAAGTATTGTTAACTTCGATGGACTTTAATTCCTCATTCATCGCTTTTACCCACTTCAAATGTTTCAATGTCTCAGCTACATTGACTGGTTTGACATCTGCATAGAAAGCATAATGTTCCAGCTCACCTTCATTATCGACCACATCATCTGATGTAATCACACATTCCTGCAACCTTATAGGCATTCGTCTTATTCTTTGAGGTCTGTTTGGGCATGCTTCACCTCTAACTTCTTTTTGTCAAACTTCTTCTCTTTCGACTTCAGTGGCTGGTTCTTCACAAAAGATTCTCACTTAATCTTTGTTTACATTTTCAGTCCAATCTCATTCCTTAAGCTCATATATGATCACATCCCTTCTGATCACTACTTGCTTGTTTACTAGGTCGAACAACTTATATCCTCAAATCAAATTATATCCCATTAGGATCATCTGATTCGACTTGTCATCAAGTTTTCCTCTCAACTGATATGGCACATGTCTACGTGTTATAGATCCAAACACCTTCATATGGCTAAAGTTATGCTTCACACCAGACCAACATTCTTCTGGCATAATTCCTTCTAGCTTCTTCGTTGGACATCTGTTTAGGATATATGTTGCAGTCGACATGACTTCACCCCAAAACTATTTAGGTAAATGCTCGCCTTTCAACATACTTCTCACCATATTCATAATGTTTCGATTCTTTCTTTTTGCAGTTTTATTCTACTGTGGAGTGTAGGGTGGAACTACCTCATGCATGATCCCTTCTTTCTCACATAACATGTCGAAGTCTTTTGACACATTCTCCACCACCATCAGTCCTATTGAGCTTTCGACCACTTTGTCTTTCGACCATAGATTTAAACTTGGAAAATACCTTAATCACTTCACATTTCTTCTTGATCAGGTAAGTCCATAATTTTCGACTAAAATCATCTATGAATGTGGAAAAATATTTATTACCTCCAATCGAATCCACCTGGATTGGTCCACATACATTAGAGTATATGATTTCAACAATAGCCTTCGATTTGCTTCCTACATCCTTACTGAAGTTATTCTTGTGATGCTTCGACTGCACACATTCCTCACACACTTCATTTAGAATTTCGATTTCTGGTAATCATGAAACCCTATTTCTTCTTTTCAAATATCTGATGTCTTTGAAGTTAAGGTGTTTGAATGATAGAAAGGGAGAACGCACTAGTGGATTGAGAGTTGGGTGTCGGAAGCTTCAAATATGCAACAATGGTGTTTTCTCAGTGATTCTGAGTTTGAGAGTGTTTGAGGGCTTGTGAAATCATGCATTGGCTTGCAAATGGCATGTCTGTTTATAGGAAAAAGGTTTTAGGGCAAGGGCTGATCAGGTTTGCAAGTTATGGAGTTATGGCTTGGTTGAGATGCAACTTGTGATTTCTTGAGAAATCAAAGTTCCAATGTATAGTACCATGGCTTATAGGCTGGTTATGAGATTTAGACATGTTGCTTCTTGCTTTAGTGCTTGAGTGTGATCAGAGGAAGCAATATATGGGCTCAAGGAGTTGACAATTGTATAACGCGTGTTTTTCCAAAATGGAAGTGTTAACTTTGTGCCATTAATGGAAAATTGTTTTGGATAAAGCTTGAATCAAGTGGACCATAGCTCAAAAACTTGTGTAATCTTCTGATTAGAGATATATTTACAATTTTAGAGGCGTGCAAAGTGAGATTACGAGGCATGGTTATGATATTTGATTATATGTTCATCAAAAAATAACCTATAATTCAAGAATGAAAGGCCAACTTCATCTCTTCGAATCTCTTAGCTCAAGTATGATCTATTTGTGTTCTTGGACATTTTGGAAAGCTTGAATCAAGATATACAACTCTTATGTTAAATACTTTGGCTGAATCAAATGGGAACTTGGTGAAAATTGGCCAAGAAGTTGGGATAAAAAACCGATCAAAACTTATTGAAATTTTTTTCTAAGTGTTGGATAAAAATATCACAACTTCATGGGCTCATATCTCTTAAATTAAGAAACTTTTGAGAATCATCCCACGTTAACAAAGTTGTATAATTCATCAATCCCTACAACTTTCATGTTGAAAGTTTTCTTTGAATCAACTTGGATCTTAGTGAAAAAAGGCTATGAAGTAGTGACTTTGTTAAGAATAAAACACTTAGAATTTTTCTAAGTGTTGGAAAATTTTCAAACTTTTGACTTTTGTTGACTTTTTTTTATTCTTGATGATCAAGTTTGATAGTTTTGAATATCTTTATGATTCTTGATTTTTGAATTCCAATGTTGACCAAAAAGTCAAAGTTTGACTTTTGTGTGACTGTTGACTTTTCATCAATTGATTCAATTCTTCCACTATCAATCACTTGCATCTTTGGAAATATCTTGAGCCCTATAATTAGGTTAAGATGTTGTATTTGAGCCCTTGAGATCATGCTTTAAGCCATTAGGTCATGCACTAGGCCAAAAGTCAATGCATCTTCAATCAAAACCCTAATTTGACATTTTTTTACCTTTGAGGATTTGAGGGGTTTCCTTAAGGAATCATGATCAATCCTTGATCAAGTGATGAATTTCACCTCAAAATGTTGATATTGACAAAAAAATCTTGAAGATTGACTGTATGTTGACCATAGTTGACTTTTTACCCAATACAATTGACTTTCAATCTTCTGAGCCTTTGACCGAGCAATTATGTGAGGTAAGACTTAAAACTTGACATAAGAATTATTGAGGACCTATGATGAACCATGAAAGTCATTTGAGACCCTTGTAACCCAATCTTCTTTGAGAAGCACCAAACCCTAGTTGAAGACCTTTGCTTAGGAGGAGGTTTGACCAATCAACTCTTGAGTATCTTTGAGCAAATGGGGACCTCATGAGAATATCTTGAATAAAATGGGAGGGTAAATTTTGGGGTACAACACTAACACAACTGTGTTAGACTTTTTTGTGAGGTAAGATTTAAGTTTAATTCCTCAACAACAGGGAACATTGCTAAGCCTGAAATCAGAAGATGCTTTGAACAAACTTCCATCACATATGTGAACTTTAATGAACAAAGATCTCCTTGGATGTATGACTACATAGCTGCTTAGGGATTACTGAAGAAGACGACTCCAAACCCAACTGACTAGTGTAAAATGACATGTTGTTGCTGTATACCTGGCGCACTTTCCCCAACATGAGTCTTGAAGAAGAACTTCTAATAAACTTGTAAGAGAAGTAGTCACTGATAAACTAAATATGGAATAAGCTCCAGCAGAACCCGAAAGATACTTGCCCCTGATTAAAACATAGACCAAGTTTCTTGACGGTTTTAAAATTCCTTGATGAGGAAAACATATTTGCAAATAACATTGTTCATTCAAAAATGGTAATCTTAATGTAAATCTCGTGCAAAAGATTAAAATTAAAATCATTATTGGAAAGACATCATTGATGAAAGATCAAAGAGTCCACTAGATAAAACATAGTGGTTTAAATATTTAAAGTAAAAGATGAACCAAGGGATCATTGGTCCAAGCACAGTGGTTTGAAGTAAGAGATAGAGCCACAACATAATGGCAAGAGAAAAATATTAGTGGAAACTTGGGAGTCAGTTGGCACAACCTTGTTATAGTATGCTTTCAAAAGTAACCTAAATTAAATTAGGTCTTTATAGGGTTGTATTGTAACCCAAAATTTTCCCTCTCATTTCTCAAATAATCTCTCACAAGATCTCCCTTAGTTCAAGACTGCACAAGGGTTGATCAGCTCAAGACACCTCTTCGAGCACTGATGACTGAAAATTACGGTTTGAGATTACACAAGGATAAATGGACTTTTAATGTGCCAAATGACTTTCATGGACTGTTTTCGACCCTCAAGATTTCTCATGTCAAGTTTCAAGTCTTGGATCACATTTTTGCTCAGTCAATTGATCAGTTGACCTAAAATCAGTTGTATTGGGGAAAAAGTCATTTGTGGTCAATTTACAGTCAAACTTCATAATTTTTTATCCATATCAACAATATGAACTCATATATGTCATTTGATCAAGTTTGGATCACAATTCCTCAACAAATTTGATTAAATCATCAAAAGGGCAAAATGGTCAAAATTAAGGTTTTGAATGAGAAGTAGCAATTTCTGATATTTGACCTAGAAAATGTTTGATTGGTTTAAGTTATGATCTAAAGGTTTAAAATGCATCATTTTTACCTAATGGCATGGCTTAAAACTTTGCTCAAGATCAATTGGTTGATAGTTGATTTTCAGTCAACTGATGAAAAGTCAATTGTACACTGAAAAGTCAAACTTTGACTTTTTAGTCAAAATCAAGTCCTAGAGATCACAATTCATCAATACATGTCAAAATATGAAACTTATTCATCAAGAAATCAAAAAGTCAAGATTTCATTTTGAAAAGTCAAAATTTCTAAACTTAGAAATTTTTCTAAGTGTTGGAAAATTCATATTTTTTCTTAACTTTGAGCCAAATTTTCACCATGATTCAAGATGATTCAAAGGAAACTTCCAACATGAAATTTGTAGATCTCAATGAGATCTAAAACATTGTAGAACAGAACCTTTTCTATAAATGCATGGATTTCAAGTTATGATTTTGTGAAGACATGTTAATGAAACTTGGAATCTTAGTGAAATTTTGACCTAGTTTAGGCAGGATTTTGACCTAACTTCATGGAAAATTTTCACATAGTTCCAAGATGAATCTTGAAAAATGTCCAACATAGAGGTTGTAAAGGATGTTACAAGCTTTCCAAAATGTCTAAGAACTCATTGAGATAATACTTGATAAAGGAGAATCGAAGGCAATAAGTTAGGGTTTCATTCTTGAATTACAAGTCATTTCTTGATGAACACATAATGCAATTTTAATGTTAGGCTGCATAATCTTGCTTTTAATTCCTTATAACTTGTGTATCTATCCATAATTAATGGATTACACAAACTTTTTATCTATAATCCAAGTGGTTTAAGCTTTATCCAATTTACATTGGCATTTTGGGAAGAAAGTGAAGAATGTCATTCTTGAAAAGCAAGCTTTATGCACAAAGTAAATTCTTGAGCCTCTAACTTGTTCCCTATGATCACAATCCATCTACAAAGTTAGAAGTAAACTTGTTTAAAGCATAGCCACTCTACATTAGCAAGTATACAAGACTTTGAAACTTGGATTTCTCAAAAATCACATGTTGAGTTTAAACATTTGTTTTTGAATTCTGATCAACAACAAGTCTCCAAACTTGTTGCTTATAAATAGAGTCATTATTTTTGAGATAACACACGAGCATTAAGACCCTGAAACACTCCCAAACTCCCTCAAATCAGAAATTGCCTAAAAACTCCATTGTTGCATAATTTCTGACTTTGAACTTGTAACTTCCATTTCCCTCGTGCGTTTCTTGGCCTTTTAGTTCCTAAAGCTCTTACACATCAAGTATAAAATATCCATGTCCCTGTTTCATCACTGTAACACCATTTACCATAACCTCCATAACCAAAAACAGAGCATTGCACATTGACTTCTCCAAGCAATTCCAGCCATCCATTGCTCAAGCTAATCATTGCGTTAGCTTACTGGGAACTTGAGGAAGCTAACCTGATCATTGCAGCATCTTGAATCAAGATCAAACTCTTTTCAGGATTTCCAGTTTTGAGGTATATTTTTTGAACTTCTATCTTCTCATTTAGGCATTGTTAGGCTTGCATTTGTGAAGATAAAATGTAGACATCATTTCCATGAAACTATACATGTCCATAGATTTCATTTATATTGCTTGAGTAGTGAGAATTTTGAGTTTGAACTTTCTGAAATAATTAGGTCAGAATTTGGTACTTTTAGAAATTCTCATCCATCTTTGATTTATAACTTTAGTTATTTACATGGTTGAATTCGTATGGAAAAATGGAGCAACTTTCATGTTTGCATATTTCATTTTTGTTGAAAAATGATGAAGTTGCAGGATCCATGGCTGGAAGTTGACGATGCAGTTCATTTCTGGAACTTGTTTTGTATTATATATTTATTATTTCAATTAAGTTAACGGATGTACACCCACCCCAGTCGCAAAGGTAGCGCGTGTGTATTGGAGGTCATGGGTTCAACACCCAGTGCTACCGTTTCTCATTTTTCAACATTTTTTCTCTCTTTTTTTTGTTTCAGCTACAGGCGCTGGGTCTCCAAACAGATGGGCCTTCCATTTTTGCTTTTTCTAACCCCTGTTTACTTTTGCACACCTGACCCATTTATTTTCTTTTTCATTTTATTTTTATTTTATTTCAGTTTCTTTTATTATTTTTATTACTATTATTATTATTATCATTATTTTTATTATTATTAAAAAATATAAAAATATTTTTATTTTCTATTTACACTTATATGTTTTATTTTTCTTTATGAAACAAAAAAAGAACAAAAAATATTTTCTTAACAATTTAATTTCCTTTTTTAATAAATAATAATTAGATTTAGATTTTTGATTTGTTAATTAAAATTAACTTAGAATTTAGGTTTTCTTTTAATTAATTAATTTCTCATTTTATTTTTATTAATTAAAAACCTTTTCATAAAAAAAACCTAAAAATACTTTTTAAACTAATTTATTTTCTTAATTAATTTAAGTTAATTTAATTTAATTTAATCATATTCTAAATTAGGTCAAGATTAAAACCCTTTCAAAAATCCAAACAAAAATCATTTCTTTTTCCATTTGCATTTCTTATATTATTTATTCATTCTTGTATAATATTCAATATGGTTGTAATAGATAATTAGGTTTAATTTTCTTGCAAAATCCCCATTTATAAATTTGTATCCCCCTCCCCTAATGATGTAATAGCTTAGTAATTTTACTTTCCACAATTTATCGCTTTATATAAATGCTAGTAATTAGGGTTTGTATGACAAGACTAAAACCAACAAATAGCAAACCCTAATTCAAGAAAAAACAATGCATGTAAATTGACACACTTGCACACTTGCACCCTTAGGGTAATTCCACTCTGTTGCCTAAAAAATGGCCATGTTATGCATGTGGGGTATCTTAGCAACAACAAATAAAAAATAAGATCATGGTCCCTCGATGACGCTATCAAATGTTGCCTTTCAAAATGATCTTAGTCCCTCAAAGATAAATGCTAAGATATCTCACAACATTGCTATCATGGTTATATGATGACCCACGTATGTCCCGTTACATCCAAAGATAAGGCTTCTTACCAAATCAATGGTAAGATAGAAATATCAAAGGAAAGGAAGAAATGAACTAAGACTTTTGAGTAGGTAGATTATTCCTAGTTGCTTGCTAATTTTCAAATCAAACCTCCTTACTTATTTTCAAAAACAAACACCAACACTTTCAGAATATTTTCCAAAGTTGAAACATTTTTCAAAAGCTCAACACTTTGTATACGTTCTTACGAACGAGAACTATTACAAAGTTTGCCTAAACGATGACACTTTTTCAAAATACTTTCAAAACCACACAAAGCACATTTTCAAACAAAAGCAATTAATCTAGCAAGAAACTAAGAGCCCATAGATAAACTATGGATGAAAAGGGTGCTAACACCTTCCCTTTTCATAATCTATCCCTCGAACTTAAGAAATAATCTCAAAGGTATTTCCTGTTCTTTTCAGCCTTTCCTTTTGGATAAAAGAAAAGTCAGTGGCGACTCTTGCTAACTGCAATATTTGTGATAAAACGTAAAACACCCAAGTCAGTTCTCCCACCATATCACAGAACTGGCGACTCTGCTGAGGAGAAACTTAAAAGTGGGGTTACCTTAGGTATAAATCACCTTTACTTGCTTTCATTGTTTTATTTGTTTGCTTTATATTTTGGTTCCTTGTTTGGGCTTATTCTAATCCTCTACCGGATTTGGGATACCTTATAGGTAAGTAGCAATACTTTGTGGAAACTGTGTGGGGTATACCGACATGGTCTAAGCAATAGCTACGTTAGTGTGACATATTTGTGGGTACCGGTAGCCCTTGATTAGTCAAGGAGAATACGGGGCCGCTGTGTGATGTCATAAAGCACTAACTGACTTTAGAACCTTTACTTGACCAACTTGTCCATTAGGACGTAGTGAGATAATCGGCTTTGGTGCAGTCCGAAGTTGGTTGATACTCGATACTACACTCATTGAGGTTTGACTTTTCAGGATATTTCGGTCGCTGTGAAAGAGGCTTGCGCTGAAATAATGCCCGAGAAGACATATCAGTAATATTGAGATCCCTTAGAACCCGGTTACTATTTCTAGGACAGGTTTAAGCCAACTAAATTTTAAGAGGGTACTTACCTATGAGACTCCATGCAAGCCTAAACTTAAGGACTTGTTTTCCTTGTTTGTATATACTTAATTGTACATGACATCATAAACATCATAACATCATACTCATTCTCGCTAACCATTTCAAGGATTTTTGGAATTTATCTTTGTTCTGTTTTGTAGGACATGGCTTCTATCCGCATAAATACTATCCAAGTCAATCTCGTAAGAATTCCTCCTCAACTCAAAGAGTTAGCATCATGGGTTCCTGAGAATTCTCCATTCACCGAAAGACATGGTCGCCTCCTAAGCTTGGTTACCTCCAACACTGATGAAGATATGATGAAGGTGCTTTTCCAATTCTTTGATCCTCTACACCATTGATTCACTTTTCCTGATTATCAACTTGTGCCTACTCTAGAAGAATTCTCACAACTCTTGAGGATTCCCATTCTCAATCAACTACCTTTCAACGATACGGAAAGAGATCCAAAACCTGAGGAGATTGCCCAAGCACTACACTTGCAACATTCTGATATCATAACTAATTGGGAAACAAGGAGTGGTGTCAAAGGTTTCTTAGCCAAGTTCTTGTTTTATAAAGCTTAAGATTGTTGGAACTCTTTGGACTTACAAGCTTTTGAAGAAATATTGGCCCTTCTCATCTATGGGATGGTTTTGTTTCCAAACCCTGACCAACTCCTAGATGTAAATACTGTCAAAATCTTCATGTCTCACAATCTGGTGCCTACCTTATTGGAAGATATCCTACATTCTTTTCACTCTCGCACTATGAGGAAGAGAGGGATCCTCATGTGTTGCACTCCTCTCTTATCCAGATGGTTTATTTCGCATCTTCCCCGATCTGTATTGAAGAACGAGCAAGGTTTGAGGTGGTCCCATAGGTTGATGATGATCAGACATTCAGATGTTCATTGGTGCTCCCGATCCTTGGAGAACATTACTATCATCGACCGTTGTGGGGGATTCCCTAATGTCCCTTTACTTGGCATTAGGGGAGGTATCACTTACAACACTTTCTTAGCCTTACGATAGTTTGGTTATGACCGAAGAGATGGTCCACATGAGATGTTAATCCAAGGAGTGGTATTTGACTACGAAAGCGACGATCAAAGCTACCGTAAGAGGTTTATCCAAGCTTGGAGGATGGTGAACAAAGGGGATAGTAAGACGCTAGGACACAAGAATTCCATTCCCTTTGAGCTTTACCTTAAGTGGGTACGAGCTCGTGCTCAGAAACTCGTGATGTCTTATCCCTCTATCTTGTTAGTTATCATGAAGCTTGTGGTTAAAGGAGATATTCCCTACATTGTCCTCCATCCCGACATGCCTACTTCTCTCGAAGACTTGCAAAAAGGTTAGATTCAGCTAAAGGAAGAACGAGATACTTTTGAAACTCAATTCTATGCTAGTGAGAAAAGGGTCTTGGAGCTTACAAAGCAGCTACAAGAAGACTAAAGTGTGAACGCCTACCTTGCACCGAAGAGGATGCGTTCAATCATTTTATCTTAGAAAGTTATCTTGTAAGCCCAAGGGGCATGATGTATTCATTTTGAATTAATTAATGAAAATTGACGTTTGTTCATGCTTTTGTCAATACAAATTTAAATTTCCATAATCCTTGAAATCATTTGCATATACATCTTCCATGCATCATGGTATGACAAGTTTTCATACAACAGGTTTCCTTATCTTTCTGCTGTTTATTTCAGCAAGATGGATCTAGAGAAAACTGTGAAGGATCTTCAAACACAAAACTCTCAATTCCAAGAGAATATATTGGACCTAGCCAAGGTACAGCAATATATGATGGCACTGCTGGCAGCTAAGAAGAAACCTAAGAAGAAAGCTCTGGTCAACATGGGCAGAAGGCTCAAAGAGTCGGTTTGTCAGATCCCGGTAGTGAAAGACTCATATGAAGAATACGAGAATCAGATTGGTAAGGTTAAGAGTACCCAGGCTGATTGTGTTAATGATCAAGCGTCTGATGATGATTATTTTGACGAGCAGTATCCACCCACCAATGTCAAGTATAAGCAGTTAGAAGACAAATTTAAGGTCATCGAGATCCAAGCCGTCCCCGGTTTAGATTTTGATGATTTGGGTTTGATCTCTGGGGTTGTTATTCCCCAAAAATTCAAAATACCAGTCTTTGCAAAGTACGATGGAGTTTCCTGTCCAAAATTTCACCTGAAATCTTATGTGCGCAAGATACAGCCGCATACCACTAATAAGAAGCTATGGGTTCACTTTTTCCAAGAGAGCTTGGCCGGAATGCAACTAGAATGGTTTTATCAGTTAGATGGTTCCCGTATCAATACTTGGGAGGACTTAGCTACCGCCTTCTACCATCAGTATCAGTATAACACCGACTTGGCACCAACAAGAGTACAGTTGCAAGATATGACAATGGGGAAGAATGAAGGATTCAAGGAATACACACAAAAGTGGAGAGACCTCACAAGTAGGGTTCAACCACCTTTGACTGATAGGGAGCACATTGACATGTTTATGGGAACTTTATCTGGTCCATTCTTTAACTTGTTGGTTGGCTGTTCATCTTTCGGTTTCACCGAGTTAATCTTAACTGGCGAAAGAGTTGAAAGCGGCATCAAAAGCAGAAAGATTCCCATGGCATCCGCCTCCACATCCAAACCTGTCAAGAAACCTTTTTCCTCAAAGAAGGAAATCAATGTTGTGTATGGGGCAAGGGCCCGTACCAAGAAGAACGATCATCCGTCTGTTAACACTGTCTAGATCTACAATCCAACTCCTACTCCAAGACCATCTGCTAATCACCAATGTTTTGAAACTCCGGGAAGACAATTTATGAGGTTAGGCATGTCACTGTCTCAAGCCTTACAACACTTACTCAAGGCTAATTTGGTGACATTGTGCGATCCTCCTGCAAACCTAGATACCTCTTCGCCAAAGTATAATCCGAACGCCAAATGTGCTTACCACTCAAGTAGCCCCGGGCATGAGACTGACCAATGTTGGGCCTTGAAGAACAAGATTCAGGATTTGATTGATAACAAGACTGTGATACGGTGGGAGAACTGACTAGTGTTTTACGTTTGTATTCGCACTTGTTCGGTTGAGCAAGAGTCGCCACCGACTTTTTATTTTATCCTAAAGGAAAGGTTAAAAAAGCACAACAAAAACCTTTTGAGATATTTCGTGGGTTCGGGGGGTAGATTATGAAAAGGGAAGGTATTAGCACCCTTTTCATCCATGGTTATCCATGGGCTCTTAGTTACTTGGTTTTTAGATCACTTGCCTTGATTTTCAATTGCTTGAAATTGTGGTGTGTGTGTGTGTTTTGAAAATGTTTTTTGAAGAGATGCCTTGTCTTAGGCAACCGTTGTATTTGACTCGTGTTTGAGTGTTTTACAAAAGTGTGTATCTTTTCGAAAAGATGTTTCAAAATGTTTTTGAGAGTTGTTTGAAAGTGTGTATGAAGTGTGGTTTTTGAAAAGAGGCAAGTGTTTTTGCAAGTTGATCTCAAGTAACTAAGAGTTTTGTCTACCCCTATTGTACTCAAAGGTTTTCTCTATGTTTTCAACCCCTTTTAACAATTTTGTTCCACCATTGAATTTGGTGGACAATCTTGCGTTTAGGATGTTCAACGGGACGGGCGCGGGTCATCGTATAGACCATGAATGCAATGGTGCCAAGTGTCTTTGGCAATTTGCTTGAAGGGACTATGATCATTCCGTTTTAGGAAACTTTCGAAAGCGTCATCGAGGGACTTATGATCATTTGAATTTGTTTTGCCAAAGAAACTCGACGTGCAAGCATGGCCCATTTTGGAAGGCAACATGTGGGATTACCCTAGAGGGTGCAAGTGTGATTGTTTATTGATTTCATGTATTTGTCTTTGTATTAGGTTATCTAGCGTTTGATTTTATGTACATGCAAACCCTAGGTCTAACCATGGTATAATTTGAAAGCGGTAAATTGCAAGAATTTAAAGTCTACGCTATTACAAATAGTATCCGGGAGTGGGGGTACAAATTCACAAATGGGGATGAGACTTTAGGAATGTAGTGTCCAATAAGTTACAACCAAATCGAATTGCGATAAAAATGTAAACAATGTATAGTAACGTTTAAGAATAGCAATTGTACATGTATCAAATGTAAAGTGTATTGTGTAAGTGTAAGTGTAAGTATATGAGTTATTTACAAGTCAAGAAAAATGTGAATTTTAATGTGTATTATTGAGTGTTGTTAACTTAAATGAAAAGAATTAGATGTTTATTTATTTAATCTTTGTAATCTTGTATTTTTCTTTAATATGTACAAAAATAAAATTTAATAAAAGAAAAGAAAATGTTCTAAGCTTGAAAATTGTTATTTACATTTGATATAAATTTGTATCTTCATATTTTTGTTTAATATATACAAAAGAGGTATTTTAATTAAAAGAAAGAAAGAATGTTTTTTCAATTTTATATGTATTATGTAAAAAAGAAGAAGATGTATTTTCATTTATTATGTACAAAAAAGTATTTTACTTAAAAGAAAGAAAAATGTTTTACATTTTAATTATATTATGTATTTTTGTATTAATGTATTAATGTACAAATAAAAATATTTTAAGTTAGAGGAATAAAATATATTGTGTTCAAAATTATGTTATAAAAAAATTTGATGTAATAAAAACTCATGTTAATTTGTAAAAAGAATATAGATAGTTTTAAAAATGGTTTTGAAAGAAATCAGAAATGGGCTTTAAGGTTTGAGGCCCAAATGCAATTTAGAGGGAATGAATAGAACATGGGGTATGAACTGGAAATTCGTTGGGCTTCAGTGTGGAAAGGGGTTAGGTCCATTAGCATTTTAACAATGTTTTTAGGGTTCTTGAATTTTCGTTTCACTTGGACTTAGGGTTACAGTTACAGAAGCGGCGCCGTTCTTCGTTTTCACTTCGCTTTGGTCGTTCTCTTCCTCTTTCCAGCCAGAAACTGAACCACTTCCTTCGCCTAAGGCCACCAACGCCACCTCTCATCCTTCTCCTCGCGTTTGCTCAAGCAACGGTACAAAGGGGTAAGACTTTTGTTCCAACGCATCCTTTGAGGGTTTCACGTTTTACGCATGTTTTGATTCTTATATGTTCTGATTTTGTTTATGGTTTACGCAAGATTTTGAAATGAGGGAAAGGGAGTACTACCTGTCGGAGACGGAGAAGGAGGAGATTAGGAGGCGTTCGGAGGTTTGCCGGCGGGGGGATGCGCGATGAGAGCTCGCTTGCTTTTGCTGGAACTTGGTACTCTGTACTTTTCTTTAGGTTTTATGATGCATTCTGAAAAACCTAATTTGATGTCATTTCTTTTCTTATTCTTGCTTTGCTGCCTTTTGTATGCTTGTGTTGCCTCTTCTGTTGCTATGTGTTGGATGCCTTTTGATTTGCTAATGAAGAAATCTTTTCTGAGGCTTTGTGGCCTTACCCTAGATTTCCTTGAAACACTTCTTTTTGTTTGATTGTCTTGGTGCCTGCCCTCTTGCTTCTTTATCTTCTTCAACTGCCTCGTTGCCTGCTTTGCCTTATTGAGTTGCCTTGTACGCTAACCCAATGATGAGCTCCCTGAGTTCTGAGGGCCCTGAATGTTGATATGTTTGGTTGCCTTCTATGCTTAGTGAGTTGGTGATGGTTGATACCTTGAAGCGCTTCTTTTCCTCGTTCCTGACTGTGAGTTGAATGCTATTGTGTTATTGTTGCTAGTTAGCCCAGTGATGATATTTTCTGAGGGCCTTTTGTAGGTTGCCTCAGTTTGGGGCTTGTATGGTTGAGTTTAGGCTTGATGCTGCTGTTAGGCTTAGCAGGTTATTGTTGGTTGTTAAGGCTGGTTGTTTCTGGGAGGCCTGGACAAGTTCTACTGGTTTTTAGGCTTCACTGTTTTTGTTTGGATTATGCTTATGGTTTGACAGGGTTAGGTTCTATGGCTTTTTTGCTGGAGGTTAAGGTTTTAGCTTGCTCTTTTTTGACAGGTTATGGGGCTTTGGTGATTTTTTTTGTTTTCTGGTACAGGTTTTTTGGGTTGATATGCTTGAGGCCTCACAGGTTTGTTCTTTTGACAGGGGTTCAGGTTTTGGTTGTAAGGCTAGAGGCTTTCTTTACAGGCTCCACTGGTTTATGCTTCAGGCTTCAGTTATGGCCTTACTGGTTTTCTGCTTAAGGCTTGGCCTTGCTTATGCAGGATTTAGGCTTCTGGTTTTTATTTGGCTGGACATGCTGTTGCAGTTTTTGTATATTTGTTTTGTCTTACAGTTTTGTGGTTTATGCCCCTCTACTGTGTTATGAACAAATTATTTTTTTATTTTGTTTCTCATGCCTAAAGCCTTAAGCCTGCAAAACCTGGTTTTCTCTCTTCTTTCTCTCTCCAGTACAGCTTTAAGTATTTTATATATTTATGCTTGTACTTTTACTGAAAGGGCAGCACTGGGAAATGATGATATGAGAGGCTTGCTTGCATTACATGTTTACTCTGCATATTTGTCTCTTTTCTTCCAGATTTTGTGTTGCACCTTGTACCTTTTGATACTTTGATATCTTCTTTTTTACAGCTTTGAGTAGCCTTATACAGTTTATGGACAGTTTGGAATTTGTGATTCAATTTGGACTTTATGGTTAGGCCTAGCTCAGTTTGTTTTGAAATATGCAGTATGTAGTGGTTTGACAATTTTGACTTGTGAATTTCAACTTTGTGCATTCCAAATTAGCAAGCAAATATTCATCCCTCTTTGTGAACCGGGAGAAATCCCGTGATTTGCAAAGAGGGCTAACTGATCCCAGTCAGTTGCCCTTAATGATGAACTTTATTTTTATCTGTCTCTTTAATTGTTTGTGCACTTCAACTGACTTTTCCCTTCTTTTCTTTGCAGATAAATAATTAAATGGAGAGGAATAGAAAAAGATGAAGAATTGAAGATTTAGAAAAAATTAGGATAGTCTTATTTTTAAATTTAATTATTGTAAAATTGTTATTGTAAACAATTTGTAAACAAAACAATTGTACAAATAAATTAAAGATAAATAAAAACTCTTTTTTTATCCAGTTAATTCTTTTCTTCTTTTCAATTATTTATTTTATTATTTATAATTCTTTAAATTAAAATAATTGAAAATACATTCCAATCATTTAATCTTAGAATAATAAATAATTAAATAAACATTGCTTCAGCATTGATCAATTAAACCTGGCGCTTCCAACATCCAGAGTAAAACAACAGTCAATCACAGCAATTGCCCAGACGCTTTTTTCCCTTTACTGACTTTAATCAAACATTGTAAATTCAAACCCAATGCAACCTTTTACTGATTCAGTCAAACAAACGTGAATTCAATCCAAATGCATTCTTTTACTGATTAAGTCAAACAATGCGAATTCAAACCAAATCTCGGAATAACTTGCAAAGCACCGTAGAATTAAATCTTTCCGAAGAACCGCGCATGAACAACCCTAATTCCTGATTAAATGCCAAAGAAGCGTTCGCCTGATCAAAGTTGAGCCAAACTCAACCAAAACCCTAAGCCAACTGTTTGAAACATTCTAGAGCCCTGAAAATCAGTAAAACCCTAATTGTGTCTGACTGACGAGAAAAGTCTGTTTGACCGATTCTTGAGCCAGTTTGAAAAATCAGGAAACGCCTGAAGCTGTGATTTCTTGTGGAAAAATGCGAGGGCAAATTTTGGGGTACAACAAAGACTATTGAATTTGATCCTCCTCCAACTCCGAATGTAATCACCGCGCTTATGTAGAAACATGACAAGGGTGTCAATAAAGTTAACACTGTGAGTGATTCCGATGATGAAGTTGCATTTGAAGATTGGGTGTATCCTACTACAACGGAGCTGAAGAATTGGCATGAAAAGGACTATGTACCCATCTCCTTCGTTGAGGAGTAATCTACTTGTTTATTGCTTCTTTCAATTCAAGAACATTTTGTCTGTAATATTTAACAATGACTTTTAAGCCATGTGCCTAGCCCGGGGAACTTTGGTCCATTTGTCAAGGGTTTTATTTATGTTTCATCTAATCATATGATCATTCAATACCAATCATTGGACACTTTTACATTCAAATATTTGTGTTCGTTGTCTTTCTTTTCCTTCAAATACATTTTTCAAAATAGCCATATATCTTACATGCACACACACACACTCTTGCAGGTCCTCATCCATTCTGGATCTTATTGCCAATAACTCTACTATTGCTGACTATGACTTCGAATGCCCAATTAACCAAGCCGAAGACGAAGGTGAGGAAGATTGTGATATACCGAGAGAACTAGCCAGACTTCTATTACAAGAGGAAAAAGTTATTCAGCTGCACAAAGAGTCAGTTGAAGTCATCAATTTGGGTACTGAGACGGACAAGAAAGAGGTTAAGATCGATGCTAACTTGGAAAGCAGTGTCAAGAGAAGATTGGTTCAGATGTTGCATGATTATGTGGAAGTGTTTGCTTGGTCGTATGAAGATATGCCCGGGTTGGATACTGACATCGTAGTTCATCGTCTGCCAACAAAAGAAGATTGTCCTCCTGTCAAACAAAAGGTTCGTCACATGAGGCCTGATATATATATACAAAGATAAAAGCTGAAGTGATGAAACAATTTGATGCAGGATTCTTAGCTATGACATCCTATCCCCAATGGGTTGCAAATGTGGTGCCAGTGCCAAAGAAAGAAGGAAAAGTTCGCATATGCGTAGACTATAGGAATCTGAATAGGGCAATCCCCAAGGATGACTTCCCTGTACCATACATTGACGTCTTAGTCGACAATACTACTCAGCATAAAGTCTTGTTTTTCATGGATGGCTTCTCTGGCTATAATCAGATAAGGATGGCTCCCAAAGACATGGAGAAGACTACTTTAGTTATGCAATGGGGCACCTTTTGTTATAAGGTCATGCCGTTTGGATTGAAGAATGCAGGGGAAACATATCAAAGGGATATAATAGCTTTATTTAATGATATGATTCATCATGAAATAGAGGTCTACGTGGATGTGTTGCACCCCAAAATTTGCCCTCTCATTTCTCAAGGAATCACCCTGGATCCTCAAATTTTCTCTCATCCAATTCCAAGCCTTGAATTATCAAATTTTCTAAGCAAACCATTCACAAGGGCAAAATGGTCATTTGCACACTGAGAAGTCTAACTTTGACTTTTGGATCAAAATCAAATCTCAAAAATCATATTTTATCAAGACATGTTGGAATATGAAGTTTATTTTATCAAGAATTTCAAAAGTCAAATTTTACTTTGAAAAAATCAAATTCTAAAAACTTAGAAATTTTTCTAAGTGTTTAAGAAATATGAAAATTTCAGAACTTCTGGGTCAGTGTTCATACTCAGCAAATTCTAGATATTCTTAAGACAGAGTTTGGTCAGAACTTCTGGGCCAGTGTTCACAAAGGTTCAATCAGAGTTTGAAAAGGTTAAATCAAAGAAGGTAACAAAGCGTGCTGTAAGTATACTGGAAGTTCTGAAGGATCCCTCAGAACATGCTGAAGTCAGAAGATAAGAGGATCAGAAGATGAGATGCTACACTGAAGCAGAACTTTTAATCCAGAGACAAGCAAGGATGCAGAGTTTCACATGGGAACCCATTTAATACTCACAAACACTTGTGAAGTCTTTATCCAAGGGATTCTCACCATGTGTACCCCTACTGTCTTGGGGAGACAAACTTTTGTGCAAAAGAACGCTAGACCTACGCGCTGTTTCTACTTTTCCTTAATTCACGCTGTCAAATCCAGCTGAGGCACTGTTAACCATCCACCTTGAATGCATTGAACCCCCACTTGTTTAAGCTTACTTCAAGAGTAAGTCAGCATCTAGCATATGATGCTGGCACCACTTGACATCTCCAAACTACAAAAGCGTTGCCTATAAATAAAACACCATTGGCCACTGAGAAAGGGTCCAGAAAAATTTGTGAAAGAGGCGAGAAAATTGAGAAAGAAAGCTTTGAACCACTGCAAAAATTTCAAGAACCCAGGAAACTATAAACACGAAATACCAAAATCTTAGCATTGATTCCTTACATTCAAACTCCATTTTTTTCCCTCAAGTGTTCTTGACAAAAGCCATCCACGCAGTTGCTGATTTACACATTATAAGCTACCTTAACTTCTATATTCCTATTAACATACACTCTCCATTCACTTCCACCTCAAAGAAGTCAGAATATCACCCCTTGGCTGTTCCAGAAGTCGTAAACTTCCATCCTGCCGAGTACGTGAAGAAGTTGCTCAGATCATCACCAGAATTCAAGACCAATTTCCAGTTCACAGAATCCTTTCCAGCTGCAAGGTAAGTTTTTTGCTGACTCTCATCATAATTGATTAAGAATTGGTAGATTTTTCATATTTAGCATAATGTAGATATTCTGATCCTGATGATGTACATATTCTGAAAATTCATGCATCTGCTTGCCTAAATAGAAGAAATCCCTATCCAGAGCTTCATAAAGAAATTAGGACTCAAAATTAGAATTAGCAAATACATGTTGCTTCTGATTTGTGCTTCTGATATTTCATGAAATTTGTCATAATTATTATGTATGCAATTTCTGTTATGTTAAGAAATAACCAAGTTGCAGATGTTCTGACTGGCATGAAGAGAGGCCAAGTTCTGACAATTGCGTCAGAACTTCTGAAAACTTCTGAGTTCTCAGAAGATCCAGAACTTCTGAAATTCCATATTTTTGCTAACATGTTTCTGTTTGTGCAGCAAGTCAGAGTCAGAACTTCTGACCTTTTCTATTTTCAGCACTTTGCGCTGATCATGTTTTCTTTCTATTTTATTATTTTTGCCATTATATTATTTTTATTAATAAAAAAAACACCAAAAATATTTTATATTTGCATGTTACATTTTCTTTTTAAAAAGGGAGAGACAAAAAGATTTTCTTAAACAAAAGTTATTTTCTTTTTTAAAAGCAGACAAACATTTTACATTTCCTGTAGATTCCTATCTATTTAAATATGGTTGTAATAGTAACCTAGAATTTTAACTTGCAACCCCCATTCATAAATATGTACCCCATCCCCCTAAATATTGTAATAGCGTAGGACTTTACATTTCCGTAATGTTATTGCTTTCAATACATGCTAGTAATTAGGGTGTGTATGACAAGATATGAAAATTGACAAATAGATCACCCTAATCAAGACAAATTATGCATGCAATCAAATACACTCACACACTTACACCCTTAGGGTAATTACACTTGTTGCCTTACAAAAATGGCCATGTCATGCATGTGGGATGTCTTAGCACAAAATTCAAACAAAAGCAAGTGATCTAGCAAGTAACTAAGAGCCCATGGAAAACCATGGATGGAAAGGGTGCTAATACCTTCCCTTTTCATAATCTACCCCCTAACTCAAGAAAACATCTCGAAAGGTCTTTCCTGTGCTTTTTCACCTTTCCTTATTGGATAAAAGAAAAGTCGGTGGTGACTCTTGCTAAACCGCAACATTTGCAAACACAAAACGTAAAAAAACCTCAAGTCAGTTCTCCCACCGTATCATAGGATGATATGATTGCAAGATCTCAAACTGAAGAGGAACATCTCAATCACCTGTATAAGCTATTCGATAGGTTGAAAAAGTACAAGTTGAGGTTGAACCCTAACAAGTGCATATTTGGAGTATGATCGGGAAAGCTTCTAGGTTTTGTTGTTAGAAATAAAGGCATTGAAGTTGATCCTGCCAAGGTAAAGGTCATCCAAGAAATGCCAGTTCCCCACTCTGAAAAGGAAGTTAGAGGATTCTTGGGTCGTCTCAATTACATCGCCCGCTTCATATCTCACTTTACTGCTACTTGTGAGCTAATCTTAAAACTCTTGAAGAAAGATCAGGTAGTCAGATGGAATAATGAATGCCAAGCTGCCTTCGACAAAATCAAAGAATATCTACAAGAACCTCCTATTTTCATGCCTCCAGTTGAAGGAAGACCCTTGATTATGTACTTGACAGTACTAGAGAATTCTATGGGGTATGTTTTGGGCCAACATGATGAGTTTGGCCGAAAATAGCATGCTATTTATTACCTGAGCAAAAAGTTTACCGACTGTGAAACCAGATATTCACTGCTCGAGAAAACTTGTTGCGCTTTGCATGGGCTACTCGCCGGCTAAGATAGTATATGTTGACTCATACCACTATGTTGATTTCTAAGATGGACCAAATCAAGTACATCTTCGAGAAACCTGCTCTCTCTGGATGGATAACAAGATGGCAAATGATCTTGACTGAGTATGATATTCAATACACAATACAAAAGGCCATCAAAGGAATCATACTAGCAGATCATTTGGCCCATCAAGCTATTTATGATTATCAGTCCATGAACTTCGACTTCCCGGATGAGAACATCATGTTGGTAACCGATTGCACAAAACCTGGACCATATGACGAACCTGAACAAGGATCCCGATGGATTATGGTCTTCGATGAGGCTTCCAACGCCTTGGATAACAAAATTGGTATTGTGATCATATCTCCTGAAGGTTGCTGCACTCCATTCACTTCCAGACCATACTTCAATTTCATGAACAATATGGATGAGTATGAAGCGTGCATTTTGGGTCTAAAAGCTGCCATTTATTTGAGGATCAAGCGTTTGAATGTGTTTAGGGATTCCGTTCTAGTGATTAGCCAAGTAAAAGGAGATTGGGACACTAAACACCCTAATCTCATCCCTTACAAGGAACTTGTGCTATCCCTGATTCCCTATTTCTAAGAGATCACCTTTGAACATTTCCCAAGGGAAGAAAATCAATTGGCTGACGCCTTGGAAACCATGTCTTCAATGTTCAAGGTCAGATGGGACAACAAAGCCCCTATGATTACAATTGAGAGATTCGACGAACCTGCGCACTGCTGTGAGCTTGACACTGACACAGAAAAGCCTTGGTACCATGAGGTGATGAGATATCTTGAAGCACAGGAGTATCCCGAGGGAGCATCCATCAATGACGAAAAGTTCTTACGAAGATTTTCAACCAAATTCTTCCTAAGCAACAGAATATTGTACAAGTGCAACCATGACTCTACTCTACTCCAATGTATGGACAAGAAGGAGGTAGAGGAAATTATGGAAGACATGCACGATGGTCTCTTTGGCACTCACTCAAGTGGACATACGATGGCCAAGAAGATCTTGAGAGCTGGCTACTATTGGTCAACAATGGAGACTGATTGCCATCAACACTCTAGGACTTGTCACAAATGCCAAATCTTTGCTGACGAGGTCCATTTGCCTCTTATCCCTTTGAATGTCATGACCTCTCCATGGACATTTGCAATGTGGTGCATTGATATGATTGGAGAGATCAAACCCACAGCTTCCAACGAATATCGCTTCATTCTGGTCACTATCGACTATTTCACCAAATGGGTCGAAGCTGTCTCTTTTGCCTCAGTCACAAAGAATGTGGTAGCCAGATTCATCAAACACAACCTCATTTGCCACTATGGTATCCCTAAAAGGATCATCACCGACAATGGGACTAACCTCAACAATGCTATGATTACCAAACTTTGCACTCAGTTCAAGATCAAGCATCATAATTCTTCTCCATATAGATCTAAATTGAATGGCGCAGTCGAAACGGCCAACAAAAACATCAAGAAGATTGTGCAGAAGATGGTAGTAACCTATAAGGACTGGCATGAGATGTTACTGTTTGCTCTACATGGCTACCGCACTTCAGCTAGGACATCAACTGGGGCAACTCTCTTTTCCTTAGTCTATGGCATGGAAGTTTTTTTGCCAATGGAATTTCAGATTCCCTCACTAAGGATTATGAATAAAGTAGGCCTAGGAGAAGACGAGTGGATTCAGACGAGACTGGATCAGTTGAACTTGATCGATGAAAAACGACTGGCCGCTGTTTGTTATGGTCAGACGTGCCAAAAACGTATGATCAAGGCTTTCAACAAAAAGATCAAGCCTCGAGTATATCAAGCTGGTGACTTGGTGATAAAGCGCATTATTATGCCACAAGGCGACCCCAGAGGCAAATGGACCCCCACCTACGAAGGGCCATTTGTTGTCAAGAGAGTGTTCTCTGGCGGTGCCATGATGCTGACTACCATGGATGGTGAAGACTTCCCACATCCTATAAACCCTACACAGGTTTCTTCCTTCCAAGATGCAGTTTTACACGGACTCATCATCAAGAAACCCTACAGAGGTTCCTTCTTTCCAAAATGAAGTTTTACACATACTCATCATGAAGCAACCCTACACAGGTTCCTTCTCAGGAAATTTCAAATGAAGTTTTACACGGACTCATCATCAAACAACCCAACTTTCCAATACAGTTCAGATGCGCTCCAGACACGGACGCCATGCTGGAAATCATCCAGTTCCAGCTTATAGATACAATCCAGCAATCACCTCTAGATGGCATCTTTAAGCCCATCTCTACAACTATCCGTTACCTCTCCAAGTGGCATCTTTAAGCCCATTCCCCATATAATAAACTAACACATCCTCGAGTGCAAATTTTCTGGGAACTTTAGTGTTCAATCATCTTTCACCTTCAAGTCACGAATGGCAGATTTACCAATCTAACTCTTCAGGTGAAAGAAGATTGAACAGGGGCAGCTGTTGTACCCCAAAATTTGCCCTCTCATTCTTCAAGGCCTTTCTCATAATGATTCTCAAAATTCAAGCTTGCACAAGTACATTGGGATTTTCCAGCACCAGAGTTAAGAGGAAGCTGTCAAAAATGGAGAAAATAGATAAAAATAACATTTTGACGAATTTGGAGGAAAATAGGTCTCCTTCGATTCAGCCCTCTTCGACTGGACTTTGCACCTCCTTCGATTGCTCAAAAGTTGCTGCTAGCGTGCCTCTTTCGTCTGGGCATGTGACTTCAAATAGGTCTCCTTCGATTCAGAAGGAAATGATCTTCATACAAGCTTCAATTGAGTTTTTATTTCCCTTTGAAACAATGTCCTTCGACTCAGGAATTTCCTTCGACTCAGGAATGTCCTTCAACTCAGGAATGTCCTTCGACTCAGGAATTTCCTTCGACTCAGGAATGTCCTTCAACTCAGGAATGTCCTTTGACTCAGGAATTCCCTTCGACTCGGGAAGTAAAGGCCTCCTTTTGGTTTTCTTCAATTCAAAAAGTCAATAATATTTTGAAAGCTTCCTTCGATTTAGAAGTTAATAACCTTCTGAAAAGGGCCATTTGAAGAACACACAGTTGGTTCATTCGAAGGACATACAACTGGTGAAAACGAATGCTGTGTTGTTCTAGTCTGGTCGAAAGGTGTACAAAGATGGAGGATTCGACTCAAAATATCAAGTTGAACATTTAGACCCATAGGCTAGGCTACGTGTTTTCCCTTTTCAGGCCTCAAACCTATGACTCACCATATACATAATTGTTTATGTAAGTTAAAACAGGCCTTTACCCATTTGTTGTCCAAGACCACTTGCACTTAATAGTATAATACTACCTTTCAGAAAAGTTTGTCTTGAGCCTTGCGCCTATTTTCCTTCAGAAGGAAGCAACCCATCTGAACTATTCATACTGCTTTTATGGCACAAGTGGACATTTACTTTCCAGCTGAGCCTTATTTTATTATTTTTGCTCCCCAAGCTTCCCAAAAGCCTTTCTCTATAAATAGAGAGTTCATTTGCACAAAGAAGGAGAGGATCTTTGGACCAGAGGAACGAATCCCCCAAATTTTCTCAAACACAACAAAAAACTCTCAAGTTAATCAACACTTGAGAAATAAAAAAAACCCAGAATCCCAAACACTCACCTCTTTCGATTCTGAAGAACACCCCACACATAGAAGTTTGTTCAAACCCAAAGACAACCTTCTGTGACAACCCTTCGAACCAAAAGCTAACCCCCTGTGACTACTCTTGGAATTCCAGATACGTCCAGGTAGCAGTTCAAGTTCGAATCCCACACACCAGCTTTGAGGTAAGTCTTTCTGACTTTAATTCTTTAATTTCAAACATCTTTATTGATTCATCTACTAAATCAACATGTAGTAATCATGGCCTTCGATGTTAATCTTTTGTGTTTTCCTTTAAAGAACTAATCTGTACAGTCCCCTAAAAATGTTGGAATACAAAATATGCACGCTTCGACACACTTGCTTCGATGCACACACATGCTTCGATACAGACATGTTCAACATACACACACTTGCTTCGAATACACTGACCTGCAGGCTCAGACAAAAGTCACCCCCTCACTGCTTTCAGTCCCTAGTCGAAGGAGGCATCCAGAAGGCACACCTGCACTAAGTCCAGGCCCAAACAAAAGGCATTCCCTCACTGCTTTCAGCCTCCAGTCGAAGAAGACAATAAGGCAGAACCAGAAGGCTTCGCCATACACTGACTTCCAGGCCAATCGAAGGACAGAACCTCACTGGTGCTAGCCCCAATCGAAGGAGGCCAACAAAATGCAAGTCGAAGGGTGCTACTGCCTGGGTCGAATAGCTCATTTTCTTTCCTTTTATTTTGTTTTTTGCCTTTACGTTTTCTTGCCTTTCAATATGGTTGTAATAGTGTAGGATATTTATTTCCTGCATTTTTATCGCTTTATACAAATGTTAGCAACTAGGATGTATGGTAAGATAAAACCAACAAATAGGCCACCCTAATCCAAGACTAAATACATGCAATCAAATACACTTAGCACACATGCACCCTTAGGGTAATTCCACTTGTTGCCTTATAAATGGCCATGTTATGCATGTGGGTGTAATACCCCAAATTTGTCCTACCCTTCTACTTTTATTTGGTTTACGCATTATCGCACTTTTCTCATGTACATATTTCCATTAGGTCATTTAACATTGCATACATTCACTAACAACATAATTTGGCATGGAATCAGTAATATGGTGGAATTAGGGTTTTTATGGCGTTGACAGTCCTCATCTTCACTCAGGCTTGAATCAGTTGGTTTCTTCGACAATTATGGTTTGAAGATAGGGTTTTTGATGCATGGCTATTATGGACTTCTTTCTTATCAAGCTACAAGGGCATCTTCACCATGGGCTTTTAAACCATCAAAGTGCATCTCAAGGGATCTCAGAACCTTGTGATCATCGTCAGTTATATGCTTCTAATTGTTCCTATCTACAAGATTTTCTCCGTGACATTAACTTAAAGATCATTGGTTGTCTATTGAGGTGCATTGGTGGAATGGATTACAAAGTTTAAATCGTGGTATAAAGATGAAGTGGTGATTGAGATACTAGCGTGTTGTTTGAGATACAAGTTAACGTGGATGGAAGAGTTGAAATAGGGGTTTTCATAACGATTCAAACTCGGTTGAAGTTCATATTAGTATTAAAGTGAAAGAGGTATTTACTAGGAAATCAAGTCACAATCAAGTTTAAGGTTCATTCAATCATTTGAGGTTATTAAAGCTTGGTGATCCATTCATAAATGTCAAGGGAAGTTTGATTATTCAAGACCTTGATGGATCAATGTCCATGACTCATCTAGAAGCAAATACAAAATTAGAAACGAGAGAGAAAGCTACTTGAAGTATTCGGATTTTTGCCATTCGAACTTGAAGGTTCTCGTTATATTACAAAGTCATCATCATTTTTTGTCAACATAATTACAAAAGAAAAGAAAGGAATTAACGAAAGGGAAATTCGCTTTGAGTATTTGAAGGTTGCCATTATACTATCAAGTATAAGATCATTTCATGGCACCTAATATATTATACCAAGGCAATATCAAGTATCAATAAACATCCATCACATAATACGGTACAAAATTTTATTTACAACTTGGTGACTGCTCTCTCAGATTTTTATGCCTTCATTCATTTTTGCTTGGCTTGAGAAGATCTCCATAAGTCCGTCTCGAGTTGTTCTTGCTCTCCACCCCAAGTCTTGTCCTGTATCCAAGACTAAGTTATGCCAAACAACAAACATGCTTTGAGGCTTGGAACCAGCCATGTCCTGCATTTAATCAAACAGCAGCTCAGTAATAAATAAAATAATATATATGCATAATATAGTTTAGTGCAGTACTATCCATCTCAAACTGTCAAAACCATATCCATAACCAATTCATAACAAACTCTCAAACCTCCTAACCGCTTCTAACAGATTCATAACTAACTTTTTCCTAACTTCTATAACAATAACCAAAACTGATATAACAACTAACTCATCCCTAACCAACTAACAGTCCAACCAACCCCTGACCAATTTTCCCAACAAACTCTACAGAAAATATATAATAGAGTTCACAGCATATACAAAAGGAGATTGACAAAATAGAGGCATACGATTTCAACACAGAAAAAAGAAATTATTACCTTTCATTCTCACTTCCTCTATTCACACTTCTTCAATATCTGCAGAAGAATCACATAAAAAATTATCTCTTCTCCTCTCATCTTCATTCTTCAATTTCTGCAGAAGAGTCACCAGAAAAGTATCGGAAAAAAATCTCGCTGTACTCTTTGAGTTTTCTCCATTATCATCATCCATCTTTAAACCATACCATCAATCTTTCACCTTCAAACTAAATCTTCTCCCTCTGTAACCACGATTATGTTCTCACAACTTCATCTTCATCGCATCAATCTTCAATCAACATCATTGATTCTGTACATCAGTTCTGAAAACCGCAACCAGCATAACATCTTAAATCTTTATCTTCGACGACTCCAACCTTCTGCAACAATATACAATTCCAGTATCAACGGAGTTCGCATCACAAAAACACGGGCAAATCTGAAACTCAGAAAGAAGAAGAAGAAAGGAGATACAAAGGTATAAGAACTCGTATACCTGGAGGAATCCAATTTCGTGCTTCCCTGATTTTCTTTCACGATATCGCGGTTCTCCCTAACCTCCAGTGCCATGGTCGCGCCGTGTGGTTACCCTCATCCATGTTGAGTAGATTGACGAGGCTGAGTTTCCAATGGAAACTTTCTTTGTTAAATTAAATACAGAAAAGAGAAGGTGAATGGGGGGTTTGAATTAGCGGCTCTGATTTGGTCTGAGAAGTGAATCTGCACCATCTCCAGGGGAAGAACCCGAGATCGGACTACAACAGTGTTGGTTCATCGGAAATGGAAGCGACAGATCGAGAAGCAGATTCGTTGAAGAAGAACAGAAATAGGACGATGTTACGATGACGGTAGATCAAGGCGAAGGTCGGCAATGAGAAAAGGTTGTGTCCGCCGCGAAAGGAGGAAGACGAAGGCCGATTGAAGCGGCGATGGAGGTGAAGAGACCGACGGCGCCATCGAGAGGGTGAGAACGAGGAAACTCCGCCATTGCAATCCCTAACCCTTTTCCCATTTCCAATTTTCTCACATTTTTATTTTTTTATTTTTTTATATATTTATTTGTTTTAATTCCCATAATTAATAGTTCAAACAAAAGAAAAGTTGGGCTGGCAATATTATAATTGGTCCGAGTTGCCTGTCACTAAGGCCCATGGCTATATTTTTTGGAAGTTGTTTTTTATTGCTGAAGCTATACAAAAAAAGGGCTTATTGGACATTACAGGATGGGCCTAGCACCTAATATTAGTCAGACACCCTGATTTCAATACTACACCCCTTGTCCTCATAATCTTTAAGATTTTATTTTTTGCATATAATTTTGTCTATTTCTTTTTTATGATAAAATTCTAAGATCCATAAAAACTTGTTAGTTTTTTATTTATTTTTTGATTTAGGAATTAATTCTTGTTTGTTTGTTAGAATTTTCTCTATATAAAAAATAATGATAAAAAAGTGGTAGAATATTTTAGAACTCTTTAGAATTTCTTTTTAGAATCTCGATTAGAGTTTCTTTTCACTATTTTATTTTTCATATTTGGTAATCATTTTATTGCCATTTTTAGTCAAGATTTTTGTGATAGCATCGATATAACTCTCCGATGTGGAATGCTCGGGGTTAATTCTTCAATCACTCGTTCGAGGAAACTTTGGTAGAATTTTCTTACCACTTGCACAATTTTGAAGAGGCAACGGACCTTCTCCATTCGGTATCGTCACAACTCTATTTTATTCTTCATTTCCGTACTTTATCACAAATCATATGCATGCTAACATTATGTAGAATCCCCTCAAAATTCTAACTTTAGGTCTAACGATACATAATAACATTAGGTTTAGAAGTAAGCTAGTCCCATTTGACTTTTCTTTCTCTTTGAGCATACGCATCTAAAACTAAAACTTCTTTTTTCTTTTCGAAATTCAAAACACTTTAAAACTACTGATGAGAATCATGCTTTTGCTTAGTACGGGAAATGATAAGCGGGTCTCTTCTCGATCTTATTGTTCTTCATCTCAAGCACAGGTGTGGTTCAATTCTCAAAGACTCCTTTCATGACTAAGTAGAAAAATGGCTAATATCTCTCTCTTGAGGTCAATCAGTCATCATCTACAACAAAAATACAAAACAAATTCAAACCATTTTGTGCGTTCGAGCACTTTTCTTAAAAAACCCTTTTCAGGTAAGGACACGATTAATTTACTTTTGTGCCAATGCATAAGTCTCCAAACGTCAAGCTGCGGCAGAAGGCGGAATTAACTTCGTCCACAAAAAAACATCTACAACAAAATATAAACCAATTCAAATCTTTTGTGCGCTCAAGCACTTTTCTTTAAAAGCCTTTTCAGGTAAGGACACGATTAATTTACTTCTGTGCCAACGCATAAGTCTCCAAAGGTCGAGCTGCGGCAGAAGGCGGGATTAACTTCGTCCACAAAAAACACAAATAAACAAAAACATATGAGCCAAACTACGGTAGCTCTGATTCCTCAAAACGGATACGTAGGCATTGGGGTAGGGCCCAAGCGAGCACAATTTTATTTTCCCTACATTCTTTTTCTCCTTTCTTTTGCATGCATTCCTCCAGTAGTATAGTAAACAGTAAGCATAGATTAAACACACCCATAAGATAGATAACAAGAGTGGATACCGTAGAGTACTACGGGCGTGTGGGGTGCTAATACCTTCCCCTCGCGTAACAGACTCCCTTACCCGATCTCTCAGTCGCAAGACCGTGACTTCTCCCTTCTCAGGTTTTCTCGATGTTTACCTTTCCCTACATGTGGGGTAAAAGACGTTCGATGGCGACTTCATTGTTTTGATGATTTTCAGCCGGTTGTTTCAGCTGGTGACTTCACTGGGGAAAGGCCGACCAAATGCTGGTCTATCCCGGAGTCGCTCCTAGCTCTTGCTTTCTTTTCTTTGGGTGTTTATTTTTACATGCTTTCAGTTTATTCACTCATTCTTGAGCATACGTATGCATTGCATTTTACTGTTTCCCATATACTACTGCTGTACAGGATTTGCTTCTTGTTTGGGTTGGGATGTCACTATTGAGGTAAAAGGCCCAGTACCCATGCCAGAGTGCACTAGGACACTAGGAATAGAGTGGGGGCATGACGGCTATAGGACGTGGTCTGATTAGTGCAGTCATGTCATATACCACGCTCGGATGAGGTTCAAATGAATTACTATCGGCACCCACATCTGTGGGCAAGCCCATAGCACTTTCAGGCGAACCCGTGATTTTCGAGTTACCATTATCTTACCCTGACCTAGTTTTCATCCGTGAGTGGGGAGGGAATTTCTATCACAGGTACACATGGTGACTATGTGCAGATGGTTACTCACATTTAAATGGTAACTATGCTCAGACAATGACTACTGGTTCTGATGGCTATATTCTGGATTTCTGTTCCGACTTGATGAAGATGCTATATCTTGTTGGTGACCATATGGTTCTCAGATTTATTTTCTGAGATCCTGACTTGTTTACCTGGAGGTTCATTCAATCCTTCAATCTTGGTATTCCCAGCATGTTCAGAAATTCTCAACAGTATCCAATGTTCCAGAAGCCTTGATCCCGTACAATGGGAGATCCACAGGGTACTTGGTTCTTATATATGCAGAAGTTATGTCGGACCGCTGATCTGATGATACTCACACGATTCAGAGCAGTGCAGCAATCTTATTCAGAAATGATGGAACCTTGATCCTCTTTGATCCCATGCCTTTGCATACATAACATGGCTAACCACATGCTTAACATACATGTTCTGTTATTTCCTTAGAAATGACAGAACATGACATGACATTCATTCATGCACCCCATGTATATTCATGCATTCATTACAGGTATCCAAAGATTGGGGATTCTTATTCAGACCTGGGGTTCTCTTCAAAGGTTCAACCTGATTTCTCTCCACACATGCTCAGAGATCAGTGATGGAATAACTCTGAGTGGTACAAGCAAGCTTTGGCTCATAATCAGAAACTTCTTCAAGCAGGAAGATAATGGATTAAATACTCAGATAAGCCAGGTCATGGAAACTCTGATGATGATGTCTATTATTTCTTTAAGACATGATATGCTTGGTGATGCATATTATACTGGGGCACCTGGCCAATCGATTGAAGAAGGTATGTCATCCAGAGACCAAGTCCAAGACTGGATCAATTCAGGGACTGTTGTGTTCACATCAAATCTGAAAGGGGATTCTCTCGCACACTCGAGCATCAAGACTGCAGAAAGTCGTCAGAATCAGCAAGTCCATACGGAGTCAAGTCTCCTCAACAGTGGCAATCATTGGTTTCTTTAATGCATTTTCATTTGCATTCTTGCTTGTTTGTTTAAATATCGCTTGTATATAGAAACTTGTTTATTTTTGAACGAAAATCTTAATGCAATAAATATGCTTGTCTTGAAGTGTTCATTTCATTTTTACTCATCCATTCGTTATCACTCTTCAAATGTTTTACTTGCATATTGATGCCAGATTTCCTAGTCTTATGCTTAGGTAAATATTCAAAGGAGGATGACGACAATCTGAAAACGCAAAATCTCTGGTTGGTACGCTTTTGAGTAAGGCCCTGCTGACGATGTACAGGCCTTGTTTCAATCCCCAAACACCGGAGATATAAGGGAGATAGACCCTCGTCAACCCCTCCGAGCCTTTGAAGTAGGAGTTTCCTTTCTGTTCAGAAAAACCCTCATTTTAACCTTGGGGCGGGTAGTGTTCAGCTAATCTGTTCAAGCATTCAGAACTCATCAAGAGTGTGCATCCAAGGATACAACAATGGTTATCCATCAAAAGATTGAGGAAAGTCAAAACCACAATGGTTAACCTTCATCTAACAACAAGGTGTGTCTATTGACTATATCCCAATGGGTATCTCTCGCACATCAGGAGGTCAACAAATGACGATACTAAAGACTCAGGCAGTCACGATCACTTCCGACAAATCAAAAACAATGCAAAGATCAACGACTTGTTCAAAATGAAAAAATACGGATAAGAAAGAAACAAAAATCCCCGCTAAGTCGAAGCTTGAAAACAAGTCGCTTAGGCAAAAATTGGGGCATCCCGCTGGACTTCCAAATCAAAATTCAAAAGAATTTGTCCAGGCAAAAATTAGGGAAAGCAAGAAATAAATCAAAAAGCCTAAAAGGCGCAGAAAGGATTACCAATGAAAATCCTCATCAAAGAACAAGGTCGTCTGATCAGACACCAAAATCAGAAGTTAGTGACTGTTGTGTCCAAGAAACCACAGTGGTTCCTCAACCATCACAAACTCTTCTAGAGAGATGAACGCTTATGTTAGGTCAACTGAACGTAGGAATGGAGAACATCATGGAGAATGGGTGGGCACCAAATAATTTTGAGCCTTAAATCCTTTTTTCTAAAACCGTGAACCAGGCCACGTTACAACCCATAAAAGTCCTAACTGAAGCATGGGTCAATTCGAAAGCGTGCTGCAACGAGATAGCGTTTAACTGACTCCTAAGAGGTATGTTTGAATATCTGTTTTGGCATCATATGCTTGCATTATCTTTCATAAAAAAGAATTTTCAAATGTTTCTCTCTTGCTAGTGACTCGTTCGCAACAGAGTTGTGACGTTATTTCATTCAAAGTTTTTTCAAACTTCAAGACTTACATATGTGTTGTATTAGAATTATCATTCTCATAATAAACATTCTTCTGCATACAAAACAACTGATCAACATCAAGTAAATTTGCACAATGAACAAACGGTGAAGAGATCAATCTTGTCAGAAAAGAGAGGCTTGAATACCCTGTTGAAGCAAGAGTCAGCTTCTACAAGAGAAATGAGTAATCCAGAGGCATGTTAAACCAGAGATTCTGTCAAGAGAAATCATCTTGGTGCTTCACAGCTTGAGTACCCTTCAGGGATAAAGTTAGCAGATTCCATCAATCTGGGGCATTCCCTTAAAACTGCCAATCTGGGGCAATTAAGTCGAGAATCAATCTCTCCAAGCTCAGCCAAATCTGGGGCATTCCCTCAAAGTTATCAATCAGAGGTTATCACGTCGCTTAATCTCTTCAAGTCGTCAATCCGAGGCTATCACGTCGATAAATCTCTTCAAGCTCAATCAATTAGTTGTTACCACATTGAGGAATCTATTCAGAATTCAGTCAACCCGGGGTAGTTACGCCGAGATTCGACAAATCTCTCCAAGAGAGCTGTAATCAAGAGCAGTTTATTTCGTGACTCAAGACATTGGGGCAGGCCACCTCATATCGTATTATGGCACGAATATTCTGATCTCCTATTCAACATAGATCTTCTCAGAGACCCTCCAGACAGGGGCATTCCTCATCCGTACTTGCAAAGTTGCTCAAGCCTATTATGTTGTACGAGACTATGATCAAGCTAAAAGCACCATAACGGTCACCCTGACCTAGCCAGCACACGAAGCTGCCTTCATCTGCTACAGACAATTTCAAATCTGATTCCCCAAGTGAATTCAGAAAGTCTAACATCGTCTTTTAACTCAGCACATGTGTGATACGATGGGAGAACTGACTATGGTTTTGCGTTTGTTTTCGCAAATGTTTCGGTTGAGCAAGAGTCGCCACCGACTTTTTATTTTATCCTACGGAAAGGTTAAAAAAGCACAGCAAAAAACCTTTGAGATGTTTTTTCTTGGGTTCGGGGAGTAGATTATAGAAAGGGAAGGTATTAGCACCCTTTCTATCCATGGTTATCCATGGGCTCTTAGTTACTTGCTTAGATCACTTGCCTTTTGTTTTCAATTGTTTGAAATGGTGCTTTGTGTGTGTGGGTTTGAAAATGTTTTTTTGAAAAGAAGCCAATGTGGTGGCAATCTTTGTAATGATCCATGTGGGGATGTATACAAAGATGTATGTCTTTTGAAAAGTTTTTCATTTGTTTTTTTGAAAGTTGTTTTGAAAGTGTAGTGATGTGTGGTTTTTTGAAATAGGCAAGTGTTTTAGTTTGCAAGATTGATTCAAGTAACTAAGAGGTTATCTACTCCTAAATTTCTCAAAAGATTATTGCTATGTTTTAACCCTTTTAACAAGTTTGTTCCACCATTGTATTTGGTGGACAATCTTATGTTTAGGATGTGAAAGGGACGGGCGTGGGTCATCTTTTAGACCATAATTGCAATGGTGCCAAGCATCTTTGGGCATTTTCTTTAAGGGACTTTGTTGTACCCCAAAATTTGCCCTCCCATATTCTTCAAGAAATTGCCAAGTCAAGCTGCAAAGTTCCCCAAGGGTTGCACAGTCAAAGATCTCCTATACAGTCAAAATTAGGGTTGGTGTTCTGATCAAGAAAATGAAGTTTTCAAAGGTCCAATCAAGTCTCATATGCCTACAAATATGGTCAAGTATCCTCATATCAAGTTGCAAGGCATTCAGCTCAAAATTGCACAGTCAAAACCCTAAATTGCACTACAGTCAACTGTAGGGGCAAAATGGTCATTTGGCAGTCAAAAGTTCAAATTTTTGGTCAACATATCATTTTGAAGCCACAAACATCATTTGATCAATGCTTGATCATGATTCTCAAAATTTTGCTCAGAAATCATCAAGATGCAAAAGTTTCCTTATTTGGACAGTTGAAAAAGTCAACTGAAATTGACCAGGGCATAACTTTCACATGGATTATCAGAAAAATTCCATCCAAAGCTCATTTTGAAGAGAAAGACATTTCCTACAACTCATCTTCATACTTCAAGTCCAAGAAATGCACTCACAAAAAGTTATCAATTTCAACATTATAGGTCATTTTCAAAAGTCAACAAAAAGGGACTTTAAGTCAAAGGCCATAACTTGAGATTGGTAAATCAAAATGACATGGGACCAAAGGCATTGGTTAGAGGACTCAAAGACATTTCCAAAATGTCCAAGAACATGAGAAAAGCTTAAAAATTGAGCAAGTTATGCCTTGTGGAAGTTGGGAAATTTTTGGATATTTTGAAAAGTCAACATTGATTCAAATGACCTAAAATTGCTAATGGGCCCATTTTTCTTCCACAATTCATCATTCCAAGCATGTGCACGACCACTTGGCCCAAAGGGAAGTATTTTCTCATTTTTTATTTATTTATTTGAATTTTTATTTACATTAATTCATTTAAATCATTTAAATATATGAAAAATATTTAACTCACCCTAACCAATCTTTTATACATGTTTTAGACTCAATATTTCGTGCCTAGCTAAATAAGGAAAGATTTGGGTTGATTGATCATGATTGAGAACAAAGAACACATGGAAAAGATATGAAAAAGATCCTTAAAATCAAATTTTCAAAAACCATTATTGCATTGGATTTGTTCTACTTTTCTTAACCTAATTCACTCAATACAAATGCCTGATCACAACCCTAATGCCAATAGACAGAAAACCGCGCAAGAAAGCCATTGCAAACTTGAATTTTTCTCTAAAGAACTCAAATCTGAAAACCACTTTTGAGGGCGATTCAAAGGATAATTCTTGTTCCATTAGTTTCCTCAAGGTCCCCTGAACGATTCTCAATCAAAAACACTCATCAAAGCCCAAGGAATTGGTATACAGAACCTGAGATATCTCATGAAAATTGCATAATCGTATTCTCCAATCTAAGCATTTTTACAGCATTTTATTCATGGATTCATGTTCATTATGAAGTTCTGAAGCTAACCAATATATTTGATTGTGTTTTTATGCGTTGTATACAAATATGCCATGTATGATTTTTAGGGTTTACAGAGTTCTAAATTGGGGGTTTCTTGTTAAAGAAAAATTGGTCCTCCAGACCAAGACCATTCAATTCAGCGCATAGAGACGAAGAAGAAACACCCATCGCGCCCAATTTATGAATGCCTGAGCTCTAGTCGCTATTTTCTTGAAAAGGGCCTAAGGAAACATATGGAAACCGTTGCCTATGTTATTAGTATTTCAGAAAAATAAAAACAGAACGAAGAAGATGATGTGGTGGCGAGGCTTGATTGGTCTGTTTGAAAAATTCGCGCGCTACCCACTAACTCCTTTGTTTTCTCTTATAATATTTGTTGTTTATTTATATATCAAATGCGTTGAATTGGTCTAGTGGCAGGCGATGGTGCTGGTAATATACAAGACCTGGGTTCGAGCCCCAGGTCTTCAATAATCCCCATATTATTTTTCCTCTAACGTTCATATGCAGCGCCTATGTTATGATCCATGATACACCACCATAATCCGAACGTCCACGCGTCTAACAAATCCAAATCAAAGGCTGGGATTGGAGAGCACCATACACCATGGTCAAAGCATGTACACGCTACCTGGAAAAAGTCAAAAAAGGCCAAATTTAATGGGCCAGATTACTGAATTACACCTCCATATTGGGGACTGACACCCCCATAGGTTTGCTTTTTTTATATTTTTTTTCTTTGCATTATTTCTATTCTTATTAATTATTATTTGTTTAAATTAATTAAATATTTTCACAAAGTACAAAAACATCTTAAAAAAAAAATCAGAAAAAAGAATTAATATAATAATTATTTTATTTTAGTATTTCTTGTAAAAAATGCATGTAAATTAATTAGTTTAAATTAGGGTTTTAATGTTAATTTCTTTCATAACAAAAAATCTAAAAAATATAGAATTAGGATTAATTAATGTTTTTATTCCTTTTCAATTTTTCTTTTTTTTTTCACAATAATATTATTTATTTTATTTATCTTTATAATTAAATTTGTACACAAAAATTAGGGTCAATTTAGGTTTTAATTTAATATTTTCATAATAAATTTAAAAGCCATTAGAATTAGGGTTTGCATTCAATTTTAATTTTAATTAATTCTCTTTTTCTATTAAATCTTAAAATACATAAAAATACAAAAACAAAAACAAATTCTTGCTTTCTTTTAATTTTAATTTTAATTCCTCATTAATTTTAATTTTTGCAAAAGGGTCCAACACCCTCGTTTCGTTCTTAATTTCTTATTCGTTCGCATATTTATTTTATTTTGCTTAAATAATTATGTACCTCTCCCGAAGCCTTGTAATTACTTCTCGCACTTTCAATTTATTTATTTCCTGTCAAATCGGGTCCTGGTTAATTTTGGCGATGTGGACCCGCGCCATTTGTAATAGCTTAGAATTTAATTTTCCGCAAATATTTTAACTGTTAAACAAAGCATGCAAGAATGAATGGCCTTAAATAAAAGCAAGCATAAAACACCAATAACATGACAAGATAAATGCAAATGAAAACGACACACAAATCACACACCACCCCTAGGGTACGCCTCACTGTTGCCTTGCCTCGAAAGGTGATCGTCGAGTAGAGGATGTCTTAGTAAGTCCTCATGATCCGGGAACCTGGCATGAGGGTAGCTTCTAAGGTGTCTTCCCATTGCTCTGGTGATCACCATGTCCCTACAAACTCGAATTGACCCAAATACCTCCAACGGTGGTGCTACCTACCTCTCAATGGTGGGATGACACTACTTTAAAGGACATTTACACAGACGAATTCCTTAGGGTAGGTAGGTTCTCTAGATACTTGCTATAATTTCAAAAAACAAATTCAAAAATACTTTTCACACCGACACCTTTTCAAAAAGCTTTCGAAAGCAAATTTTCAAACACTCTTGAGGACTGATACAAGAGTCGAACTGAAATTTTCAAAGAAACTTTTTAAAAACCCACATTTGAAAAGCAAACAAACCATTTTTTAAAACACAAGTGAGCAAGTATCTAAGAGCCCATGGATAACCATGGATAGAAAGGGTGCTAACACCTTCCCTTTCTATAAATCTACCTCCCGAACCGAGAAACTATCTCATAAGGAATTTTGCTGTGCTTTTGTCCTGTCCATGTTGGAGAAAATAAAAGACGGTGGCGACTCTTGCTTACCGCGACATTTCGCGAACCAGCGTTAAACAGTCAGTTCCAGATCCACCGATCACAGAACTGGCGACTCTGCTGGGGACCATCATAAAGTGAGGTGTACCTTAGGATAGCTCAGACTTATGTTTTCAATTGCTGTGTTTGTTTGCTTTAAATTTGTGGGTTGCATGGGAGTTACATAGATCCTAACCCGGATCTGGGGATACCCTGTTTAGGTAGCATAAGCTGTGAGGGACCTGTCCGGCGTAGACCGACACGGGTGAAGCAGTGGCTACGTTGGTGTGGCACCTTGGTCTGTACCGATATCCCTTGTGTTGCAACGAGGAGAATATGGGTCTTCTGAGGAGTCATTAAGCACCAACAGACCTTAGAACCTTAAATGACACAACTTGGCCATTAGAACAGTAGCAGTATGCTACGCCCATTGAGGCTAAACTCTCGTGATGGTTCTGGCCGCAAGAAAAGATTGCGATGCTAGAGTTATGACCGATTGAGGATAGTCAATGATATTGGGATCCTCTAAGAACCCGGTTACTTTTGATTAGGACAGGTATGAACCAACAAACTGAAAGAGGGTAGTACCTAGACCTCATGCTGGCCTAAACTTTAGGGGCTTGCCTTGTGTGACTTGTGTGCCTTCATACTTGAACTACTTGCATGCTTATTATCTGACCCTTGAATTTCTTGCAGGTTTTGTTTATAGTCCTTAATTAGGACTCATAACAAAGTTTACTGAATTTCTTGCAGGTTTTGTCTGTAGTCCTTAATTAGGACTCATAACAAGGTTTACTAAGTTTCTTGCAGGTTTTGGTTTGCAGTCCTTAACTAGGGACTCATAACAGGGTCTACTCATATTACCCCATGCATACCATGACATCATACCATTGCATACATCCTAACCTATTTCAAGGATCTCAAGGGCTTGTGATGCAGGTCATGATAAATCAAACATCTAGCAAGGGGCAAAGAGGATTTATTTTCCTCTAGACAAAGTCGTCAGGGGCTATGACCCACTGGATATAGTGAGCCTTTGACCCTTGAAGAAGAATTCTCAATAACATGGGTTTCCTTCAATCAAGCTACCGGACCCAAATTCTAACAAATTTTCTTGTTTACCCCGCGAGGTCCTTGAAAACATTGCATATGCATACATACACATCATTACATAACAGGTATCTTTGTTGCAGGGCACTTACCTTTCTCGCTGTTTATTTCAGCAATGGCCGTCCAACCAGATAACCAGGACCTTTTTTCTCAAGAGACTCGGTTCAGGGAAATCCTCCTGAATCTATCCAGGGGGCAGGAGGAGCTAAGGACACTTCTCATGGGGACTTTTGTCAAGAACAGTGCTGAGGATGAGAGGCTGAAACACCTGCAAGCTGAGATGGATGCAATGAAAGCCCAGATGCTGGGGCAGAGGAATGCCATTCAAGGCTTAGCTCAAAGACAAGATGAGCTCCGGTTTCTCGTCAACCAACTGCTTCAGGGTAACCAACTGGGGCAAATATCTAAGGGTAAAAAGCCAGTCATCGTTCGACCATCTTTGAGACAAAGAGGCAAGGAGAAAGCTCCTCATATGGCTTCAGTATCACCAGTTCAGTGTCAACCTCACCTGCTTCAGCCAGGCAAGCCCAAAAGGCAATTCACCAAGCTCAACGTGTCGCTGCCTCAAGCCTTACAACAACTGCTGAGGTTGAACTTGGTAACTCTAAAGGATCCTCCTAAGAATCCCAACAGGACACCCTCAAGGTATGACCCCAATGCTCACTGCGCTTATCATTCTGACAGCCCAGGGCATGCTACAGAGGATTGTTGGACTTTGAAGAATAAAATCCAGGATCTGATTGAGGAAGGAGCTGTGGAATTCACCCAAGACGGCCAGGCTGAGTGCTTTTACCACCCCTACAGGAGGTACCATTTGAAGTAACAGGCCCTGAGAAAAAAAAAAGAGAAAAAAAAAACTTTTGTTCATTCGAATGTTCAAGTTGTAATTTTCTGTTTGTTCAAACATTTGCTCATTGTTAAACATTGTTATTTCATTAATGCATCGCATATGTCTGTTTTGAAACAATATATTCGTGTTCACTATATGCAAATTATTTTCATATTTTTCTGATGTCAACTCTCGATTAATAATGCTAAGCCTCTTGAGGGAGGATGACGAAAACGATACCACGATTTTTACAGTACGCTTTTGAACAGACCCCGCTGATGAGGTACAGGCATTGTTTCAATTCCTAAACACTGGAGTAATAAGGAAGATAATCCCTCGTCAACCCATCTGAGCCAAAGAAGTAGGAGTTTTTCTTTTCAAAATTTAAAACCCTTAATCATAACCTGGGGCAGGGTAGTCTCTCAGTTGATCCAAGTGCATAACGAATGGCACCAAAGAGATCCTTACGAAAAAAAAGAAAGACAGTGATGGTTCAGAACAATCAAAAGGACAGGCAGTCGTTATAAAAAAAAATCATAAATGAAAATCCCAAGAAGTCAAAACCTATAAAAGGGACTCATGAAATCGGGGCATCCCGCTGACTGTAATTCCAAAAAGGAAACAGTTCAGGCAAAAAAGGAAAGGGATAACAAAAATCAAGAAAGAGGTCTTACAAACCCTCAACAAAAAAGGAATGACTGCCTATTCAAAATAAGTTATCAACATCCGAATCATCACCGGAAAATCAGAGCAAAGACTCAAACAAGGTCTAACGTATGATCAACTGAGTTTAGGTTTGGAGAACATCACGAAGAGTGGGTGGGTACAAATAATTTGAGCCTTTATCCTTTGTTTCTTAAACCGTGAACCAAGCCACGTTATAACCCTTAAAAGTCCTAGCTGAAGCATGGGTTAGTTCGAAAGCATACTGTTACAAAAAGGTATCCTGACTCCTTAAGGCTTACGGTAAATACGGAGTTGACATCACGTTTTACAAACAATCATTTGTTTTATGAAAGAAGGAATGCATTTTCAAAATCTTCAAGACAGACATAGGCTTTGCATTTTAACGTAACTTTGTTTGCATATGACTTTTTGTTTGAACAGCATGAAAATTCGCACGACGAATGCCTAATGAACAGAAGTACCTCCAATCAAGGGGCATGGCAAGATCATCACCCATCATCTGGGGCAGTCCGATCAAGATTCGGAGAATCTCTCAAAGGCAAATAGCCTGGGGCAAATCTCCGCCCGAGTCACTTGGGGCACCCCAGCAACGAATCTGGCCTGATGAAACATTTGCTGTGGCATGACAAAACACTTCTAACAGGGGCAACTCCCTACCTTCTGAAAGCACGGACATAGTCGAAAAGATGCTACGCGTAATCAAAGACCCGTTAGGTTGACATACCTAGGCAAAAATTAGGGCTCCCGGCGAACCAAAAGGGTTCGGGCAAAATGAAGGGATGAAATGAAAAATCTGTACACCCGGCAAGTCGAAAACCTGAAAAGGCGGCTTGGGCAAAAATGGGTATCCCGGTGGACTGAAAACCCGAAAGGGCGGTCCAGGCAAAAGTTAGGGATCAAAGCGTACGACTATGTCCTGTCATCTTGGCACCTGCCTACCAGAAGAAGATTGGTCTATCAACAACTATCAGCACCTCACAGGTCTTCTTCTCCAACCTCAGAAACAGGGGCAATAAAGAGTTGTCCCAAACGATCTAATTGCTCTGTCCACAAGGTACAAGGTATGATCAGCTGAAGAAGGTAGCCAACATATCTTAATTCCCCAGAGAGTGAGCCAGCAAGTCAGTACACTCTTCCGCAAGCAAAGTTATCAAATCTTAAGGAAGTTGGGTATACTCCCGTAGATCTCAACATTCCCCAGCAGCAATACATATATTCTTAACAAGCATCCCCGGCAGTCTTGGTCTAAAGATTGTTCCCCGGAGGCATAACATTCAAAGGAATCACTTCCCCAGCATATCAAAACTTCCCCAAGAGAGTCCAATCTAGTACCCCAGGAAAGTTGGAATTCATATCCCCAAGCAGTAAGCTTATCCCCAGTAAATTCTGGAAGCTTATCCCTCGCAGAGCACGAACGCGTCGTCCGGCTTTATTTAAAGAGTTGTTTCCTTAACAGGATATAACTGGGTTATCCTCAGCCAAAAGCCACGGAAAGGCCGTCGTCAACACAGTTCCTTCTTATCCCCAGCGAAGTCCATCAACACTTCCAATACAACAAAGATATCCTCAGCAAGTCATTCTCAACAATTCAGCAAAGCATCCCTCTCCCCACAGAATATCACTCCCCAGCATGGTCGCTAGAGTATTTTTTCTCCCCGCAGAATCTTCCATTTGCCAAGTTTATTCCGCAACGGAGTCATCTTCTCCTACCGGTATTCTTGCAGTTATCATCCCCAACGGAAACAAAATCTATTCTTCAACATCAGCCCAGGATATGACTTCCCGGCACCCGTCAAGGATTTACTTTCCTAGACGAAAACATACATTCATAAAACATCACATACATCATTATAGCATGCATAGACGCATTATATCATACAAATCTCATTTATGTTGAGAACATCATTGCTTGATCCATATCATGCATTGCATATGACTGACCTTTACCTTTCAGGAAAGATGCAGTTGAAATTCTCAAACATATTTCAAGGCCTTCTCTAGTCCAGCCAAATCGACTCCCAACAGATTTTTCTGATAAAGACTCAGTAGAAGTTATTTCAGATCATAATTCCCTATGGTTCCCTCTCCGACGGTGAGTGAGGTAATAATTCCTTTTCAAGATGTTTCCCTCTCCGACGGTGAGTGAGGTGATAATCTCCTATGGTTCCCTCTCCGACGGTGAGTGAGGTGATAATTCCTTTTCAAATGGTTCCCTCTCCGACGGTGAGTGAGGTGACAATTCCTTCCCTATGGTTCCCTCTCTGACGGTGAGTGAGGCGATAATTCCCTTTCCTTATGGTTCCCTCTCCGACGGTGAGTGAGGTGATAATCTCCTATGGTTCCCTCTCTGACGGTGAGTGAGGTGATAAGTCCTTTTCAGATGTTTCCCTCTCCGACGGTGAGTGAGGTGATAGTCTCCTATGGTTCCCTCTCCGACGGTGAGTAAGGTGGTAAGTCCTTTTCAGATGTTTCCCTCTCCGACGGTGAGTGAGGTGATAGTCTCCTATGGTTCCCTCTCCGACGGTGAGTGAGGTGGTAAGTCCTTTTCAGATGTTTCCCTCTCCGACAGTGAGTGAGGTGATAGTCTCCTATGGTTCCCTCTCCGACGGTGAGTGAGGTGGTAAGTCCTTTTCAGATGTTTCCCTCTCCGACGGTGAGTGAGGTGATAGTCTCCTATGGTTCCCTCTCCGACGGTGAGTGAGGTGGTAAGTCCTTTTCAGATGTTTCCCTCTCCGACGGTGAGTGAGGTGATAGTCTCCTATGGTTCCCTCTCCGACGGTGAGTGAGGTGGTAAGTCCTTTTCAGATGTTTCCCTCTCTGACGGTGAGTGAGGTGATAGTCTCCTATGGTTCCCTCTCCGACGGTGAGTGAGGTGGTAAGTCCTTTTCAGATGTTTCCCTCTCCGAAGGTGAGTGAGGTGATAGTCTCCTATGGTTCCCTCTCCGATGGTGAGTGAGGTGGTAAGTCCTTTTCAGATGTTTCCCTCTCCGACGGTGAGTGAGGTGATAGTCTCCTATGGTTCCCTCTCCGACGGTGAGTGAGGTGGTAAGTCCTTTTCAGATGTTTCCCTCTCCGACGGTGAGTGAGGTGATAGTCTCCTATGGTTCCCTCTCCGACGGTGAGTGAGGTGGTAAGTCCTTTTCAGATGTTTCCCTCTCCGACGGTGAGTGTGAGGTGATAGTCTCCTATGGTTCCCTCTCCGACGGTGAGTGAGGTGGTAAGTCCTTTTCAGATGTTTCCCTCTTCGACGGTGAGTGAGGTGATAGTCTCCTATGGTTCCCTCTCCGACGGTGAGTGAGGTGGTAAGTCCTTTTCAGATGTTTCCCTCTCCGACGGTGAGTGAGGTGATAGTCTCTTATAGTTCCCTCTCCGACGGTGAGTGAGGTAATAATTCCTTTCCAGATAGTTCCCTCTCCGACGGTGAGTGAGGTGATAATTCCTTTCAGATTATAATTTCCTATAGTTCCCTCTCCGACGGTGAGTGAGGTGATTCCCTTTCAGATTATAATGACCTACGGTTCTCTTCCCGATCCTGCGAAGATGGTATTTCCCACCAAGATTTTCTCAACGAGCGTTGTTGAGGTTAAAATCACCCAAGGTTCTATTACCATTCATGCTAAGGTAGTAACCATCTCTGGTTCATTCATCATTGTTTGAAACTCCAAATTCAACTCCTGTGACCAGTCAGGACATATCTATGCCAAGCATCTGAAATCAACTCCTGCAACGTGTCAGGTACTCATGTTTCTTTTGCAGGTATGCAGGTTCTCGCTAAGGAATCTCTTACGCAATCAACGTCCAGATGGCATCTATAAGCCCATCATCCTGTCCAGCGACCTCTAAATGGCATCTATAAGCCCATTCCACCACACTGCTACTATGTGAGCGCAAATTCCTGGGCACTCTAGTGTTCAATCATCTTCTACCCTCGGATTACGAAAGGCACGTCCGCCAATCTGCATCCTCATGTCTAAGAAGATTGAACAGGGGCAACTGTTGTACCCCAAAATTTGCCCTCCCATATTCTTCAAGAAATTGCCAAGTCAAGCTGCAAAGTTCCCCAAGGGTTGCACAATCAAAGATCTCCTATACAGTCAAAATTAGGGTTGGTGTTCTGATCAAGAAAATGAAGTTTTCAAAGGCCCAATCAAGTCTCATATGCCTACAAATATGGTCAAGTATCCTCATATCAAGTTGCAAGGCATTCAGCTCAAAATTGCACAGTCAAAACCCTAAATTGCACTACAGTCAACTGTAGGGGCAAAATGGTCATTTGGCAGTCAAAAGTTCAAATTTTTGGTCAACATATCATTTTGAAGCCACAAACATCATTTGATCAATGCTTGATCATGATTCTCAAAATTTTGCTCAGAAATCATCAAGATGCAAAAGTTTCCTTATTTGGACAGCTGAAAAAGTCAACTGAAATTGACCAGGGCATAACTTTCACATGGATTATCAAAAAAATTCCATCCAAAGCTCATTTTTAAGAGAAAGACATTTCCTACAACTCATCTTCATACTTCAAGTCCAAGAAATGCTCTCACAAAAAGTTATCAATTTCAACATTATAGGTCATTTTCAAAAGTCAACAAAAAGGGACTTTAAGTCAAAGGCCATAACTTGAGATTGGTAAATCAAAATGACATGGTACCAAAGGCATTGGTTAGAGGACTCAAAGACCTTTCCAAAATGTCCAAGAACATGAGAAAAGCTTAAAAATTGAGCAAGTTATGCCTTGTGGAAGTTGGGAAATTTTTGGATATTTTGAAAAGTCAACATTGATTCAAATGACCTAAAATTGATAATGGGCCCATTTTTCTTCCACAATTCATCATTCCAAGCATGTGCACGACCACTTGGCCCAAAGGGAAGTATTTTCTCATTTTTTATTTATTTATTTGAATTTTTATTTACATTAATTCATTTAAATCATTTAAATATATGAAAAATATTTAACTCACCCTAACCAATCTTTTATACATGTTTTAGACTCAATATTTCGTGCCTAGCTAAATAAGGAAAGATTTGGGTTGATTGATCATGATTGAGAATAAAGAACACATGGAAAAGATATGAAAAAGATCCTTAAAATCAAATTTTCAAAAACCATTATTGCATTGGATTTGTTCTACTTTTCTTAACCTAATTCACTCAATACAAATGCCTGATCACAACCCTAATGCCAATAGACAGAAAACTGCGCAAGAAAGCCATTGCAAACTTGAATTTTTCTCTAAAGAACTCAAATCTGAAAACCACTTTTGAGGGCGATTCAAAGGATAATTCTTGTTCCATTAGTTTCCTCAAGGTCCCCTGAACGATTCTCAATCAAAAACACTCATCAAAGCCCAAGGAATTGGTATACAGAACCTGAGATATCTCATGAAAATTGCATAATCGTATTCTCCAATCTAAGCATTTTTACAGCATTTTATTCATGGATTCATGTTCATTATGAAGTTCTGAAGCTAACCAATATATTTGATTGTGTTTTTATGCGTTGTATACAAATATGCCATGTTTGATTTTTAGGGTTTACAGAGTTCTAAATTGGGGGTTTCTTGTTAAAGAAAAATTGGTCCTCCAGACCAAGACCATTCAATTCAGCGCATAGAGACGAAGAAGAAACACCCATCGCGCCCAATTTATGAATGCCTGAGCTCTAGTCGCTATTTTCTTGAAAAGGGCCTAAGGAAACATATGGAAACTGTTGCCTATGTTATTAGTATTTCAGAAAAATAAAAACAGAACGAAGAAGATGATGTGGTGGCGAGGCTTGATTGGTCTGTTTGAAAAATTCGCGCGCTACCCACTAACTCCTTTGTTTTCTCTTATAATATTTGTTGTTTATTTATATATCAAACGCGTTGAATTGGTCTAGTGGCAGGCGATGGTGCTGGTAATATACAAGACCTGGGTTCGAGCCCCAGGTCTTCAATAATCCCCATATTATTTTTCCTCTAACGTTCATATGCAGCGCCTATGTTATGATCCATGATACACCACCATAATCCGAACGTCCACGCGTCTAACAAATCCAAATCAAAGGCTGGGATTGGAGAGCACCATACACCATGGTCAAAGCATGTACACGCTACCTGGAAAAAGTCAAAAAAGGCCAAATTTAATGGGCCAGATTACTGAATTACACCTCCATATTGGGGACTGACACCCCCCTAGGTTTGCTTTTTTTATATTTTTTTTCTTTGCATTATTTCTATTCTTATTAATTATTATTTGTTTAAATTAATTAAATATTTTCACAAAGTAAAAAAACATCTTAAAAAAAAAATCAGAAAAAAGAATTAATATAATAATTATTTTATTTTAGTATTTCTTGTAAAAAATGCATGTAAATTAATTAGTTTAAATTAGGGTTTTAATGTTAATTTCTTTCATAACAAAAAATCTAAAAAATATAGAATTAGGATTAATTAATGTTTTTATTCCTTTTCAATTTTTCTTTTTTTTTCACAATAATATTATTTATTTTATTTATCTTTATAATTAAATTTGTACACAAAAATTAGGGTCAATTTAGGTTTTAATTTAATATTTTCATAATAAATTTAAAAGCCATTAGAATTAGGGTTTGCATTCAATTTTAATTTTAATTAATTCTCTTTTTCTATTAAATCTTAAAATACATAAAAATACAAAAACAAAAACAAATTCTTGCTTTCTTTTAATTTTAATTTTAATTCCTCATTAATTTTAATTTTTGCAAAAGGGTCCAACGCCCTCGTTTCGTTCTTAACTTCTTATTCGTTCGCATATTTATTTTATTTTGCTTAAATAATTATGTACCTCTCCCGAAGCCTTGTAATTACTTCTCGCACTTTCAATTTATTTATTTCCTGTCAAATCGGGTCCTGGTTAATTTTGGCGATGTGGACCCGCGCCATTTGTAATAGCTTAGAATTTAATTTTCCGCAAATATTTTAACTGTTAAACAAAGCATGCAAGAATGAATGGCCTTAAATAAAAGCAAGCGTAGAACACCAATAACATAACAAGATAAATGCAAATGAAAACGACACACAAATCACACACCACCCCTAGGGTACGCCTCACTGTTGCCTTGCCTCGAAAGGTGATCGTCGAGTAGAGGATGTCTTAGTAAGTCCTCATGATCCGGGAACCTGGCATGAGGGTAGCTTCTAAGGTGTCTTCCCATTGCTCTGGTGATCACCATGTCCCTACAAACTCGAATTGACCCAAATACCTCCAACGGTGGTGCTACCTACCTCTCAATGGTGGGATGGTACTACTTTAAAGGACATTTACACAGACGAATTCCTTAGGGTAGGTAGGTTCTCTAGATACTTGCTCTAATTTCAAAAAACAAATTCAAAAATACTTTTCACACCGACACCTTTTCAAAAAGCTTTCGAAAGCAATTTTTCAAACACTCTTGAGGACTGATACAAGAGTCGAACTGAAATTTTCAAAGAAACTTTTTAAAAACCCACATTTGAAAAGCAAACAAACCATTTTTTAAAACACAAGTGAGCAAGTATCTAAGAGCCCATGGATAACCATGGATAGAAAGGGTGCTAACACCTTCCCTTTCTATAAATCTACCTCCCGAACCGAGAAACTATCTCATAAGGAATTTTGCTGTGCTTTTGTCCTGTCCATGTTGGAGAAAATAAAAGACGGTGGCGACTCTTGCTTACCGCGACATTTTGCGAACCAGCGTTAAACAGTCAGTTCCAGATCCACCGATCACAGACTTGATCATTTGTTCTTGTTTGTTTTGAAAAAATGTTATCGAGGGACTATGATCATTCAATTTGTTTGTTTTGCCCAAAGAGACCTAACATGCAATATGGCCCAATTTTGAAAGGCAATAAGTGGAGTACCCTAGGGGGTGCAAGTGTGATTTGTGTGTCCATTTTCATGCTTGTTTATCTTGAGATTAGGTCATAACTATTTTTTTGTCGTTTTTCACATATAAACCCTAATTCTAACATGTTATCATTAGAAAGCAATAAAGTGCGAAAATAAATTTACTAAGCTATTACAAAACCAAATATGGGAAGGGGGGTACAAATGTTCAAATGGGGATATTGACAAGTAATGTAAACCTAAAACTATTACATCAATTTGAATTTATACAATTTAATCAATGTACAATAATTAAATAAATAAATAAAAATAAAAATGGAATAAAAAAATGCAAGATGCAAAAATGTTTTGTATATGTATGAAAAAATGTTATTTTATAAAAAAAAGATATTATTTTTGGAGTATTTTGAATTTAGGGCAAAACCCTAATTTTATTAAAGAAAATGTATTATTATCTAATTTAATACAAATATTTATTTATTATGTATAAAATAAAAATAAAATGAAGTATATTATAAAAAAAGTATTTTTTTATATCAAATATTAATAAAATGAAAAATTCAAATATTTTTATATTCTAACCTAAATATGTTAATAAACATATATATATATATATATATATATATATATATATATATATATATATATATATATATATATATATATATATATATATATTAAGTTCTAAATATGCATTATATATAAAATAATATATATTTAATATTTAATAAAATAAATAAAAAAAGTATATATTTTTTTATGTGAAATATTTTCAGAAGATAAACAAAAATAAAAAAATGTATTTACACTATTTTTTCTATTTATTCTAAATAATAGTATATATAATATTTATGTACAAACAAAAGAAATAATCAAATAAATATGCAATAAATTCAAAAAAATGATGGAAAAAATATTTTTATGTTTTTAATGTCATGAGAAAAAATAAACAAAGTCAATCAAAAAAGAAAAAGTCAGAAATCATTAAAAATAAAGCAAATGGGCCCAGGGGGTGTAAAAATAAATGTATGGTGCAAAAAGAAAGATAACACAAGCCCAGCCCACTAAGCATGTCATCTTCAACCTCAGAACACATCCTTGTTCAAAAAACACGCGTTTTCTAACTTCCCATTCCTTGATCTTTTGCCAAATCTTCCAACATGAAACCTGTAGAGCTTGAAACCACGGTTCTAGACATATAAAGAAGTCAAGCTAACTCTCAGAAATGAGAGAGAATTTCTTCTCTCCCAAATCCTGACCTAAATTTTTACCAATGTTCAGACATAAAATTCTCTAAGCACACGTAATATAAATGAAATCTAATCATATGAGCATGTTCAGGACTATGATTGTGACATGTTTTCTTCACAAACCTAAAGCTAACAATGCCTAATAAGAGAGATACGACCCCATGAACTTACCTGTTCAGTTGAAGTTCTATCTGACAATGGGGGGACTTTCAGTGCAAGGTGATGATTGGAAAAGCTTCCTTGAGGTCCAGGGATGCTATTCCAATGTTTACTTTGTCTTGAAACTTCTTGTATCGAGCTGTGGAACTTCAACTGCAAAAGGAAAAAATGAAAATGGTGGAACTCGTTAGAGGGATTACAGGTCAGGTTTCAGGTCATGGTTAGCTTGCATAGATGCTAGGGGATGTGTATGAACTGGTTTTGGCAAGAATGCTCGAGAGAAATGGAAGTTGGCACTCAAACTGCAGAGGCAACTCTGCTTTTTGCAGTTTGAGGATGATTCTGAGATGGAGGGTGTTTTAGAGGTGCAAGGGTCGTGTATTAGCTTGGTTATGTTGTCTTGAGTGTGTTTGATAAGTTTGTTCTTGTGTCCTAATGCTGAGATGAGAGTTGTTGTGAGTTATGGAACTTTTCTTCACACTTAAGCAACAAAATGCAACTTGTGTTTCTAGGCATGTAGAGGGCCCCTAATGTGCTGCATAATCCCTCCTTGATCAGTGTGTTATATTCATAATCTTGTGCCATTCAGATTTGCAATGTACTTGTTGGATTTCCAAATTGACATAAAGCTACCTTTTACCAAAATGGCTAATTTGCTTTATCTAGTTTGGGATTAAACCTTTATACAATGTTCAAACTCATAGAACAACACCTTAACACAATGAATATGCATTAAATTCTTGAGTGCAACTTGGTTTAAGGACATGTAATCTAACCTAAAGCATGCTGAGTTCAAATTGCAAAGTTATGGACATGGAACTTGGTCATGAACAAAGTGGTTTTTTGCTATGTTGTGAAATTCGATTCTCTCTAACCATGAGGTTGTTTGAGAAGTTCTTGGACATTTTGGAAAGCTTGGAATGTGTACTACAATCCATCTTTGAAATACAAATTGAAATTCCAAGTGGAAGTGTATGGAAAATGGCCTTGAAGTGGGGTAGAAAACCTTGTCAAAATAGGTTAAAATTTCACTAAGTTAAAGATGGTTTAGTGCCCTTATTCAAAAATTTGTAACTTGAGATACAAGCTTCAAATGTGAAAACTTTGTGAATCAAGGTTGTAGATTATGCAACAAGCTACAACTTTCATGTTTGGACTTTTGTTTGAATCCAAATGGATCATGGTGAAAAAGTGGGGCAAAGTTGGGAAAAAATTAGGGTTTTTCATAACTTAGAAAAATTCTAAGTTATGAAAAATTCCATTTTAAACCCTAATTTGCATTTTTGTGATTTCTTGGTGAACAAGTTTCATGATTTGGCATGTTTTGATGAAAAATGAATCTTGACTCTTGATTTTGACCAAAAAGTCAAAGTTTTGACTTTTCAGTATACAGTCAAAATTGATCAATTGACTGGGAAATTCAACTGTCAATCTTGTGTGCTTGGGATCTTTTGAGTTTGTTGATCATGTTAAGATAATTCCATAGGGTCCTTAAGTCTATGTGTGAGCTTGGTTTGCCATTGGCTAGGTCAAACAGTCAAAAATTGCCTTTGTGCAGTCAAAACCCTAAAAATGACCATTTTGCCCTTCTGGTGATCTGATCAAATTTCTTGGGGAATTGTGATCCAAACTTGATCCAATGGTCCATATGAGTTCATAATGTTGATGTGGGTCAAATTTAATGAGGTTTGACTGTCAATTGGCCACAATTGACTTTTTCCCCAATACAGTTGATTTCTAGGTCAACTGTCCAATTGACTGGGCAAAACTTGGAATCAGGACTTGAAACTTGATATGGGTAAACTTGGGAGTCCAATATGAAGCATGAAAGTTATCTTAGGAATTTTGGGTCAAAACATCTTTGTGCAAACACAAACCCTAATTTGAGTTATCAGTGCAAGGAGAGGTCTTGAGCAGATGAAACCCTAACTGGATCTTGAGCTTCAAGGGCTTTGTGATGAGAAAATGTTGAGGAAATGGGAGGGCAAATTTTGGGGTACAACAGTTGCCCCTGTTCAATCTTCTTGAACCTGAAGAGTTAGATTGGCAAGTTTGCCTTTCGTGACTCGAGGGTAAAAGGAGATTGGACACTAGAGTGCCCGGAAATTTGCACTCGCATGTTGAGGTATCAGTAAATGTGATGTCGGGAATGGGCTTACAGATGACATTTGGAGAGATGGTGGATAGGGAGATGGGCTTATAGATGCCATCTGGAGATGTGACAAAACCTTGTCGGGAATGGGCTTATAGATGCCATTTGGAAGTGTCGATCGCATAAGAGATTCCTTAGCGAGAACTTGTGCATTTGGGAGAGGCTGGTGTTTTCCTGGCTTGTTACAGGTGTCGAATCTGGAAATAGTCGTCAATAGATATGCCCTGGCTGGATACAGGAATCGAATCTTCGAACTCTTCAGACGTGCCCTGGCTAGATACAGGAATCGAGTCTGGAAATAGTCGTCAACAGATATGCCCTGGCTGGATACAGGAATTGAATCTTCGAACTCTTCAGACGTGCCCTGGCTAGATACAGGAATCGAGTATGGAAATAGTCGTCAACAGATATGCCCTGGCTGGATACAGGAATCGAATCTTCGAACTCTTCAGACGTGCCCTGGCTAGATACAGGAATCGAGTCTGGAAATAGTCGTCAACAGATATGCCCTGGCTGGATACAGGAATCGAATCTTCGAACTCTTCAGACGTGCCCTGGCTAGATACAGGAATCAAGTCTGGAAATAGTCGTCAACAGATATGCCCGGGCTGGATACAGGAATCGAATCTTCGAACTCTTCAGACGTGCCCTGGCTAGATACAGGAATCGAGTCTGGAAATAGTCGTCAACAGATATGCCCTGGCTGGATACAGGAATCGAATCCGGAAATGTTGTCAACAGATATGCCCTGGCTGGATACAGGAATCGAATCTTCGAACTCTTCAGACGTGCCCTGGCTAGATACAGGAATCGAGTCTGGAAACTGATCACTCTCAGATGTGCCCTGGCTAGATACAGGTATCGAATCTGGAATTGTGACAGTTGAAGGTAGTTGTCTTTGGGGTTGTCTTTTTCCCTGAAAAGTCAAAAGCATAAGTTGTATGCAATGTCGTGATGTATGATATGCATGATGCCATACTGTTTAACATGAGATAGGGTGAGCATGCACTTTATCACGTATGTAAACAAGATGTACGAAAATGTGAAATGTTTATGAATGTAATTTTCGTCTTAGGAAAATAAATCCTAGACGACCGGCCGGGGAGTTGCTCTATGGAAGAGATACTTGGCCGAAGTTTTGAGAGGCCTGTTGAGGACTTTAATGATGGATTCCGCTGGGGATAATGATGATAAACTCCGCTGGGGAGCACCAAAGATAAACTCCGTCGGGGATTGAAGGAACTTTGCCGAGGGCGATCTTCTGTGGTTTTTAGCTGAGGATAACCCAGTTATAAGTCCTTGAGAGGAAATAACTCTGAATAAAACTCGGGAGAGACGCCCGTATCCTGCAGGGAACAAGCTTCCAGAATCTACTGGGGAGTGAGCTTTAAGACCCGCCGGGGGATGTTGAGACTTCACAGGATTGACGGGGAATCAACTCCGCTTGGGGAAAGTGTTGCTGAATCTTGTCTTACTCTGCGGGACGTTGAGATGATTTGGTCACATTCTTCAGTCGAATCTACCTTGGTACCTTGGCGGACAAAACAACCAGACTGCATCAGACAACTCCACATTGCCCCTGTTTCTGATGTCACCTGTAATTAATCTTTCGTTTCATATGCGAATATTTATGAGTCAACAATTTTAATGTCAAATGCATATATCAAAAATGAACATTGGACGTTCTTCGCAAGACAAAGCAGAAAAAAGGGAAAACAATGGCAATTTGTATGGACAAGTGAATTTGTATTGATTTGAACTTTGCCTGTGAATAGGCGTTTTTGTACAAGAGGCTGACATCCTAGTAAGAGGACGCCGCCAAATAACATAGAGTTTACAATTTGAAAAAAGGAAACCAAAACAGCTATGTGAACAATCCCACTGGGTTCCAACTCTGCTATCGCCTTTATGTCTTCGAATGTCTCATCGCTTTGCTACCTAGTTGAAGATGAAGCTGATTGGTCGATGCCGAAATCTGAGCCAGATAGTTGATGCCGAATTCCGGATGCGAAGTGATCCAATGAGACATAGTGTTACGCTTTTATCCCTAACTTTTCCCTGGACCGCCCTTTCGGGTTTTCAGTCCACCGGGATACCCATTTTTGCCTAAGCCGCCTTTTCAGGTTTTCGACTTGCCGGGTGTACAGATTTTTATTCATTTCATCCCTTATTTTTGCCCGAACCCTTTTGGTTCGCCGGGAAGCCCTTTATTTTTGCCTAGGTATATCAACCTAGCGGGTCTTTTATTTACGCGTAGTATTTTTTCACTATGTCTGCATTGGCGGGGTGAGGAAGGTCGTCACCATCCATGGTGGTTAGGATCATGGCTCCTCCTGAGAACACACGTTTAACCACAAATGACCCTTCGTATGTAGGGGTCCATTTTCCCCGGGGATCACTTTGAGGAAGGATGATGCGTTTGATTACCAGGTCCCCAACTTGATACTCTTGCGGTCTGACTTTCTTGTTAAATGCCCTGATCATTCGTTTTTGATACGTTTGACCATGACAGATAGCAGTGAGCCTCTTTTCGTCAATCAGATTTAATTGATCCAGTCGAGTCTGGATCCAGTCATCTTCACTCAAGTCTGCATCCTTCATTATCCGGAGAGAGGGTATCTGGACTTCAATTGGCAAGATTGCCTCCATGCCATAGACCAAGGAGAAGGGAGTTGCCCCGGTTGACGTCCTTGCTGAGGTACGGTACCCATGAAGAGCGAACGGTAACATCTCGTGCCAATCTTTATAGGTCACTGTCATCTTCTGCACAATTTTCTTGATATTTTTATTAGCTGCCTCTACAGCCCCATTCATCTTCGGCCGATAGGGAGAAGAATTGTGGTGTTGTATCTTGAATTGTTCACAGAGTTCAGTGATCATCGAATTATTGAGATTGGTACCATTGTCCGTAATGATTCTTTCCGGGACGCCGTACCGACAGATCAGATTATGCCGGATGAAACGTGCCACGACGCTCTTGGTTACTGTGGCATAGGAAGCTGCCTCAACCCACTTCGTGAAATAATCGATCGCCACCAGGATGAAGCGATGCCCATTGGATGCCGTCGGTCGGATCTCACCGATCATATCGATGCCCCACATTGCAAAAGGCCAAGGTGCCGTCAGGACGTTCAAAGGAACCGGAGGGATATGCACCTTGTCAGTATAGATCTGGCATTTATGACAAGTTCGGGAGTGTTGGTAACAATCGGCTTCCATCGTGGACCAGAAATATCCTGCCCGAAGGATTTTCTTAGCCATGGTGTGTCCACTGGAATGTGTTCCAAATGTACCTTCATGCAGTTCTATCATGATTTTCTCTGCTTCTGCCTTATCCACACAACGTAGCGGAGTTGAATCATGATTCCGTTTGTAGAGAATGTCGTTGCTGAGGAAGAATTTTGCAGCAAACCTCCTCATGAACTTCTTATCATTGACAGACGCACCTTCAGGGTATTCCTGAGCTTCCAAGTACCTCTTCACCTCATGATACCAGGGTTTTTCAATCACCTTCTCGGCCTCGAGCTCGCAGCAGTATGCCGGTTCATCCAACTTCCAGATAATGATTCGGGGAGCCTCATTGTCCCATTTAACTTTGAACATTGAAGACATCGTAGCTAGGGCGTCCGCTAGCTGATTCTCCTCTCTAGGGAAGTGTTCGAAAGTTATCTCTTCAAAGTGGGGAAGCAAGGTCAACACATACTCCTTGTAAGGAATAAGATTCGGGTGTTTCGTATCCCACTCGCCTTTGATCTGATTGATCACGAGAGCGGAATCTCCGAAGACACTTAGAAATTTGATCCTTAAGTCGATTGCAGCTTGTAAACCCATGATACATGCCTCATATTCTGCCATATTGTTGGTGCAGCTGAAACATAATCGGGCGGTGAGGGGAGTATGAGTTCCTTTGGGAGATATGATTACAGCGCCGACGCCGTTACCCAAAGCATTGGAGGCTCCATCAAAATGCATAGACCATCGGGATCCTTCCTCAGGTCCTTCATCCGGTCCAGGTACTTCACAGTCAGTTACCACCATGATGTCTTCGTCCGGAAAATCAAAGTTCAATGATTGGTAATCGTCCACAGGTTGGTGTGCCAAATGATCTGCCAGTACACTTCCCTTAATTGCTTTCTGAGTTGTATACTGGATGTCATATTCTGTCAAGATCATTTGCCATCTCGCTATTCTTCCAGACAGAGCGGGCTTTTCGAATATGTACTTGATAGGATCCATTTTTGAAATCAATAAAGTAGTGTGAGTCAGCATATACTGTCTCAGCCGGCGAGCAGCCCATACAAGAGCGCAGCAAGTTTTCTCAAGCAGTGATTAACGAGACTCACAGTCGGTAAACTTTTTGCTCAAGTAATAAATAGCGTGCTCTTTTCGGCCAGACTCGTCATGCTGCCCCAGCACACACCCCATTGAATTGTCAAGTACTGTCAAGTATAGTATCAGAGGTCTTCCTTCCACTGGTGGCATAAGAATGGGTGGCTCTTGGAGATATTCCTTTATCTTTTCAAAGGCGGCCCGACATTCATCATTCCAGCGTACTACTTGATCTTTCTTCAGCAATTTGAAGATTGGCTCACAAGTAGCAGTCAGGTGTGAGATGAATCGGGCAATGTAATTCAGTCGTCCCAGGAAGCCTCTGACTTCTTTCTCTGTTTTTGGAGTCGGCATCTCTTGTATGGCTTTTACCTTGGCAGGGTCCACCTGAATACCTTTATCACTTACAATGAAACCTAGCAATTTTCCGGATCTTACCCCAAAGGTGCATTTGTTGGGATTCAACCTCAGCTTGTATAACTTGAGTCGGTCAAACAACTTCCTCAGATGGTCAAGGTGCTCCTCCTCAGTTTGAGACCTTGCAATCATGTCATCAACATATACCTCAATCTCATGATGGATCATATCATGAAATAAAGCAACCATGGCACGTTGATAGGTTGCCCCAGCATTTTTCAATCCGAATGGCATGACCTTATAACAGAAGGTGCCCCACTGAGTCACAAAGGTAGTCTTCTCCATATCTTCTGGAGCCATCTTGATTTGATTATACCCTGAAAAACCATCCATGAAGGAGAACACCTTGTGTTGAGCTGTATTGTCAACAAGGACATCAATGTGAGGTAGGGGGAAGTCATCCTTGGGGCTGGCCCTGTTCAGATCCCTGTAGTCAACACACATTCTGACCTTACCGTCCTTCTTTGGTACCGGCACCACGTTGGTAACCCAGTGAGGGTAAGAAGTCACTGCAAGGAAACCGGCATCAAACTGTTTCATAACCTCGGCCTTGATCTTCTCAGACATCTCTGGTCGCATCCGTCGGACTTTTTGCTTTACCGGAGGGCAGTCTTCCTTGGTTGGCAGGTGATGAACTACAATGTCGGCATCCAAACCAGGAATATCTTCATAGGACCAAGCAAAAATCTCCATGTAATCCTGTAGCATCTGGATCAATCGTTGCTTCACGCTGAGCTCTAGATTGGCACCAATCTTGACCTCTTTCCTATCTGTCTCAGTACCCAGATTAATTGTCTCCACCGGCTCTTCATGTGGTTGAATAGCTCTCTCTTCCTGGAGTAGCAGTCTTGCGAGTTCACCAGGCACTTCGCAATCATCTTCACCTTCGTCTTCGGCCAAGTTGATCGGATTCTCGAAGTCATAACTGGCGGTAGCAGAGCTGTTACCAGTGAGATCCAGAGTGGATTGGAACCTGTATAAGTGAGTGTGTGTAAATATAGCTGTTTTTGCAATATGTATAACACAGAAAGAAAAAGAGCACAAGATTTGAAATGCAACAAACGTCCAATGTTTTGATTGATGATATATGAAAATGTCATACAAAAAGCCCTCACAAATGGAGCTACGATGCCCCGGGTAGGACACCGAGCCAACAAAGTTTTAACATATTGTTTGTTACAAATTTGGAAATCAAAAGAGATCAATTACTGCGTGACAAATGTGATAGGTGTAAAATCCTTTGCCGTCCAGTTGCTTGGTCCGTTGCTGGTAGTCGGGTAGATCCAACTGTCAAACTCTGCTTCCTCTACATCCTCCTTGATAGCATTCACCCTTGGATTGGAGATAAACACCAGAGCCTTTCTGATCTTCTCCTTGCGCACAGCCCTCTGAGCCTCTGCAGTAAAGCCCAGCCCAAACTTGTCGTTCTTCTGAGTGAAGTCAGGAAGCTGACCCCAGTTTGCACAATTGCCTTTCTGAACCACAGCCCGGGCATCCTTTAGGGAAGCCATCTTCAAAGGGACATTCTTTTCGACTGTTGTTTCTGCCGCTGCTGAAATTGGAAGCACCTCCTCGAAATGCTGAAAGGGGGTTTCAATAAACTCCCCGTCCATCTCAATGTATCTGAAGGAATTCAAATGGCTCACCATATACTCCTCTTCTCCTTGCACAGTGACGATCTTCCCCCTGACAGGATACTTCAGCTTCTGGTGCAAGGTGGAGGTCACTGCCCCAGCTTTATGGATCCAAGGTCGACCCAGTAGACAAGAGTACGATGGACGTATATCCATCACATAAAAGGTAGAGTCGAATATTTGAGAGCCCACACGAATAGGGATGTCAACCTCTCCATGAACCATCCTTTTTGAACCGTTAAAGGCCCTGACAATGATATTGCTGGGCTTCAGTTCCAGGCCTTCATAATCCAAACGGTCCAAAGCCTTTTTCGGTAGAACATTCAAGGAAGAACCAGTATCCACCAATACATGCGCCAGAGTAGTGCCCCTGCATTCGATAGAGACATGCAGGGCATCATTGTGGTCTCTTCCCTTCGCAGTCAGGTCAGCATCTGAAAAACCCAAGCCATTGTCTGCTGTCAGATTTGCTACGCAATCAGTGAACTGGACTGCAGACGTTTCCTGCGGTACATGGGCCGTCTTGAGAAATGAGATCAAGGCCTTAGCATGGGCCTCAGAGCATAGCAATAAGGAGAGCATGGAGATCTTGGAGGGCGTATGCCCCAGCTGCTCGACAACATTGAAATCACTCTTCTTTATTATTTTCAGGATCTCCTCCATTTCTTGTTGGGAGGCCTCAACATTTATAGGTATTGGTGCCTCCATCCGGGCAGGCTCCTCTTCAATCCATTTGCCCCGAGCATCAGATGACTCGGCAGCAGGGGAAACAACTTGATCAGCAGCAGGAACATGTAAACTTGTAGGTGTTATAAGGAGGGGTCTTCGAATAGTGGGCGGTGCAATGTCAGGCGAGAAGAGCCTGCCACTGCGGGTGACCTTGGCTGGACCAGTGATATCGCAGATACTGGCGCCAGTGTCGAATTCTTGTTTGATTCCATTTACATATACGTCTGCCCCACAATGCCAGGGGACAGCTTTATCAGATACGTAGGGGAGAGGCCCCGGAACAGTAATAACCACGGGTGCAACAATCATGATTTGAACAGGCTTCTTCGGGAGAGCCTTGATTGGATTATTGAAGATGGTAACCACAGAGACTTCTTTTACCGGAACCAACTGAACAACAGACTTCTTAAACAGAATCTCCTTGCTATCCATTAGGCTTTGGACGCCTAACTTCAGCAAGGGACAACCAGATAGGGAAACAGCACAGAACAGGCAACCTTCACTGCAACCCGGAAATAAACCGGCCAGCAGTAGGTTCTTCTTGACGGTCTTCAGAGGGGTGACAACTTCATTTATCGAAACAGCATATAATTCTTCCTCAATGGCATTTACTCTATGCTGGGGCATAGGAGCAGTTACAACATTTGGTCTCTCCGGCGCTTCAAACTGAATTTCCTTTGCGTCGATCAGATCTTGCACTTTGTTTCTCAAGGCCCAGCAATCATCAGTAGTGTGCCCGGGACTATCAGAATGATAAGCGCACCGGGCATTTGGGTTATACTTAGGAGACGCAGTGTTGACGACCTTAGGAGCTTCTTTGAGGGTTACCAGGTTGGTGGATAACAGTTAGGGTAAAATTTGAGATAAGGTCATACTCAGTCGAGTATACTGCCTCTTAGGCCTTTCGCTTCTTTGTTGATTGTACTGCTGAGGAGCAGCAACAGGTTTCGAGATGACCAAAGCATCGGCGGCTTGGCGAATTTCGGGCTTGATTTGTCTTCTGGGACCATAGACGACACTTGCTTCTTTCTTAAACGGCCTCTTCTCAGCACTTGTGGAGGCAGCCTTTTGTATCTTGCCTGACCTGATGCCAGCTTCAATTCTTTCTCCCGTCAATATCAAATCTGTAAACCCAGCGGAGGAGTTACCAACCAAATGATTGAAAAACGGACCAGACAACGTCCCTAGAAACATATCAACCAGCTCCCGATCAGTCAATGGAGGCTGCACCCTGCCAGCCAAATCTCTCCATTTTTGTGCGTACTCTTTAAACCCTTCACCCGTTCCTAGAGACATACCCTGAAGTTGGGTACGCGTAGGAGCGAGATCAGAATTGTATTGGTATTGTCTGTAGAATGCGGTTGCCAAATCTTCCCAGTGTCGGATGTTGGTTCCATCTAATTGGTAGAACCATTCAAGCTGTGACCCCGAGAGGCTATCTTGGAAGAAGTGAATCCAGAGATTCTTATCTGCCGTATAAGGTTGGATCTTCCTTACGTACGACCTTAGATGCAGCTTTGGGCAGGAGAACCCATCATACTTGGCGAAGGCAGGCGCCTTAAACTTGTGTGGAATTACTACCCCAGAAGATAACCCCAAATCTCCGAAATCCAGCCCCGACACATTCTGAATTTCCATGGCGCTTAAGCGGTCCTCCAATTGCTTGTATCTGTCAGCAGCAGGTGGGTATTGTTCGTCGTTATAGTCCGTCTCGTTGTCGGAGACTGCGGGACTAGGAGCCCCTCCCCCTTGGGGACTGTTTTTCTCAACAGAAGAAGTAGTTGGATCAGCTTCATTATGGAGTGTGTTCCCAAATCTGCGTCCGGTGTTGAACAACGCAGTCATCTTTTTCTTCTTCTTCTTCAGGAGTAGAGTCTTCAATTCTTGCTGACCTTGGGCTAGGCTTAGGACCATCTCTTGAAACTGTGCACTTTGGGCCTGAAGGGCCTTGATTGCTTGCTCACTGGAGGAGTCTGGATTCATGATGACTGTTCAAACAAACAGCGAAGAAGATTAAGCAACCTGTGAAATAGGGTACCTGCTATGCATATGGTGCAATGGAATGCGTATGTATGCAATGCATTCAAGGATTTAGAACATTTAAAATTTGTTGTAGACAAAAAGGAACGCACATCATATTAATAAGGAGAAATTCGTTAGTACATAAATGCCCCATGGGTCAAATATTACAAAATGACTCCTCAAGGCAAAAAAACATTGCGCATCCTCTTTAGTGCGATGTAGGTGTTGAGATTCCTCTCCTCGTGCAGTAGGCGGGTGAGTTCCAGGACCTTCTTTTCACTAGCATGTAGACTGGTCTCAAGAGAATTCCGTTCTTCCTTAAGCTGGACCCAGCTCTTCTGCATTTCTTCCCAGGAGGTGGGCATGTCGGGATGTTGAATGGTGTAGGACACCTTTCCTTCCAAGACTGGTTCTTTGATCACAGGAAGCATATGGGAATAAGGCATCACTAACTTCTGGGAGCGGGCTCGTACCCACTTGAGATAAGGTTCCAACGGGATGGAGTTCCTGTGCCCCAGTGTCTTGCTGTCTATCCTACTTGGCATCCTCCAAGCTCTGATAAATCTCTGGCGAAGTCCTTGAGTATCGTTGTCGAAGTCAAAAACTATGTTAGGAATTAACATGTCATGAGGGCCATCCCTCCGAGCATAACCAAACTGTCTCCAAGCCAGGCATGGGTTGTAAGTAATACCTCCTCTGATTCCAAATAAAGGAACATTAGGGTACTCCCCGCAACGATCAATGATAGTGACGTCTTCTCTGGACCTAGGGCACCAATGTATATCTGCATGCGTGAGAGTCATTAACCGTTGTGACCATCTCAAACCCCGCTCGTTCTTCAAAACTGATTGTGGAAGGTGCGAAATAAACCACCTTCCCAGGAGAGGAGTGCAACACATAAGGACACCCCTTCTTCTCATGGTTCGAGTGTGACATGAGTGAAGGATGTCCCCCAGCAACGTAGGTATAGGATTCCTGGTCATGAAGATCTGGACAGCACTGATATCAATAAGCTGATCTGGGTTAGGGAATAACACCAAACCATAGACAAGGAGGGCCACAACTTCTTCAAAAGCTTGTAGGTCAAGGGAGTTCCAACATTCTTGGGCCTTCTCGAACAGAAACCTGGATAAGAACCCCTTGATACCACTTCTAACTTCCCAATGTCCCTTGAGGTCAGACGGTTGTAGGTGCAAGGCTTTAGCAATCTCTTCAAGCTTGGGTTCCTCTTCCGTACCGTTGTAGGGTAGTTGATCAAGGATAGGGACCTTCAGAAGTCGGGATAACTCTTCCAATGTAGGCATCAATTGATAATCCGGAAAAGTGAAACAGTGATGCAGAGGGTCAAAGAACTGGAACAGGACCTTTATCAAATCTTCCTCAATGTTGGTGTTAACCAAGCTGATGAGTCTTCCATGTCTCTCACTGAATGAAGAACCCTCGGGAATCCTGGACATAAGTTCCTTAAGCTGAGGAGGGATCTTTACAAGGCTAATCTGAATTGTCTTTCTGCGAGCAGTTTCCATGTCCTATAAAACAAGAACAAAGATGAAGATTCGAAACCCTTGAAATGGTTAGTCAATGCACATGATGTTGTATGATGTCATGATGTTATGATTAAATACACCACAAATATTCACAATGGCAAACATGGTAAGGCACACAAGTCACACAAACCCTTAGAGTTTAGGCCTGCATGGGGTCTGGGTATTACCCTCTTGAAGTTTGGTGGGCTCAACCTGTCCTATTAGAAGTAACCGGGTTCTAAGGGTCCCAATATCACTGGATTACTTTCATTCTTCATCGTTTCGATTTAGCCACTGAACTGGCGACCGAAATATCCCAGGAAAGCAACCCTCAATTGAGTGTAGTATCGAGTATCAACCAACCTCGGACTGCACCAAAGTCAGTTATCTCACTACCCTAAAAAGGCCAAGATGGTTCAATTAAGGTTCCTAAGGTCAGTTGATGCTTCACGACACCACGCGGCGGCCCCGTACTCTCCTTGACTGAACTCAAGGGTTACCGGTACACACCAAAGTGCCACATCAACGTAGCAGACTGCTTCAACCATGTCGGTATACCCCGCACAGTTCCCTCACAGCCTTGTTGCTACTTTCTAAGAAGGTATCCCCAGATCCGGGTTAGGATCTATAAAACTCCGATACAAAGCCCACAAATGTAAAAGCAAACAAGACAATCAATTGAAAACAAAGGTGATCTAAGCCCTAAGGTTACTCCAATTTTAAAAATAAAAAAAAAATCCCCAGCAGAGTCGCCAGTTCTGTGATACGGTGGGAGAACTGACTATGGTTTTGCGTTTGTTTTCGCAAATGTTTCGGTTGAGCAAGAGTCGCCACCGACTTTTTATTTTATCCTACGGAAAGGTTAAAAAAGCACAGCAAAAAACCTTTGAGATGTTTTTTCTTGGGTTCGGGGAGTAGATTATAGAAAGGGAAGGTATTAGCACCCTTTCTATCCATGGTTATCCATGGGCTCTTAGTTACTTGCTTAGATCACTTGCCTTTTGTTTTCAATTGTTTGAAATGGTGCTTTGTGTGTGTGGGTTTGAAAATGTTTTTTTGAAAAGAAGCCAATGTGGTGGCAATCTTTGTAATGATCCATGTGGGGATGTATACAAAGATGTATGTCTTTTGAAAAGTTTTTCATTTGTTTTTTTGAAAGTTGTTTTGAAAGTGTAGTGATGTGTGGTTTTTTGAAATAGGCAAGTGTTTTAGTTTGCAAGATTGATTCAAGTAACTAAGAGGTTATCTACTCCTAAATTTCTCAAAAGATTATTGCTATGTTTTAACCCTTTTAACAAGTTTGTTCCACCATTGTATTTGGTGGACAATCTTATGTTTAGGATGTGAAAGGGACGGGCGTGGGTCATCTTTTAGACCATAATTGCAATGGTGCCAAGCATCTTTGGGCATTTTCTTTAAGGGACTTGATCATTTGTTCTTGTTTGTTTTGAAAAAATGTTATCGAGGGACTATGATCATTCAATTTGTTTGTTTTGCCCAAAGAGACCTAACATGCAATATGGCCCAATTTTGAAAGGCAACAAGTGGAGTACCCTAGGGGGTGCAAGTGTGATTTGTGTGTCCATTTTCATGCTTGTTTATCTTGAGATTAGGTCATAACTATTTTTTTGTCGTTTTTCACATATAAACCCTAATTCTAACATGTTATCATTAGAAAGCAATAAAGTGCGAAAATAAATTTACTAAGCTATTACAAAACCAAATATGGGAAGGGGGGTACAAATGTTCAAATGGGGATATTGACAAGTAATGTAAACCTAAAACTATTACATCAATTTGAATTTATACAATTTAATCAATGTACAATAATTAAATAAATAAATAAAAATAAAAATGGAATAAAAAAATGCAAGATGCAAAAATGTTTTGTATATGTATGAAAAAATGTTATTTTATAAAAAAAAGATATTATTTTTGGAGTATTTTGAATTTAGGGCAAAACCCTAATTTTATTAAAGAAAATGTATTATTATCTAATTTAATACAAATATTTATTTATTATGTATAAAATAAAAATAAAATGAAGTATATTATAAAAAAAGTATTTTTTTATATCAAATATTAATAAAATGAAAAATTCAAATATTTTTATATTCTAACCTAAATATGTTAATAAACATATATATATATATATATATATATATATATATATATATATATATATATATATATATATATATATATATATATATATATATATATATATATATATATATATATATATATATATATATATATATATATATATATATATATATATATATATATATATATATATATATATATATATATATATATATATATATATATATATATATATATATATATATATATATATTAAGTTCTAAATATGCATTATATATAAAATAATATATATTTAATATTTAATAAAATAAATAAAAAAAGTATATATTTTTTTATGTGAAATATTTTCAGAAGATAAACAAAAATAAAAAAATGTATTTACACTATTTTTTCTATTTATTCTAAATAATAGTATATATAATATTTATGTACAAACAAAAGAAATAATCAAATAAATATGCAATAAATTCAAAAAAATGATGGAAAAAATATTTTTATGTTTTTAATGTCATGAGAAAAAATAAACAAAGTCAATCAAAAAAGAAAAAGTCAGAAATCATTAAAAATAAAGCAAATGGGCCCAGGGGGTGTAAAAATAAATGTATGGTGCAAAAAGAAAGATAACACAAGCCCAGCCCACTAAGCATGTCATCTTCAACCTCAGAACACATCCTTGTTCAAAAAACACGCGTTTTCTAACTTCCCATTCCTTGATCTTTTGCCAAATCTTCCAACATGAAACCTGTAGAGCTTGAAACCACGGTTCTAGACATATAAAGAAGTCAAGCTAACTCTCAGAAATGAGAGAGAATTTCTTCTCTCCCAAATCCTGACCTAAATTTTTACCAATGTTCAGACATAAAATTCTCTAAGCACACGTAATATAAATGAAATCTAATCATATGAGCATGTTCAGGACTATGATTGTGACATGTTTTCTTCACAAACCTAAAGCTAACAATGCCTAATAAGAGAGATACGACCCCATGAACTTACCTGTTCAGTTGAAGTTCTATCTGACAATGGGGGGACTTTCAGTGCAAGGTGATGATTGGAAAAGCTTCCTTGAGGTCCAGGGATGTTATTCCAATGTTTACTTTGTCTTGAAACTTCTTGTATCGAGCTGTGGAACTTCAACTGCAAAAGGAAAAAATGAAAATGGTGGAACTCGTTAGAGGGATTACAGGTCAGGTTTCAGGTCATGGTTAGCTTGCATAGATGCTAGGGGATGTATATGAACTGGTTTTGGCAAGAATGCTCGAGAGAAATGGAAGTTGGCACTCAAATTGTAGAGGCAACTCTGTTTTTGCAGTTTGAGGATGATTCTGAGATGGAGGGTGTTTTAGAGGTGCAAGGGTCGTGTATTAGCTTGGTTATGTTGTCTTGAGTGTGTTTGATAAGTTTGTTCTTGTGTCCTAATGCTGAGATGAGAGTTGTTGTGAGTTATGGAACTTTTCTTCACACTTAAGCAACAAAATGCAACTTGTGTTTCTAGGCATGTAGAGGGACCCTAATGTGCTGCATAATCCCTCCTTGATCAGTGTGTTATGTTCATAATCTTGTGCCATTCAGATTTGCAATGTACTTGTTGGATTTCCAAATTGACATAAAGCTACCTTTTACCAAAATGGCTAATTTGCTTTATCTAGTTTGGGATTAAACCTTTATACAATGTTCAAACTCATAGAACAACACCTTAACACATTGAATATGAATTAAATTCTTGAGTGCAACTTGGTTTAAGGACATGTAATCTAACCTAAAGCATGCTGAGTTCAAATTGCAAAGTTATAGACATGGAACTTGGTCATGAACAAAGTGGTTTTTTGCTATGTTGTGAAATTCGATTCTCTCTAACCATGAGGTTGTTTGAGAAGTTCTTGGACATTTTGGAAAGCTTGGAATGTGTACTACAATCCATCTTTGAAATACAAATTGAAATTCCAAGTGGAAGTGTATGGAAAATGGCCTTGAAGTGGGGTAGAAAACCTTGTCAAAATAGGTTAAAATTTCACTAAGTTAAAGATGGTTTAGTGCCCTTATTCAAAAATTTGTAACTTGAGATACAAGCTTCAAATGAGAAAACTTTGTGAATCAAGGTTGTAGATTATGCAACAAGCTACAACTTTCATGTTTGGACTTTTGTTTGAATCCAAATGGATTATGGTGAAAAAGTGGGGCAAAGTTGGGAAAAAATTAGGGTTTTTCATAACTTAGAAAAATTCTAAGTTATGAAAAATTCCATTTTAAACCCTAATTTGCATTTTTGTGATTTCTTGGTGAACAAGTTTCATGATTTGGCATGTTTTGATGAAAAATGAATCTTGACTCTTGATTTTGACCAAAAAGTCAAAGTTTTGACTTTTCAGTATACAGTCAAAATTGATCAATTGACTGGGAAATTCAACTGTCAATCTTGTGTGCTTGGGATCTTTTGAGTTTGTTGATCATGTTAAGATAATTCCATAGGGTCCTTAAGTCTATGTGTGAGCTTGGTTTGCCATTGGCTAGGTCAAACAGTCAAAAATTGCCTTTGTGCAGTCAAAACCCTAAAAATGACCATTTTGCCCTTCTGGTGATCTGATCAAATTTCTTGGGGAATTGTGATCCAAACTTGATCCAATGGTCCATATGAGTTCATAATGTTGATGTGGGTCAAATTTCATGAGGTTTGACTGTCAATTGGCCACAGTTGACTTTTTCCCCAATACAGTTGATTTCTAGGTCAACTGTCCAATTGACTGGGCAAAACTTGGAATCAGGACTTGAAACTTGATATGGGTAAACTTGGGAGTCCAATATGAAGCATGAAAGTTATCTTAGGCATTTTGGGTCAAAACATCTTTGTGCAAACACAAACCCTAATTTGAGTTATCAGTGCAAGGAGAGGTCTTGAGCAGATGAAACCCTAACTGGATCTTGAGCTTCAAGGGCTTTGTGATGAGAAAATGTTGAGGAAATGGGAGGGCAAATTTTGGGGTACAACAACATGCAAGTGCATCCTCAATGGAGTTAATCAAGAGCATCCCCAATAAAGTTAAACCGAGGCATTCGCATAGCTAAACCGGGGCATTTGTAGAGCTAAACCGGGGCATTCGCATAGATGAACCGGGGCATTCATAGAGCTAAACCGGGGCATTCGTAGAGCTAAACCGAGGCATTCGCAGAGCTAAACCGAGGCATTCGCAGAGCTCAGCCGGGGCACTCGTAAGTGTCCACGCCCATCTCTTATTCCCCAAGTGATTCAAGAAACAATTCCCCAGTGTGCGTAAACTTGGAGCATGTATTCGAAGGGATCCACATGGTGTTCAGTATCCATTCTTCGGCATGTTCAGTTCTATCATCCCCTTGATGGTTCAGGATGTTTGGAAGTCTGGCCAAATTACCTCTTCCCCAATGGTATGACTCAGAATCCAGCATCGTACCTGAAGAATCACTTCGTCAGCAATTCAATCCTCAGCAGAGTCAACAACGATCTTTGGTCTTCAAGAGCTCCACAGGGCAAATTTTTGTCAGTATCCCCAACAATCTTTGGTACTGCAGACTTCCAGCGGCGATATGTACTGACATCCCTAGTGATGAGCAGTGGTTCCCAGCAAACCTTCTCTTATCCCCATGAAGTTTATTTCTTCGCATTGCATATAGTTATCATTACATAACATTGCATCCTTAAAAGCGCGTAGCTGATTCATCAGAGTGGATCTTTGCGTCAAAAGAAATTCAAACATGCATACAAAGCATAAGCCAGACCAGGTACCTTACACGAAAGACCTGAATTATTCAAGGACAACAATACATCCCTACAGAAGGGTATCATTCCCAAAGTCCCCAATCAGTGACCTTCACCTTTTCAATGCCAAACAAAATCAATACACTTTGCCGTTCTAAACCCAGTTCTTGTCTGGTAGTCGGTTCCCTAAACATTCGTCTGTGTCCATTCCTAAACACTCGTATGTGTCAAGTTTCCTAAACACCCACCCGGGTTAGTTATTCAAACACTCGTTCGTGTTTAAACCTTTGATACTCGCCTGTATCTTCTTTCAATACTCGTCCGTATTGATTCAAACACTCGTCTGTGTTTAACCTTTGATACTCGCCTGTATCTTCTTTCAATACTCGTCCGTATTGATTCAAACACTCGTCTGTGTTTAACCTTTGATACTCGCCTGTATCTTCTTTCAATACTCGTCCGTATTGATTCAAACACTCGTCCGTGTTTAACCTTTTGATACTCGCCTGTATCTCCTTTCAATACTCGTCCATATTGATTCAAACACTCGTCCGTGTTTACCTTGGATACTCGTCCGTATCTTCTTTCAATAATCGTCCGTATTGATTCAAACACTCGTCCGTGTTTAACCTTGGATACTCGTCCGTATCTTCTTTCAATACTCGTCCGTATTGATTCAAACACTCGTCCGTGTTTAACCTTTGATATTCGCCCGTATCTCCTTTCAATACTCGTCCGTATTGATTCAAACACTCGTCCGTGTTTAACTTTTGATACTCGCCTGTATCTTCTTTCAATACTCGTCCGTATTGAATCAAACACTCGCCCATGTTTAACCTTTTGATACTCGTCCGTATCTCCTTTCAATACTCGTCCGTATTGAATCAAACACTCGTCCGTGTTTAACCTTTGATACTCGTCCGTATCTCCTTTCAAAACTCGTCCGTATTGATTCGAACACTCGTCCGTGTTTAACCTTGGATACTCGTCCGTATCTTCTTTCAATACTCGTCCGTATTGATTCAAACACTCGTCCATGTTTAAACTTTCTTGATGCTCGTCCGTGTCGCTTATCTAAACAATCATCATGTCATAACCCATGTTCCCTTCTTAGAACCTGAGGTCGCCTCTTGGCTAGGTTCTTTCTTCAAATCATCGTCAAACCTGAGATTGCCTCTTGTCTAGGTTCTTCCTTCAAACCTTCGTCGAACCTGAGATCGCCTCTTGGCTAGGTTCTTCCTTAAATCATCGTCGAACCTGAGATCGCCTCTTGGCTAGGTTCTTCCCTCAAACCTTCGTCGAACCTGAGATCGCCTCTTGGCTAGGTTCTTCCTTCAAATCACCGTCGAACCTGAGATCGCCTCTTGGCTAGGTTCTTCCCTCAAATCATCGTCGAACCTGAGATCGCCTCTTGGCTAGGTTCTTCCTTCAAATCATCGTCGAACCTGAGATCGCCTCTTGGCTAGGTTCTTCCCTCAAATCATCGTCGAACCTGAGATCGCCTCTTGGCTAAGGTTCTTCCTTCAAATCATCGTCTAACATGAGATCTCCTCTTGGCTAGGTTCTTTCCATTTACTTTGTCTTAGAACCTGAGATCGCCCTTTGGCTAGGTTCTCTGTCAAATCACTCTCATGTGTCACCTTAGGATCGTAGGTCGCCCGTAGACCCCGTCCGCTGTATTTTCATACCAAGCATTTGTCTTGTATTGGCATTAAGCCATGTTACAAGTCCAATCTCTGTCTCTTCATTGAAAAAACAAATTTCTTTTCCCCAGCAGATAACACAAAAATAAACAAAGAAAACACTTACTCTTTCTCCCTCAGGACAAATTTTTTGGCATTGATATTTAATCACCTTCAACCTTGAAATTTCGAAAGGCATGTGCCAATCGTACTTTCAGGTTTAAGACGATTAAATAGGGGCAGCTGTAATACCCCAAATTTGTCCTACCCTTCTACTTTTATCTGGTTTACGCATTATCGCACTTTTCTCATGTACATATTTCCATTAGGTCATTTAACATTGCATACATTCGCTAACAACATAATTTGGCATGGAATCAATAATATGGTGGAATTAGGGTTTTTATGGCGTTGACAGTCCTCATCTTCACTCAGGCTTGAATCAGTTGGTTTCTTCGACAATTATAGTTTGAAGATAGGGTTTTTGATGCATGGCTATTATGGACTTCTTTCTTATCAAGCTACAAGGGCATCTTCACCATGGGCTTTTAAACCATCAAAGTGCATCTCAAGGGATCTCAGGACCTTGTGATCATCGTCAGTTATATGCTTCTAATTGTTCCTATCTACAAGATTTTCTCCGTGACATTAACTTAAAGATCATTGGTTGTCTATTGAGGTGCATTGGTGGAATGGATTACAAAGTTTAAATCGTGGTATAAAGATGAAGTGGTGATTGAGATACTAGCGTGTTGTTTGAGATACAAGTTAACGTGGATGGAAGATTTGAAATAGGGGTTTTCATAACGATTCAAACTCGGTTGAAGTTCATATTAGTATTAAAGTGAAAGAGGCATTTACTAGGAAATCAAGTCACAATCAAGTTTAAGGTTCATTCAATCATTTGAGGTTATTAAAGCTTGGTGATCCATTCATAAATGTCAAGGGAAGTTTGATTATTCAAGACCTTGATGGATCAATGTCCATGAATCATCTAGAAGCAAATACAAAATTAGAAACGGGAGAGAAAGCTACTTGAAGTATTCGGATTTTTGCCATTTGAACTCGAAGGTTCTCGTTATATTACAAAGTCATCATCATTTTTTGTCAACATAATTACAAAAGCAAATAAAGGAATTAACGAAAGGGAAATTTGCTTTGAGTATTTGAAGGTTGCCATTATACTATCAAGTATAAGATCATTTCATGGCACCTAATACATTATACCAAGGCAATATCAAGTATCAATAAACATCCATCACATAATACGGTACACAATTTTATTTACAACTTGGTGACTGCTCTCTCAGATTTTTATGCCTTCATTCATTTTTGCTTGGATTGAGAAGATCTCCATAAGTCCGTCTCGAGTTGTTCTTGCTCTCCACCCCAAGTCTTGTCCTGTATCCAAGACTAAGTTATGCCAAACAACAAACATGCTTTGAGGCTTGGAACCATCCATGTCCTGCATTTAATCAAACAGCAACTCAGTAAATATATGCATAATACAGTTTAGTGTAGTACTATCCATCTCAAACTGTCAAAACCATATCCATAACCAATTCATAACAAACTCTCAAACCTCCTAACCGCTTCTAACAGATTCATAACTAACTTTTTCCTAACTTCTATAACAATAACCAGAACTGATATAACAACTAACTCATCCCTAACCAACTAATAGTCCAACCAAACCCTGACCAATTTTCCCAACAAACTCTACAGAAAATATATAATAGAGTTCACAACATATACAAAAGGAGATTGACAGAATAGAGGGATACGATTTCAACACAGAAAAAAGAAATTATTACCTTTCATTCTCACTTCCTCTATTCACACTTCTTCAATATCTGCAGAAGAATCACATAAAAAATTATCTCTTCTCCTCTCATCTTCATTCTTCAATTTCTGCAGAAGAGTCACCAGAAAAGTATCGAAAAAAAATCTCGCTGTACTCTTTGAGTTTTCTCCATTATCATCATCCATCTTTAAATCATACCATCAATCTTTCACCTTCAAACAAAATCTTCTCCCTCTGTAACCACGATTATGTTCTCACAACTTCATCTTCATCGCATCAATCTTCAATCAACATCATTGATTCTGTACATCAGTTCTGAAAACCGCAACCAGCATAACATCTTAAATCTTTATCTTCGATGACTCCAACCTTCTGCAACAATATACAATTCCAGTATCAACGGAGTTCGCATCACAACAACACGGGAAAATCTGAAACTCATAAAGAAGAAGAAGAAAGGAGATACAAAGGTATAAGAACTCGTATACCTGGAGGAATCCAATTTCGTGCTTCCCTGATTTTCTTTCGCGATATCACGGTTCTCCCTAACCTCCAGTGCCATGGCCGCGCCGCGTGGTTACCCTCATCCATGTTGAGGAGATTGACGAGGCTGAGTTTCCAATGGAAACTTTCTTTGTTAAATTAAATACAGAAAAGAGAAGGTGAATGGGGGGTTTGAATTAGCGGCTCTGATTTGGTCTGAGAAGTGAATCTACACCATCTCCATGGGGAAGAACCCGAGATCGGACTGCAACGGTGTTGGTTCATCGGAAATGGAAGCGATAGATCGAGAAGCAGATTCGTTGAAGAAGAACAGAAATAGGACGATGTTATGATGACGGTAGATCAAGGCGAAGGTCGGCGATGAGAAAAGGTTGTGTCCGTCGCGGAAGGAGGTAGACGAAGGCCGATTGAAGCGGCGATGGAGGTGAAGAGACCGGCGGCGCCATCGAGAGGGTGAGAACGAGGAAACTCCTCCATTGCAATCCCTAACCCTTTTTCCATTTCCAATTTTCTCACTTTTTTATTTTTTTATTTTTTTATATATTTATTTGTTTTAATTCCCATAATTAATAGTTCAAACAAAAGAAAAGTTGGGCTGGCAATATTATAATTGGCCCGAGTTGCCTGTCACTAAGGCCCATGGCTATATTTTTTGGAAGTTGTTTTTTGTTGCTGAAGCTATACAAAAAAAGGGCTTATTGGACATTACAGGATGGGCCTAACACCTAATATTAGTTAGACACCCTGATTTCAATACTACACCCCTTGTCCTCATAATCTTTAAGATTTTATTTTTTGCATATAATTTTGTCTATTTCTTTTTTATGATAAAATTCTAAGATCCATAAAAACTTGTTAGTTTTTATTTTATTTTTTTGATTTAGGAATTAATTCTTGTTTGTTTGTTAGAATTTTCTCTATATAAAAAATAATGATAAAAAAGTGGTAGAATATTTTAGAACTCTTTAGAATTTCTTTTTAGAATCTCGATTAGAGTTTTTTTTCACTATTTTATTTTTCATATTTGGTAATCATTTTATTGCCATTTTTAGTCAAGATTTTTGTGATAGCATCGATATAACTCTTGCGATGTGGAATGCTCGGGGTTAATTCTTCAATCACTCGTTCGAGGAAACTTTGGTAGAATTTTCTTACCGCTTGCACAATTTTGAAGAGGCAACGGACCTTCTCCGTTCGGTATTGTTACAACTCTATTTTATTCTTCATTTCCGTACTTTATCACAAATCATATGCATGCTAACATTATGTAGAATCCCCTCAAAATTCTAACTTTAGGTCTAACGATACATAATAACATTAGGTTTAGAAGTAAGCTAGTCCCATTTGACTTTTCTTTCTCTTTGAGCATACGCATCTAAAACTAAAACTTCTTTTTTCTTTTCGAAATTCAAAACACTTTAAAACTACTGATGAGAATCATGCTTTTGCTTAGTACGGGAAATGATAAGCGGGTCTCTTCTCGATCTTATTGTTCTTCATCTCAAGCACAGGTGTGGTTCAATTCTCAAAGACTCCTTTCATGACTAAGTAGAAAAATGGCTAATATCTCTCTCTTGAGGTCAATCAGTCATCATCTACAACAAAAATACAAAACAAATTCAAACTTTTTTGTGCGCTCGAGCACTTTTCTTAAAAAACCCTTTTCAGGTAAGGACACGATTAATTTACTTCTGTGCCAACGCATAAGTCTCCAAACGTCGAGCTGCGGCAGAAGGCGGAATTAACTTCGTCCACAAAAAAAACATCTACAACAAAATATAAACCAATTCAAATCTTTTGTGCGCTTGAGCACTTTTCTTTAAAACCCTTTTCAGGTAAGGACACGATTAATTTACTTCTGTGCCAACGCATAAGTCTCCAAAGGTCGAGCTGCGGCAGAAGGCGGGATTAACTTCGTCCATAAAAACACAAACAAACAAAAACATATGAGTCGAACTACGGTAGCTCTGATTCCTCAAAACGGATACGTAGGCATTGGGGTAGGGCCCAAGCGAGCACAATTTTATTTTCCTTACATTCTTTTTCTCCTTTCTTTTGCATGCATTCCTCCAGTAGTATAGTAAACAGTAAGCATAGATTAAACACACCCATAAGATAGATAACAAGAGTGGATACCGTAGAGTACTACGGGCGTGTGGGGTGCTAATACCTTCCCCTCGCGTAACAGACTCCCTTACCCGATCTCTCGGTCGCAAGACCGTGACTTCTCCCTTCTCAGGTTTTCTCGATGTTTAACTTTCCCTACATGTGGGATAAAAGACGTTCGATGGAGACTTCATTGTTTTGATGATTTTCAGCCGGTTGTTTCAGTGGGATGTCTTAGCACAAACAAATCGAAAAAGATCATAGTCCCTCGATGACGCTACCAAAGTTCGCCTAAACGATGACACCTTTTCAAAATACTTTCAAAACCACATAAAAGCACAATTTTCAAACAAAAGCAAGTGATCTAACAAGTAACTAAGAGCCCATGGAAAACCATGGATGGAAAGGGTGCTAATACCTTCCCTTTTCATAATCTACCCCCCGAACTCAAGAAAACATCTCAAAAGCCTGTGCTTTTTCACCTTTCCTTATTGGATAAAAGAAAAGTCGGTGGCGAATCTTGCTAAACTGCGACATTTGCGAACACAATCGCAAAACCCTCAAGTCAGTTCTCCCACCGTATCACACAAACATTCAAAAATAATTAGAAAACCTAACCTAAGTGTTTTAGATTACATCTCCTGCGGTGAAATTGGTCTTATACTTTTCCTTTCTGGTTTTCTGCTCCTCCTTCTAATCTCCTTCTACTCTCTTTGTCTTTCAGGTACGCTGGATGATGAAGGCGTGGTGTTGGTGAACCTCACAGATCTAGGGTTTCAGATTTTGAAACCCAGATCCTGGACGAAGGTGGCTTTAACTAGGGACTCAAGACTGCAAGCCTCTTTCTCTTATTCTTTTGTATATCTCTCTACTAACTTGTTCGTCTCAATTTTCTTTCCCCCTCCTTTTAGAATTTTTTTAGGGTTTTATTTATAGTCTTAGGTTAGAGATAAATTAGGAAGTTTATTTATGACTATCGTTATATTTGTAGTTGTATTAGGAATTAGGAAGATTAAGATTTTTTTATGGATTCGATTTGGATCTGTAATTAATTCTCCGTCTGTATAAGATTAGGGTTTGTAATATTATAATGTATCTAGACAAATGTATTTGTAATATTTAGTTTTGTCTTTTTTGCAAGATTTGATTCAAATCTATTTTTTAAGAAATATTTGATTTTGATTTCAACAATGAGTTTCTTTTGTTTAGATATGAATAATGCATATTTGTTGGGCTTGGGTTACTTAGTCCCTTGTGTTGACTTCAGTCAACCACGTCTCAATAACAATCAATAAATTAAAATAAAATGTAATATTATTAGCAATATTATTAATAATGTTTAATTACAATAATAATAAAAATAACGCAAGCTTAATCTAAACTTGACCTCAGTCAACAGTCCTTCCCCAACTTAACATCAATGGGCTTAGCACAAAGTGAAGCAACATTCCCTTTAGCAATCCATCCATTAAAATGGGCCAACCTCCTTCAATTGGGCCTTCAACCTTAAAATTTTGAAACATACCCCTCTTTCTATCAAAATACACGAGCCCTTTTAAGGGCCATCAGATTTTGATGGCCCAAAACATCCCCTTTTTAATTTATAAACAACACCTCCTTTTTTTATTTGAACCGGGCCGACGAAATTGTCTTAATGGGCCTAAAAACAAATTACATGGGCTTTTCTGATTTAGAAAAACCCATGAACCCTCTATTAAAACATACCCCCTCTTTAAGGTTTAAACCCCACAATGAAATTATCTACAGTAATCTAAACATTATAAAGAAACCGATAATAATAAAGAATAAATTAATTAAAAATCAATAGGGCAAATTTGAGGCATGACAGCTGCCCCTATTTAATTATTCTTCGATTTAATAGTGCGAGAATACGCAGGCCTCACACATTCGAAATAGAGGTTTATTGAATAATGGAAGATCCTAAAATTTTTTCGAACGATTATAAGGATACATTATACAACATTCCCAAGAGTATGACAAATAGACATAGATGATGATGTATTATCTTACCAGAGTCTGAACCAAAGTTTTGATTTGACTTAGATATGATGACGCAGATAACTCGTCAATATCTAAAAGGAATCGTAGATTTTTCGCATATTTACCGTAACCTAGGAGGTAAATAATACAAATTTGAAAGTTTTATTATGCATATTTTGTCTATTCATCACAACCTAGGGGATGAATAAAATAGAGTTTGATAATGCATTGCCGCATGGAGACTAACGCAATGAATTATGCAAATTTCGTTATGTTTACTACAACCTAGAGAGTAAACAGTATGGGGATGAACCTGTGCATTTATCAGGTCTAGGGGATAAAAGACAACAGTGATAAGCTTATGTTATTTATTATGACCTAGGGGATGAATAGTATAACCCTGAAAATTCGCATATCCATCACAACCTAGGGGATAGATATTTGAAGAATTTGTGCATTTACCAAGACCTAGAGGACAAACGACATGAAGATAGATTCACGTATTCATTACAACCTAGGGAATGAATAATATAAACCTGACAATTCGCACACCTTCCACAACCTAAGGGGTAGATGATTGAAAAGTGTTTTGGTGATTGAGTCTTAGATAACTAGATCAAATATGAGATTGGAGTTTTATCAGTTGTGTCTGTTCTCAACCAAGGTAATTGCTTGCTTTGATAATCTTACAAAGGGCCCCAAGATATTGATTTTACCCAAAGTGTGTTTGAAAAATATCATATATGATGTATATGCATAATGTCCTAGATTGATATGGAACCCATAATATATATGCGTCGAGTATTTTGTGTATGCCCCAAATGTTTAAATATGCATCAAATGTGTGTATATGCCCCAAAATGTAATGAAAAAATGTTTTTCGATATTCTCTCCTCTTAAAAAAATGGTTTTGTGTTACCAACTCCCCAATGTTGCGTTGCTTTAGCATCTTTGAATTGATTTGAACAAGGGGAAAGGTGTCTGCAAGATCTTGATATTAATACCGCAGGCGCATGTGTAGACGTGGACATAGTTATGGATGTAGGCGTGGATGTAGACATAGACGTAGGCGTGAACGTAGGTGTGGACGTGGATGTAGATTTTCTTTTGATATTTTTCTAACCAAAATCTTTTCTGAGGTTATATCGAATGCTTTCATTTGTCAAATACCCAAAATGATTTCAACACAGTATTCATAATAAATAACCGTAGTATTTTCCAAACAAGTCCAAAAAGGGAAAAAACAATTGAAATATTGAAAAAGTAAATGCTTTATTGATAAATATGCCTCTGACTAGGCAAGAGTACAAGATACAATTCCTTATAAGAGGTAATTACAGAAAGTTTTAAAACTGAAAATGGAAACAAAAATGACAATTGCTACTGCTATTTCTCCAATGTTCCATTGATAACTCCAATCTCCTTCCTTATGAGTCAAATGATTTGGATCAATCCTTTCCTCTGTGGTCGTAGTCGTGGTTCTTAGATTGCAGTCTTTTTATTCTTTATTTTTGAATAAGATCCCTAATTTTTGCCAGAATCTCCCTTTCGGGTTTTCAATCCACCGGGATAAATTTTTGTGTGCATGTCCCTAATTTTTTGCCTGGATCGCCTTTTAGGGTTTTCAATCCACTGAGATGCTCCTTTTTGCCTAAGTCGCCCGTTTATGGTTCGAACTTAGCGTGCTTTTTTATACATAGTATTTTTTGACTGCGTCTGAATTCGCCGAGTGTGGTAGTTCTTCCTCATCCATTGTTGTGAGGATAAGGCCATCCATAGAGAATGATGTTTTTACCACATATGGACCTTCGTAGTTGGATGTCCATTTATCACGTGAACCTAGGTGAGGTAGCAGAATATTCTTGAGCACCAAATCCCCTTCTTTGAACACTCGAGGGTGAACCTTGTAAAATGCCTTCTTCATCCGCTTTTGGCATAACTGGTCGTGGCACAAAGCTGTTAGGCGTTTTTCTTCAATGAGGTTGAGTTGATCAAGTCGCGTCTGAATACACCCTGCTTCTTCAAGCTCTGTCTCCATTAGGACTCAAAGTGATGGAATCTCTACTACAACTGGGAGTATTACTTCTATGCCATATACCAGAGAGAAAGGAGTTGCACCTGTTGATGTTCGTACAAAAGTACGATAGCCATGTAAAGAAAAGGGAAGAATTTCATGCCAATCTTTGTATGTCTTTACCATTTTATGAATGATTTTCTTGATGTTCTTATTGGCAGCTTCAACAACCTCGTTCATCTTGGGTCGATATGGTGAGGAATTATGATGCTCGATATGGAAACCATCGCATAATTCCTTCATCATTTTGTTGTTCAAATTGGACCCATTTTCTGTAAGGATTCTTCTTGGAACCCCATATTTGCATATGAGATTCTGATTGATGAGTCGAGTAACCACTTGACTTGTCACATTTGCGTAGGATGTCGCTTCCATCCATTTGGTGAAGTAATCAATGGCAACTAGTATGAACCGGTGTCCGTTAGATGCTATCGGTTCGATCATTCCTATCATATCAATTCCCCACATCGAAAATGGCCAAGGAGAACTCATGACATTTAGAGGAGTTGGTGGCACATGCATTTCATTGGCGTAGATTTGGCATTTGTGACATGTCTTTATATAATGGTAGCAATCGGCTTCCATTGTCAACCAATAATAACCTGCTCACAGGGTTTTTCTAGCCATGGCATGCCCATTTGTATGTGTTCTGAGAGTATCTTCATGGATTTCTCTCATAAGTGTATCTGCTTCCTGTTTCTCCACACACCTGAGTAACACCATATCTTAGTTTCTTTTGTATAATACGTCACCACTTTGAAGGAATTTTGAGGCTAGCTTCTGCAGAGTTCGTTTGTCAATGACAGATGTATTTTATGGATATTCTTGTTTCTCAAGGTACCTCTGGATGTCATAGAACCAATGCTTGTTATCCGGCCTGTTCAATAACAAGGCAATGTGCAGGTTCTTCAAAATGTCCTATCGTGATACGCGATTCGTGATTCGGCCAAGTTACTTTGAACATGGCTGATAAAGTTACCAAGGCGTCTGCCATCTGATTTTTTTCTCGCGAGATATGACTGAAGGTAATCTCAGTAAATTCCGTAGCTAGCTTCAAAACATGATCCTGATATGGAATCAATTTGTGATGTTTAGTGTCACAATCACCGTTGACCTGATATATGACTAATGTTGATTCTCCAAATACTTTGAGATGTTTGATTCTTAAATCGATGGAAGCTTCTAGACTCAAGATACAAACTTCGTATTCAGCAATATTGTTGGTGCAGTCAAAATATAACCTTGCAGTATAAGGCTTGTAGAAGTTCTTTGGAGAAGTCAAAATTTCCCCAATGCTGTGCCCTAGTGCATTTGAAGCCCCGTCTGTAATATAGTGGGAGAACTGACTTGTTTTACGTTTTATCGCAAATGTTGCAGATAGAAAGAGTCGCCACCGAATTTTATTTTATCCAATAAGGAAAGGGTGAAAAGAACAGGAAAGACCTCGATAGATTTTGAGTTCGGGGGGTAGGTTATAAAAAGGGAAGGTGTTAGCACCCTTTTCATCTGTAGTTATCTACGGGATCTTAATCGCTTAGATTACTTTGAAAATTTACTTTTTTGTGTGTGTGTGTTTGAAAATATTTTAAAATTTTGCCAATGTAAGGCAAACTTTGTAATGACTCTTGCATTGGTCCTCAAGAGTGTATACAAAGTGTATTTAAAAATATTTTGAAAGTGTTGTGTGAAATGTTTTGTTTTTCAAAGGTTTGTGAGCAAGCGATTAACAATTCTACCCACTTAAGGTCGTTCTTGTACTTTTCCTTCTCCTTTAGATAGTGTTATCCGTACCATTATTTCATAGGTAGCCCTATCTGTTGGATGTGATGGGACAGATGAAGGGTCATCGTGCGGTCATTGAAGGCAACTTGTTAGGATGCTTTAGCAATTTCTTAAGGGACTAGATCAATCTTCGAAAGGAAACGTCGAAGAGTCATTGAGGGACTATGCTATTTTATTCGAGGGTCTTTTGCTAAAGCATCCCCACTTTTGAGGGACACGACCATTTATTCGAAGGCAACAAAGAGAGGCTACCGTAAAGGTGCAAGTTTGTAAATGTGTTCAATTCAGTTATTTATCTTTGAATTTAGGGTTTTCTAGCGTTTGGTTTTTGTTTTTCCATGAAAACCATAATTACTAAGCAGTAATATGGTAAATATAGTATCATAAGATAAAGGTAGAAAAATAAACCTAAACCTATTACACGACTTTGGAACAGATACATAATAGAGGTGCAGAAAATAAATCCTAAGATATTACATCCTGGAGGCAATTACATGATAATGAAAGTGCGGAAAATGAGATCTAGGTTATTACAATTTAATGTGCCATGTACACTTTATCTAAGAAAATAGAAATAAGAGGAAAATAGGAAATAAATGTTTTTTGGTGATTTTTATGAAAAAATGTTTTTTTCTTTTGATAATTAATTAAATAAACCTAAAAATCTAATTAATTTTAAAATTAAAGAGTAAAAAGGTTAATTAATTAAAATAATCAAAAGGTTAATGGAATAAAAACCTAAACCTAATTGTTTTTAGGGTTTACAAAAAAAAGTTTATTTTTAGGTTTGTAAAAAAGGATCATTAAGGTTAAAAAGGAATTAAGTTTGCCAAAAAAAGATTAGGGAATAAAACCATGACAAACAAGGTTAGAAAAGAATAAAAATGTAAAAAAATGTCAAGGGTGAGTGTTGAACCCACGCCCTTTGCCCCTTCCACTACATGCCTTGCCAATACGCCAAGCGCTCGTTGGTGTTGGGAGAATAGAAACAACGCGCTACATATTAAAACCTGCAAAATATGGAAAAAAAACATGAAAAACGTCAAAAGGCATGGATCAAACCCACGCCCTTGTACATTAAAGCCTTATCATGCGCGCGCTTGCCACTGGGGTGGCTGTTTCGTCCGGTACATATCTAGAAACAAATAAATATAATACAAACTCAAATAATTGGGTCGGAGAAGCGCCAAAGCCCTAACTCTGGTCGTCTTCTCCGGCGAACACATTTTTTGTTCCTGCAAAATAAAGCACATCAGTTATTCAATGGTATCCTATCCCCCTAATTTGGGCCTTGCGATTCCAATAGAACCCTTAGTTTTGGATAATTCCTGTTGTACAAAGAGATATGACGTAAATAACATCAAACGGTACAAACATAGCCAAATGCGATTCAACCATTATAGGGGCCATGCGATAGTTGAAACCTGCCTATTGACATCTCAGAAGAAAACTAGTGATGTTAGTATGCATTAAAATAACATGAAAACAAAAACATGAATTTGCAAAAAATTAAGAAACTGGTGAGGCGTGTATGCTTGTTTCATGCTCTTTGGATCATCACAATCGATCCAATCTTACCCTATAATTCGTTTGAAATCGAATGGAAGGGTTGGTTTGCTTTGAGAGAGGTTGTAACTAGGGTTTAAAATTTTCCCTAGTTTTTAAGAAAATTTGGAATTTTGGAATAGTGATCTTGTAAGGGTTTTTTCCGTGCTTGTTTGTCTGAAATAGTGAGAATATAGAGAGGAAATTAGGTCAAAAGGTTGGGCTTGAACCTTTGTAAGAAAGCCTCTTATTTTATCTAATTTATTTTGAATTTTAAATAAATAAAATCAAAGATAAATAGAATAAAAATCCAAGGGGTATATGAATAAGTTTAGAGATTCACTATGAGGCTTACAATATGCATGGACCTTGAAACATAAGCCCACTAGTAAAAAAATCCAAGTTTGATCAATTTAGGTTTCATGCATTTTCTAAAAATGTCCCAACTTACATCAATCACATCTCTCTCAATTTTTATCATATGAAGGTGATCTTAGAATTTTTTTGGAAATATAAAGATGTCCTCTACAATCTCTATCTTGATCATTTTTCCATTTGAAGACTTTATCTTGATGTAAGTTGCCTTGACAAAAAGTGTCTTTTTGTTGACTTTTGAAATGACCTATAATGTTTTGGACCATATCTCTCAAATGAATTATTTTTTGGACTTGAGCTTAGAGATACCAAGTTGTAGTGAATTGAATTTACTTAAAAATTATCTTTGGTTGAGGAAAATACGATGAAGCATGAGAAAGTTGTGCTTGATCAAAGTTTAGTTGATTTCTCCTTAAGAAAACCCTAATTTAGTAACTTTTGACTTTTGATGAATCTTGAGTTTTCTTGATGAATCATGATCAAACCTTGATCAAATGGTGAATGTGACTTCAAAATGTTGGCGTTGACCAAAAATCATGAAGTTTGACTGTAAATTGGTCAAAGTTGACTTTTTGCCCAATATAGTTGATTTTCAATCATCTGACTAATTAACTGAGCAAACTTGTACTGAAAGGCTTGAAATTTGGCATGAGGATTCTTTGAGACATATGAGAAACCATGAAATCAACTTTAGGCATTAGAAGTCTAATTTCCTTTGAGAAACACAAAACCCTAGTTGTAGGTCAACTGCTTACGAGGAGGGTTTGCCTGATCAAACCTTGAGTAGTCTTGAGCATTTGAGAATCCTAGGAGCATGAGGAGGTATCTTGAATCAATTTGTCTTGAAAAATGGGAGGGAAAATTTTAGGGTACAACACCGTCAAACATGAGTGTCCAACGTGCCCCTAGTTCAAGTCCTTCATCGGGCCCTAGTATTTCGTAGTCATCTATAACCATGACATCTTCATTCAGAAAGTCGAACTTCATTGGTTGATATTCCAGTAATGGCTGATGAGCTAGATGGTCAGCTAGTACACTACCCTTAATGGCTTTTTGAGTAACGTATTGGATGTCATACTCTGATAGCAACATTTGCCATCGGGCAATCCTTCCTGTAAGAGCTGGTTTTTCGAACACATACTTTAAAGGATCCATTCTTGCTATTAACCACATAGTGTGAGTTAATATGTATTTCCTCAATCTTTTAGTAGGCCAACCTAATGCATAACAAGTCTTCTCGAGAAGTGAGTATCTGGTTTCGCATTTGGTGAATTTCTTACTGAGGTAGTAGATTGCATGCTCTTTTATACCTATTTCATCATGTTGTCCCAATACACATCCCATTGACCCATCAAGCACTGTCAGATACACGATGAGTGATCCTCCGAAAACTAGTGGCATCAAGATTGGTGGCTCTTGTAAATATTGCTTTATTGTCTCGAAGGCTGCCTGACAATCATCATTCCACACCAATGTCTGATTTTTTCGATGTAATTTGAATATAAGCTCGCACATAGCAGTTAGGTGCGACATGAACCTTGAAATGTAATTCAATCGTACTATGAAATGACAAACCTCTTTTATATCCTTGGAGCTGGAATTTCTTGTATGGCTTTTACCTTGCCGGGGTCTACCTCAAACCATGCTTACTTACAATAAAACCCAGCAACTTACCTGACCTGACACTAAATGTACACTTGTTTGGATTCAATCTTAGTTTGAACTTTCGCAGATGCTCGAATAGCTTTTGTAAATGTGTGATGTGATCCTCCTCTGTATGAGATTTGGCAATCATATCATCTAAGTACACTTTCATCTCTTTATGAATCATGTCATGGAATAGTGTGACCATAACTCGTTGATAAGTTACCCCTGCATTCTTTAGACCGAAAGGTATTACCATATAACAGAAAGTTCCCCCAAGGTGTCATGAAAGTAGTCTTTTCCATGTATTCGAGTGCCATTTTGATTTGATTATAGCCTAAGAAACCATCCATGAATGAGAATACCGAATCCTGAGTTTTATTATCCACCAAAACATCTATGTGAGGTAATGGGAAATCATCTTTGGGACTTGCTTTGTTCAGATCCTGATAATCTACACACATGAATACTTTGTTGTCCTTCTTGGGCACTGGCACGATGTTAGCTATCAAAGATGAATAATCTACCACCGCTAAGAACCCTGAGTCAAATTGTTTAAGGACCTCTTCTCGAATCTTGCTTGACATGTCTGGACGAGTTCTTCTGGGTTTCTGTCTAATTGGAGAATAACCTTCCTGGAGAGGTAGCCTATGCAATACAATATCTTTATACAATCCTGGCATGTCTCTGTAGGACCAGGAAAATATATCAACATATTTATGTAACAACTTGATCATTCTTTCTTTGACGCTTTTCTCCAATGTTGTCCCTAGCTTGATCTCTTTCGGATCTTCCTTTGTGCCAAGGTTAATGGTCTCAATTGATTCTTGGTATGATTGTATATTGTCATCTTTTTGCTCTATCTCCCCCGCCAATTCTTCAGAGAGTTCAAGATCTTCATCATCTTCCTTTTCTGCTTGGTTGATGGGTGCATCAAAATTATATTAGATAGCAGCAGTAACATTATCGGTGATTTTAGGCATGGATTTGCATATTTATCATGGTTTGGTGCAATTTTAGTATGTGAATTTAGGAAAATACATATGAAGAAAAGCATCGCCATTTTTAAATATAAGAGATAAATGCAAGATAAAGATAGAGATATTAATTGAATGCTAAATATAACTTTTATTAATTATGAATCTCGTCTGAAACAAATTGGGGGACCCTTACAATCAACCCCTATGCCTCGGGCTTGACATAGGTTCTTTCAAAAACAAGAAAAGTTACTTTGGAAAGAAAAATATCTTTGGAATCTCCAGAGCTGTCCAGTTCTCGTGTTCTTTGCCTGAGGTGCATTCATGGATGAAGGTAGATGCCTTCTTGGTATTACTCTTGTCAGATATCATTGCCACTTGTCCGCCGTGTTCTGTTCCTTTGTTGATGAAAGTCTCTTAGATAGGAGGAAACCATGCCTTTCCTTTTAGAGTAGCCTTTGATAATCCGTAGTGTTGTACCCCAAAATTTGCCCTCCCATATTCTTCAAAGTTTTGACAAGCATCATCTCAATTTGCTCAAGTCTACTCAAGGGTTGCACAGTCAAACACCCTCCTAAGCCAGTCAAAACTAGGGTTTTGGTTCTTGCAAGAAAGTTGAGGTTTTCAAGGGCTCAATCAAGTCACATATGCCTATACAAATTGTCAATCATCCCCATGCCAAGTTTCAAGGCTCACAAGGTCAAGTTGCACAGTCAAAAACCCTAATTGCTTCACAATCAACTGTAGGGGCAAAATGGTCATTTGGCAGTCAAAAGTCAAAATTTTTGGTCAACATCTTATTTTGAAGCCACAATCATCATTTGATCAAGTCTTGATCATAATTCCACAAAGAATGGCTCAAAAATCATCAAGATGCAAAAGTTTCCATTTTTGGGCAGCTGAAAAGTCAACTGTAACTTGACCAAGGCATAACTTTTTCATGGTTCATCAGAAAAATCCCATCCAATGCTCATTTTGAAGGGGATGACATTTCCTACAACTCATCTTCACATTCCAAGTCCAAGAAATGCTCTCACAAAAAGTTATCAATTTCAACATTATAGGTCATTTTCAAAAGTCAACAAAAAGACATTTTAAGTCAAATACCATAACTTGAGATTGGTAAATCAAAATGACATGGGACCAACGGCATTTGTTAGAGGACTTCAAGACCTTTCCAAAATGTCCAAGAACATGTTCATATGATCAAAATTGAGCAAGATATGCATTGGAGAAGTTGGGAAATTTTTGTGAAATGGCAAAAGTCAACTATCCTTGAAACTTCAATTTTTGACAAAAGGGCCCACTTTTTCCACTTGGTTCAGCCTTGTCATGCCACCCACGTGTCCCACGACCCATTACAAGACCAAACATTTATTTTTTCATTTTTGTTTAATTTTTATGGATTTAATTCACTTTAATCCATAATAATTCAAATAAAAATCAAAAAATGAATTAAATGGTATCTTTGAGTTTTGAATGACTTTTATATGTCATGAATCACCTACCAAATTCGTGTAAAGTCCATTTCAAGCATGAAATTCAAATTTGAACAAAAATGGCAAGTTTCTTTAATGGTGGTTATGGAGAAATCCAAAACTTCATTGTAATGGTTTAAGGCTCATAATATTGCTTGATTCTCATTCATACACATATATGCAAATGTTCCAGACCAAAGACACGACCTAGAAACCTCTGAAACGGCATAACCAAATTCAAAAATTTGGAAGAAAAAACCATAAACTGAAATCCATCTTCCAGTGCAATTCAAGCATTTCTCTTGATCCAAACACATTCCCAATACTCCCAGGAACGATTTGCACTCATAAACAAGCCCCAACACTCAAGGAAACGGCCAAACAGAACCACGGTTTGAACAAACTTTTCCATAATCGAAATTCAATTTTTACGCATCATTAACATATTTTGATTACTGTTTTGCATTGCTGACATTGTTATGAAGCTTTTGATATAACTTAATTTGATTGTGGTGCCCTAAAATGAAAGTTGCCATTGGAGGATGCTAGGGTTTCGAAGCTTGAATTTTAGGGTTTTTCACATAGTGTAAAATCAGACCTCAAGACATATATGGTTAAACTCGTCAGGACAAGACGAATTCATTGATACCATCGCGCCTTTTTTATGTTATCTATAACTCTAATCGCTATTCTTGGCAGTTTTGGTTTGTGGGGGTTAAAAACCCCCGCTATCTTGTTTTTTTTACAGGAAAAGATGAAGAAGATGATTACTTGGAAGAATGGGGTTGGTACATTCAAACATAGCGCGCGTGTTTTGTTTAGTTTCCAGAATAATCATTGTTTCCATATTTTAATTTCTTTGTTTATTTCATTAACAAATGCGCATGAGTGGTGTAGTGGTTGGCAACGTGCTTGTTAATCTTTGGGACCTGGGTTCGACCCCCAGGTCCCCCAAACGCTTATTTCATTTTTTCTCTAACATATTCCCATGCAACATTTCAGCAAAAGTCCACCATATGTCTCAGGCAATCAGCGTGTCACGTGTCCAGTCCTACAGATCTGATGACCAAAGAATGCAGACCATGGTGCTCATGAGTCAACACAGGCGTAGGCAATCAGGAAAGTCAAAAAGGGCTTGAAGGATCATGGGCCTCACAATTCCATTAATACTCCCAATTCTGGCCCATACCCCCCCCCCTCGGGTTTGCATATTTATTTTGTCATTTTATATTTTATTTGTCTTATTTTTTATTTTTTCCCTTTTATTAACTATTGACATAATTAATATTTTTTATAAAAAAAATCAAAAAAGAACTAACATTATTATTATTATTATTAATTTCATTTTATTTTTGTAAATAAAATACTAACAAACAAAATAGTTTAATTAGGTCAATTTTAATTTCTTTTTTCTTTACAATAAATAAAAATAATTTAGAATTAGGTTAACTTTTAATTTTAATTCTTTTTTTTTATTCATTAAAAAAAACACAAAAATACAAAAATATTTTCTTTTAATAAATTAATCAATTAGTCATTAATTTTAATTTCATTAATTACAAAAAGGACAAAAATTCAATTTCTTTCTCAAAAGGGTCAAAACCCTTAGAACGTTCCCGATTAAATTTCCATTCGCGCATTTTCATTTCTTTTGATTATAATTTTGTATCTGTACAGAGGATGTAATAGTAATTAGGATTTTATTGCTTTCTTTAATTTTCTCGCACTTTATTTTACAAAACGGGTCTTTGTTTTTTTGGCGATGTATAGACCTGCGCCTTGTAATAGCGTAGAATTTATCTTTCTGCAATTTATTTTCCGCATTCCTAACTGTTAAATGCATGAAAGAATGTATGTAAATAAAATTAATCCGTAGCTCACAAATAACATGTACAAAGAAAATTAACTGAAAAAAACAACACACGAAGCACATGCCACTCCTAGGGTACGCCTCACTTGTTTTCTTTGAGACAAAACAACACACATGCATACTCTTCTCCCCCTTTGTTAACATCAAAAAGGATGTGGAAAAAGAGTGAAATAGATACATATAAAAATTAAGACGTGCATAAAACACAACCATACATTTAAAGTACAAACAAAACACATTGTATGATTACATAAAAATATAACAAACAACATATACACACATATTTTATAAAAACATATATAAAAGAAGGAGTGCACCTTATGAGAGCATTTAGTGATCATCTTCTTCCAAAATGCCAAGATCTTTTCCAAGCTTTTTGTTCTTGATGGACCAAAGAGATCCATGTGTAACAATTGCAGTGGCCTTGTAGTAGACACCACATTCTTAGATTTGAAAGTTGTTTTGGTCTGTTTGCCCTTTTGGCATGCATTACATAATTTGTCTTTGATGAACTTCATCTTTGGTAGACCAATAACTAAGTCATGCTTAACCAATTTGTTCAAGTGCTCCATGTGAATGTGAGCGATCCTCTTGTGCCATAACCAAGCGTCATTGTTGTTTACCATAAGACATTGTACCTTCAGAGACAAATAATCTAAAGTAATCATAAAAATATTGTTAGTTCTTATACCATTGAGTTTTACCTCATTGGTTGCCTCATCCATAATGAGACATTCATCTTTGTTGAATTTGATCTTGAACCCTCTATCGCAAAGTTGACTTATGCTAAGAAGATTGTGCTTTAATCCTTCAACATAGAGAACATCCTCAATTTGAATGGATAGAGGTGTGCCAACTATTCCAACGCCAAGAATCTTTCCTTTGGTGTTGTCTCCATAGGTGACATACCCTTTGGCTTTATGTACTAGATATGAAAATTGGTGTACATCTCCTATCATATGCTTTGAACATCCACTATCAAGATAGCAAACATTTGATGTGGACTTCAAGCATACCTACACAAACAAATTATTCTTTGTTAGGTACCCAAGTTGCCTTGGGTCCTTCATAGTTAGTTCCCTTTTTCACCCACACATAATGCCCACTTGCTATACTAAAGTTTCTAACATAGCAAGCATTAGGTGTATGGCCTTTAATACCATAATAAAAACAAGTAGGTTCAAAGTTACTTCTATATCTAGAAGGATAAGATTTCTTCTCAGGAAATGTTTTCTTTTTTGATACATTAGCCTTTTTCTTTTGATGATTATGATTAACTTGCTTCTTTTCTACTTTCTTGGGTTTGGAACTATTACTAGCCTTTACAAAAACAGTGGGATTGTTACTTGGTTTCTTAGAATTCACATAACCAAGACCCCTTTTATCATTAGGATAACGTTGTTGGCTTAGTAATCCTTCCAATCCTATTTGTCCTTTTTCATATCGTTCAATGACTCTTTTCAATTGAACAATTTGAAAGACATTTGATTCACACTTGGAGCATGCAAAGTTTTCTTTTTCTTTAATAAAATTCTGTTTTTGAAGTTCAAAATCTTTAGTCATGGTGTCAATTTTTTCTAAACAACTTAGAAGTTCTTTTTCTTGATTTGACACCTTTTTGTATAGACTTTTGCATTCTCTCAAGAGTTCATCAATAGCATCTTGAACATCATCATCAAAAATATTAAATTCATTACTAACCTCTTCTTCATTGTCGGAGTGATGTGAAGCCATTAATGCTAGATTTGCACATTCCTCGCTTTCCGAATCGGATGAAGAACTTATCTCATTATCTTCCCATGCAACATAAGCCTTTTTGTTCTTGAACTCCTTTTTGCCTTTGAATCCATTTTTCTTGGAGAGTTTTGGACAATCCGACTTTATGTGACCTTGCTTTCCACATTCATAACATGTGACATCTTGTGTTGATGTGGAGGCTTCTTTATCTTTATGATTATAAAATTTCTTCCTCTTGACAAAGTTAGCATTATGAAGATTATTTTTATGACCAAAATATTTTCCTAACCTTTTTACAAGAAGCAAGAAGTTTTCATCTTCCTCCGATGCATCTTTATCTTGACTTTCCTTTGAATCAACTTTCAAGGCAATGCCTTTGGATTTCTTCTCTAAATTTTCATGTTTTTCAAGTCTACCGAGTTCCGTTTCATATTCTTGAAGTTTGCCAAATAATGTAGCGGAAGTCATTACGGAGAGACTCTTCTTTTCCGAGATTGCCGTTACCTTTGGTTGCTATTCCCTAGTCAATGATCTAAGGATTTTCAAGTTGAGTTCATCATTTGTCAAGGTTTTACCAAGAGCATTTAAGTGATTTGTCAAATGCACAAATCTCTTTTGTAAGTCAAGAATGGATTCTCCAGGCTGCATTCGAAATAGTTCATATTCTTGACTCAAGGTATTTAGCCTTGATCTTTTTACTTCAGCCGTTCCTTCATGAGTTTGAACCAGGGTATCCCATATTTCTTTTGCTGTCTTGCAGTTCGAGACACGGAAAAATTCGTCCATACTGAGTGCACCTTGAAGAAGGTTTATTGCCTTTTTGTCATAGAGAACTTTCTTTTTATCATCGTCGTCCCATGCAGTTTTGGGCTTTACAGAACCAATGCCATTGATTACTGATATTGGGATAAATGGACCATTTTCAACAGCATCCCATACTTCCTCTCCTTGTGCTTCTAAATGCGCCTTCATGCGTATTTTCCAGAAGTCAAAATATTCACCACAGAATAGAGGAGGCTTGTTGTTACTACCACCATCTCTGAAAACTGGTTGATGATTTGCGGAAGCCATTCTGGATCTTTAGGAATAAGTTACCTATAACTTGCTCTGATACCAATTGTAAGTCTCAGAGTGCCTAAGAGGGGGGGGGGGTGAATTAGGTCTTATAAAATTTATTCGGTTTTATGAGAATGCTTGGTAGTAATTTTTGGTTAAGTGTTTGAAGGTTTTGTTTATATCTTTATCTTTTCCTGATTATGGTGATGAAAGCGATAAATGCGGAAAAGTAAAGAACACGGTGATATATCCTGGTTCCCCTCACAATCCGAGAGTACTCCAATCCCCTTTCCAACACGAAAGAGATTTCACTATAGTTAGAATGATTGTACAGCCTATGCTTACTATCTAACCTATAGGGTGATCAAAGGTTCTTAACACCTTTAAGACCAAACAAACACTAATGTGAATGAAGAACAATCCTCTTCAAATCACAACACTTACTTCCAACAATCCTGGATAGTAAGGGAAAATCTTTAAGTAATACAATGATTTAGTTTGAAGTATATGGAGAGCTTTATCAATCTTCAATTGATCTTCTTCTTCAAGATAAAAACAATTCTCAACAATGTATATAAATGTTCACAATGTATGAATGAAACTTGTAATGATAATGAAAGTGTATATGGCAAGTTTCACAAAATTATGAACACATGAAAGTTTAAATTCAAATGTGAGTAAATGAGAAAATTGTTAATGAAGAAGTATATTTGTTAATTTGAAAATTGAAGTATTGAACATATGTGAAAATGTTATTGTGTTCTTGTTTTGAAAATCTGAAAAATCAGCATTTTATAAAGTTGTAACAACCTCTTTATTCATGCCAATTCATATGAAAAGTTGCAATGCATTCATGACAAGATACCACTTGAAAAATGTTCAAAAAACAAAGTAAAAGCTGCATTGGTTCGCTAGGAACCGGTTCCGACACTGACAGAACCCGGTTCTTAGTGAACGTTATAAGTTGAAATTCAAATTTTTCACGCAGGAACCGGTTCCCCTATTGGTACAACCCGGTTCCTGGTACAAAATCCAGGGACATGTTTTTTGAGAAAAGCTGGAACCCGGTTCCCTGTTAGGGAGGAACCAGTTCCTAAAGGTTTATTTTCAAAAATACATTTTGAAAGATATTTCAAACAAAGTTTTTCTTGATGTTAAAGTTATGGAATATGTATATGTTAATGAATGCATATTGTGAACATCTATATTCAAGATTTAAAGAATTATTTATACCATTTTGACATTTGATGATTTCTTCAATAATCTTCAATAATCTTCAATAATCTTCAAGACTTTTATTTGATGTTGATAATATTTTTGCACATCCTTTGAAAGTTGATGTCCAAGTTGTCTTCATCAAAACACATCCTTTGAATATGACTTGAGAAGCTTGCAATTACATTCTCCCCCTTTTTGATGATGACAACCAAGTCTTGAAAACGATTTCTTGAAATGTTCATGTTGTTTTGTGTAGCAAACATGTTGAGCAAATGCAAGGCTCCCCCTAAATTGTATGCTCCCCCTAAGTCCATGATTCTTTGAATTTTGGAGAGAGTTTGATATTTATTTGGGCATGCAATTTCTTTGAGACAAAACAACACACATGCATACTCTTCTCCCCCTTTGTTAACATCAAAAAGGATGGGGAAAAAGAGTGAAATAGATACATATAAAAATTAAGACGTGCATAAAACACAACCATACATTTAAAGTACGAACAAAACACATTGTATGATTACATAACAATAAAACAAACAACATATACACACATATTTTATAAAAACATATATAAAAGAAGGAGTGCACCTTATGGGAGAATTTAGTGATCATCTTCTTCCAAAATGCCAAGATCTTTTCCAAGCTTTTTGTTCTTGATGGACCAAAGAGATCCATGTGTAACAATTGCAGTGGCCTTGTAGTAGACACCACATTCTTAGATTTGAAAGTTGTTTTGGTCTGTTTGCCCTTTTGGCATGCATTACATAATTTGTCTTTGATGAACTTCATCTTTGGTAGACCAATAACTAAGTCATGCTTAACCAATTTGTTCAAGTGCTCCATGTGAATGTGAGCGATCCTCTTGTGCCATAACCAAGCGTCATTGTTGTTTACCATAAGACATTGTACCTTCAGAGACAAATCATCTAAAGTAATCATAAAAATATTGTTAGTTCTTATACCATTGAGTTTTACCTCATTGGTTGCCTCATCCATAATGAGACATTCATCTTTGTTGAATTTGATCTTGAACCCTCTATCGCAAAGTTGACTTATGCTAAGAAGATTGTGCTTTAATCCTTCAACATAGAGAACATCCTCAATTTGAATGGATGGAGGTGTGCCAACTATTCCAACGCCAAGAATCTTTCCTTTGGTGTTGTCTCCATAGGTGACATACCCTTTGGCTTTATGTACTAGATATGAAAATTGGTGTACATCTCCTGTCATATGCTTTGAACATCCACTATCAAGATACCAAACATTTGATGTGGACTTCAAGCATACCTACACAAACAAATTATTCTTTGTTAGGTACCCAAGTTGCCTTGGGTCCTTCATAGTTAGTTCCATTTTTCACCCACACATAATGCCCACTTGCTATACTAAAGTTTCTAACATAGCAAGCATTAGGTGTATGGCCTTTAATACCACAATAAAAACAAGTAGGTTCAAAGTTACTTCTATATCTAGAAGGATAATATTTCTTCTCAGGAAATGTTTTCTTTTTCGATACATTAGCCTTTTTCTTTTGATGATTATGATTAACTTGCTTCTTTTCTACTTTCTTGGGTTTGGAACTATTACTAGCCTTTACAAAAACAGTGGGATTGTTACTTGGTTTCTTAGAATTCACATAACCAAGACCCCTTTTATCATTAGGATAACGTTGTTGGCTTAGTAATCCTTCCAATCCTATTTGTCCTTTTTCATATCGTTCAATGACTCTTTTCAATTGAACAATTTGAAAGACATTTGATTCACACTTGGAGCATGCAAAGTTTTCTTTTTCTTTAATAAAATTCTGTTTTTGAAGTTCAAAATCTTTAGTCATGGTGTCAATTTTTTCTAAACAACTTAGAAGTTCTTTTTCTTGATTTGACACCTTTTTGTATAGACTTTTGCATTCTCTCAAGAGTTCATCAATAGCATCTTGAACATCATCATCAAAAAGATTAAATTCATTACTAACCTCTTCTTCATTGTCGGAGTGATGTGAAGCCATTAATGCTAGATTTGCACATTCCTCGCTTTCCGAATCGGATGAAGAACTTATCTCATTATCTTCCCATGCAACATAAGCCTTTTTGTTCTTGAACTCCTTTTTGCCTTTGAATCCATTTTTCTTGGAGAGTTTTGGACAATCCGGCTTTATGTGACCTTGCTTTCCACATTCATAACATGTGACATTTTGTGTTGATGTGGAGGCTTCTTTATCTTTATGATTATAAAATTTCTTCCTCTTGACAAAGTTAGCATTATGAAGATTATTTTTATGACCAAAATATTTTCCTAACCTTTTTACAAGAAGCAAGAAGTTTTCATCTTCCTCCGATGCATCTTTATCTTGACTTTCCTTTGAATCAACTTTCAAGGCAATGCCTTTGGATTTCTTCTCTAAATTTTCATGTTTTTCAAGTCTACCGAGTTCCGTTTCATATTCTTGAAGTTTGCCAAATAATGTAGCGGAAGTCATTACGGAGAGACTCTTCTTTTCCGAGATTGCCGTTACCTTTGGTTGCCATTCCCTAGTCAATGATCTAAGGATTTTCAAGTTGAGTTCATCGTTTGTCAAGGTTTTACCAAGAGCATTTAAGTGATTTTTCAAATGCACAAATCTCTTTTGTAAGTCAAGAATGGATTCTCCGGGCTGCATTCGAAATAGTTCATATTCTTGACTCAAGGTATTTAGCCTTGATCTTTTTACTTCAGCCGTTCTTTCATGAGTTTGAACCAGGGTATCCCATATTTCTTTTGCTGTCTTGCAGTTCGAGACACGGAAAAATTCGTCCATACTGAGTGCACCTTGAAGAAGGTTTATTGCCTTTTTGTCATAGAGAACTTTCTTTTTATCATCGTCGTCCCATGCAGTTTTGGGCTTTACAGAACCAATGCCATTGATTACTGATATTGGGATAAATGGACCATTTTCAACAGCATCCCATACTTCCTCTCCTTGTGCTTCTAAATGCGCCTTCATGCGTATTTTCCAGAAGTCAAAATATTCACCACAGAATAGAGGAGGCTTGTTGTTACTACCACCATCTCTGAAAACTGGTTGATGATTTGCGGAAGCCATTCTGGATCTTTAGGAACAAGTTACCTATAACTTGCTCTGATACCAATTGTAAGTCTCAGAGTGCCTAAGAGGGGGGGGGGGGGGGGTGAGTTAGGTCTTATAAAATTTATTCGGTTTTATGAGAATTCTTGGTAGTAATTTTTGGTTAAGTGTTTGAAGGTTTTGTTTATATCTTTATCTTTTCCTGATTATGGTGATGAAAGTGATAAATGCGGAAAAGTAAAGAACACGGTGATATATCCTGGTTCACCTCACAATCCGAGAGTACTCCAGTCCCCTTTCCAACACGAAAGAGATTTCACTATAGTTAGAATGATTGTACAGCCTATTCTTACTATCTAACCTATAGGGTGATCAAAGGTTTTTAACGCCTTTAAGACCAAACAAACACTAATGTGAATGAAGAACAATCCTCTTCAAATCACAACACTTACTTCCAACAATCCTGGATAGTAAGGGAAAATCTTTAAGTAATACAATGATTTAGTTTGAAGTATATGGAGAGCTTTATCAATCTTCAATTGATTTTCTTCTTCAAGATAAAAACAATTCTCAACAATGTATATAAATGTTCACAATGTATGAATGAAACTTGTAATGATAATGGAAGTGTATATGGCAAGTTTCACAAAATTATGAACACATGAAAGTTTAAATTCAAATGTGAGTAAATGAGAAAATTGTTAATGAAGAAGTATATTTGTTAATTTGAAAATTGAAGTATTGAACATATGTGAAAATGTTATTGTGTTCTTGTTTTGAAAATCTGAAAAATCAGCATTTTATAAAGTTGTAACAACCTCTTCATTCATGCCAATTCATATGAAAAGTTGCAATGCATTCATGAAAAGATACCACTTGAAAAATGTTCAAAAAACAAAGTAAAAGCTGCATTGGTTCGCTAGGAACCGGTTCCGACACTGACAAAACCCGGTTCTTAGTGAACGTTATAAGTTGAAATTCAAATTTTTCACGCAGGAACCGGTTCCCCTATTGGTACAACCCGGTTCCTGGTACAAAATCCAGGGACATGTTTTTTGAGAAAAGCTGGAACCCGGTTCCCTGTTAGGGAGGAACCGGTTCCTAAAGGTTTATTTTCAAAAATACATTTTGTAAGATATTTCAAACAAAGTTTTTCTTGATGTTAAAGTTATGGAATATGTATATGTTAATGAATGCATATTGTGAACATCTATATTCAAGATTTAAAGAATTATTTATACCATTTTGACATTTGATGATTTCTTCAATAATCTTCAATAATCTTCAATAATCTTCAAGACTTTTATTTGATGTTGATAATATTTTTGCACATCCTTTGAAAGTTGATGTCCAAGTTGTCTTCATCAAAACACATCCTTTGAATATGACTTGAGAAGCTTGCAATTACATTCTCCCCCTTTTTGATGATGACAACCAAGTCTTGAAAACGATTTCTTGAAATGTTCATGTTGTTTTGTGTAGCAAACATGTTGAGCAAATGCAAGGCTCCCCCTAAATTGTATGCTCCCCCTAAGTCCATGATTCTTTGAATTTTGGAGAGAGTTTGATATTTATTTGGGCATGCAATTTCTTTGAGACAAAACAACACACATGCATACTCTTCTCCCCCTTTGTTAACATCAAAAAGGATGGGGAAAAAGAGTGAAATAGATACATATAAAAATTAAGACGTGCATAAAACACAACCATACATTTATAGTACGAACGAAACACATTGTATGATTACATAACAATAAAACAAACAACATATACACACATATTTTATAAAAACATATATAAAAGAAGGAGTGCACCTTATGGGAGAATTTAGTGATCATCTTCTTCCAAAATGCCAAGATCTTTTCCAAGCTTTTTGTTCTTGATGGACCAAAGAGATCCATGTGTAACAATTGCAGTGGCCTTGTAGTAGACACCACATTCTTAGATTTGAAAGTTGTTTTGGTCTGTTTGCCCTTTTGGCATGCATTACATAATTTGTCTTTGATGAACTTCATCTTTGGTAGACCAATAACTAAGTCATGCTTAACCAATTTGTTCAAGTGCTCCATGTGAATGTGAGCGATCCTCTTGTGCCATAACCAAGCGTCATTGTTGTTTACCATAAGAAATTGTACCTTCAGAGACAAATCATCTAAAGTAATCATAAAAATATTGTTAGTTCTTATACCATTGAGTTTTACCTCATTGGTTGCCTCATCCATAATGAGACATTCATCTTTGTTGAATTTGATCTTGAACCCTCTATCGCAAAGTTGACTTATGCTAAGAAGATTGTGCTTTAATCCTTCAACATAGAGAACATCCTCAATTTGAATGGATAGAGGTGTGCCAACTATTCCAACGCCAAGAATCTTTCCTTTGGTGTTGTCTCCATAGGTGACATACCCTTTGGCTTTATGTACTAGATATGAAAATTGGTGTACATCTCCTGTCATATGCTTTGAACATCCACTATCAAGATACCAAACATTTGATGTGGACTTCAAGCATACCTACACAAACAAATTATTCTTTGTTAGGTACCCAAGTTGCCTTGGGTCCTTCATAGTTAGTTCCCTTTTTCACCCACACATAATGCCCACTTGCTATACTAAAGTTTCTAACATAGCAAGCATTAGGTGTATGGCCTTTAATACCACAATAAAAACAAGTAGGTTCAAAGTTACTTCTATATCTAGAAGGATAAGATTTCTTCTCAGGAAATGTTTTCTTTTTTGATACATTAGCCTTTTTCTTTTGATAATTATGATTAACTTGCTTCTTTTCTACTTTCTTGGGTTTGGAACTATTACTAGCCTTTACAAAAACAGTGGGATTGTTACTTGGTTTCTTAGAATTCACATAACCAAGACCCCTTTTATCATTAGGATAACGTTGTTGGCTTAGTAATCCTTCCAATCCTATTTGTCCTTTTTCATATTGTTCAATGACTCTTTTCAATTGAACAATTTGAAAGACATTTGATTCACACTTGGAGCATGCAAAGTTTTCTTTTTCTTTAATAAAATTCTGTTTTTGAAGTTCAAAATCTTTAGTCATGGTGTCAATTTTTTCTAAACAACTTAGAAGTTCTTTTTCTTGATTTGACACCTTTTGGTATAGACTTTTGCATTCTCTCAAGAGTTCATCAATAGCATCTTGAACATCATCATCAAAAAGATTAAATTCATTACTAACCTCTTCTTCATTGTCGGAGTGATGTGAAGCCATTAATGCTAGATTTGCACATTCCTCGCTTTCCGAATCGGATGAAGAACTTATCTCATTATCTTCCCATGCAACATAAGCCTTTTTGTTCTTGAACTCCTTTTTGCCTTTGAATCCATTTTTCTTGGAGAGTTTTGGACAATCCGACTTTATGTGACCTTGCTTTCCATATTCATAACATGTGACATCTTGTGTTGATGTGGAGGCTTCTTTATCTTTATGATTATAAAATTTCTTCCTCTTGACAAAGTTAGTATTATGAAGATTATTTTTATGACCAAAATATTTTCCTAACCTTTTTACAAGAAGCAAGAAGTTTTCATCTTCCTCCGATGCATCTTTATCTTGACTATCCTTTGAATCAACTTTCAAGGCAATGCCTTTGGATTTCTTCTCTAAATTTTCATGTTTTTCAAGTCTACCGAGTTCCGTTTCATATTCTTGAAGTTTGCCAAATAATGTAGCGGAAGTCATTACGGAGAGACTCTTTGTGATACGGTGGGAGAACTGACTATGAGTTTTGCGTTCGTATTCGCACTTGTGCGGTTGAGCAAGAGTCGCCACCGACCTTTTATTTTATCCTAAAGGAAAGGTTAAAAAAGTACAGCAAAAACCTTTTGAGATATTTCGTGGGTTCGGGGGGTAGATTATGAAAAGGGAAGGTATTAGCACCCTTTTCATCCATGGTTATCCATGGGCTCTTAGTTACTTGGTTTTTAGATCACTTGCCTTGATTTTTGATTGCTTGAAAATGGTGTGTGCGTGAGTGCTTTTGAAAATGTTTTGGAAGAAGATGCCTTGTCTTAGGCTAACCTTGTAACAATTCTTTACTCGAATGTTTTACAAAGGCGTGTATCTTTTCGAAAAGATGTTTCAAAATGTTTTGAGAGTTTGTTTGAAAGTGTTGTGGATTGTGGTTTTTGAAAATAAGGCAAGTGTTTTTGCAAGTTGATCTCAAGTAACTAAGAGCTTTGTCTACCCTATTGTACTCAAAGGTTTTTGTTATGTTTTAACCCCTTTTTAACAATTTTGTTCCACCATTGAACTTGGTGGACAATCTTGCGTTTAGGAAGTTTATTCGGGACGGGCGCGGGTCATCGTATGGACCATGAACGCAATGGTGCCAAGTGTCTTTGGCAATTTTCTTTGAAGGGACTATGATCATTCCGTTTAGGCAACATTTTGAGGGACTTATGATCATTTGAATTTGTTTTGCCAAACATACTCGACGTGCAAGCATGGCCCATTTTGGAAGGCAACATGTGGGATTACCCTAGGGGGTGCAAGTGTGATTGTGTATTGATTACATGTATTTGTCTTGTATTAGGTTATCTAGCGTTTGATTTTATGTACATGCAAACCCTAGGTCTAACCATGGTATAATTGGAAAACGGTAAATTGCGAAAATGTAAAATCTACGCTATTACAAAATAGTATCCGGGAGTGGGGGTACAAGTGTATGAATAGGGATGAGACTTATAGTATCCAATAAGTTACAACCAAATCGAATTTGCGATCAAATGTAAATATCGAATATACAAATATAGGATAAACAAATGTGTATAGGATAATGTGAATGTATTTGCATCGTGTAAGTGCGAGATGTATATGTATGTGTGATTATTTACAGGTGCGATAATGTGAAATTGATGTGTATTAGGTATTGTTATTTATTTATTTTGACCTAAATATGTGCTTAATGAATCTTTGATTTGTATATTTTTAATATGTACAAAAGAAATGTGTTTTAATTGAATGTTCAAGTTTTAATTAAATTATGTATGAAATGATGTTTTAAGAAATTAAATTATGTAAAAAATGTATATTTACTTAGTATGTACAAAATATATTTTAATTACAAGAATAGAAAAGTATTTTTAATTTTTACTATATGATAGGAAAATGTATCTTTATTGTTTATGTACAAAAGAAAATAATGTTTTAATTAAATGAAAAGAAGAACGTTTTTAATTATATTGTGTATATTAAAAAATGTAAAAAATGTATTTTATTATTAATATGATTTTGTAAAGAATAAATAAAAAGAAAAAAAAAAGAAAATATTGTTTATATAATATAATAATAACAAAAGAGAGGTTAGTGTTTTAAATAAAATGTTTTTGTTAAAAAGTAAACATCTAAATGGGCTTTGGATAATGCAGGACGGGCAAGGCCCGTTTGGATTCAAAACAATTTAGGGTTTCATGGCGTTTTCATTTGGGACAAGGCGTTTAGGGTTGGCAGCGGCGCGTTGTTCATGGAGTTTTCTTCTTCTCCGTTCATCCTCATGCAGGTCCCGGTACTTCCCTCCGTTCGAGGCCACCGGCGCCACCCATCTTCCTCCTCTTTACACTAGCTCCAACGACAATATAAAAGGTATGATTTCGTTCAAACGTATTAGGGGTCTCGTGTTTTTGCATGCTTAGTTCTTTGCTTATTGATTCGGATTTATGTGCTTTTTTGGTTCGAGTTATGCGAAGAGGAAAAGAACTGTACCTTTCTGAGGAGACGGAGGAGGGACGGTGGTGGAGGCGCCCAGGCGGCCAAGGGTGGAACGAGGTGATGACGGACTTGTAGACTCCGGTTTGCGTATTCTTTGTCTTTGTCCTATTATTTGGTGATGATGATGAACTGAGCCCTTTTTGATATTCACTTCCTCTTTTTTATCTTGATGCCTTCGAGTTGCCTTTGAATTGTATGTGATATTGCTTTTTCTGAGACTTTGATGCTTTGTACGCCCTTTCCTTCTTCTTCTGATTTTTCCCGTTGCGTTTGTGCCTCTTTTCCACCCAATGATGAATTCAGAATTCTGAGGGGTTGTACCTGTTGCCTATGAATGGTTGAGATAAATGCTTGAATGTTGTGCTTGATAGCCTTTGGATGCTTTCTTGACTTTCTTCTGATTTGTTGCTTTGAGTATTCTTATGCTCGCCTTGAATGTTTATGGCCTATGATGAAGAATTTCTGAGGCCTTTTCTGTATTGTTGCCTTGAGATGCTTTTTCTGCTTGTCTTGAATGTGTTATTTATTGCCCAATGATGAGCACTTCCTCTGAGGGCCTTGATGCTTGGATTGAATGGTTTAAGGTTTGAGCTGGACAGGTTTGTATGTTGGTATAGCTTTTGGTTGATGGCTTAGGCAGAATGAGGCCTTGAGGCTTCAACTGGTTATTATTTCTTTTTGTCTTTTGAGTTATTGACAGGATGCAGGTTATGGGTTTAGACTGGTTGGAATTTGTCTTTTGGTGTCTTGAGATTTTTTTAGGCCTAACAGGTTATTTGCTTCTGGTTTTTTGAAATAGCAGGTTATGGTTGTTTGATGTATGGTTTTAGCAGGTGAGCTTGGCCTGGCTTTGATACTTATCAGGTTCTAAGGCTTAAAGGTACAGGCTTGGTGTGTTCCCCCTGTGTTTAAGTTGTTGATGGCCTTAACAGTTTTTGTATGTTGAGGCAGGGTTGTGATGGTCTTAGCAGGTTTTAAGGCTTAAAGGTACAGGTTCTGTTTAGGCTTGGATAATGCAGGTTCTGAGTTTGGAGGATTTTTGATGTTTAGGCTTTCTTTTTGATATCAGGTTCTGAGTTTGGCATTGATTTTGGATAGTTATGATGCTGAGGCAGTTTTGTATCTCAGTTTTGTATCTCTTTCTTTCTTGAACTGTCTTTGTTCTTTTGTACATTTTCTCTTCCTATCTATCCTGCCTAAGCCTAAAGCCTGCATCTTTTTTCTCTCTCTCTCTCTTAGTACAGTTTAAATATTAAACTATGCTTATATCTGTACTTTCTGAAAGTGGCTACTGATGGGAAATGATGAAAAAAAGAAAGCTTGCTTGCATATAATATTTCCTCTGCATCTTTATCTTTCTTTGACAGCTTGTGTGCTTTTGTCTTTTCTTTGATATCTTTGCCCAAATCCTTTCATGACAGCCTTGGCACTTTTGACAGCAAATTGTACTTGGATTTTGATAGAAAGTTGTAACTGGATTTTCAGTTTGGTTTGAACTTACTTCTGAACTATGCAGTTTGACATTTTAAAATTATGCATTTTGACATTTTGCATTCATGATAAAATTCTTCCCTCTTTGTGAACCGGGAGAAATCCCGTGATTTGCAGAGAGGGTTAACTGATCCCAATCAGTGGCCCTTAATGATGACTGCAAATTTTATCTGTCTTTAATTAATTATCAGTCACTGACTTTCTTTTTTTTTTGCAGATAAAAAAGGATGGAGGGGTACTAAATGAAGACTGAAGAATTAGAAAAATAGGATAGTTTTTCTTTTTATTTAATATTTAAATTAATGTAAACTATTGTTTGTAATTTAAATTATAAACAATATTTGTACAAATAATTCAAATATCAATAAAAGTCTTTATTATCCAACTAATTCTAATTCTCTTTCTTTATTGTTTATTTATTTATTTAAAACTCTTTGAATTAAAATAATTGAAAAAATAAATTTCAATCACTTAATTTAGAATAATAAATAATTTAAATAAACAATACTTTAGCACGTTGATCAATTAAACCTGTCCTTTCCAATATCCAAAGCAAAGCAGCAGTTAACCAAAATAAACTGATCAAGCGCATTCCCTTTTCACTGATTCTTTTGCCAAGCACTGTAATTCCAAACTGCATATTTCTTTTGACTGACTCAAACAAACCAACGTGAATTCAAACCAACTGCCTCTTTTGCTGATTAAATCAAAACAATGCGAATTTAACCCGAATCTCGGAATAAACGGCAAAGTGCTGTGGAATTTAAATCTTTCCGAGAATATGCCCATAAAACCTTAATTCCTGATTAAATGCCAAATAACGTTCGCCTGATCAAAATGCGCCAGAATCAACCACAACCCTAAGCCAATTGTGCGAAACAATCCAGAGCCCTAAAAATCAATAAAACCCTAATTTTGCTTGACTGTCAAGAAAAGTTCGTTTGTACGATTCTTGAGCCAGTTTGAAAAATCAGGAAACGCCTGAAGCTGAGATTTCTTGAGAAAAATGCGAGGGCAAATTTTGGGGTACAACAGTTGCCCCTGTTCAATCTTCTTGGACCTGAAGAGTTAGATTGACAAGTTTGCCTTTCGCGACTTGAAGGTAAAAGAAGATTGGACACTAAAGTGCCCAGAAAATTTGCACTCGGCGATATGATGGTGGAGGTGAATGGGCTTAAAGATGCCATTTGGTGATGGGCTTAAAGATGCCATCTGGTGCGATAGAATTTTGTCGGGGGATGGGCTTAGAGATGCCATCTGGTGACTGCTGGTAGGAGGATGGGCTTATAGATGCCATCTGGAAATGTTGAACTGTATGTCAATGGTGAGTGGACAAGTATCAGAAGGGCATCCATGTTTTGGAACATCTCTGAATTACGGGTCCGAATAAGCGAAAGATTGACATCCACGTTTCGGAGAATCCGTAAACTATTTTCAGGAGTTGAGAAGAGTCTGAACAAGTTGGTAGATTGACATCCGTTGTAGGGAAGAATCTGTAAACTGTTTTCAGAAGTCTTGAAGTTGAAGAGGAACCGGTGTAGGGCTTCCTGATAATGCGTCTGAATGAACCTGGAATAAGTATCAGAATGTCGCCGTGTCCGGGTCACATCTGAACTATTTCTGGATGAATCTTGGGAGATGATCTGTGTCTGTCGACCGATCTTACCTGAAAAGGCAAAGGGTTAGTCGTATGCAATGTTATGATGCATGATTCAATGTACGTGACATTAATGTTTATGACATGAATGTGATGAATGCGCATGTAAGCTGATGAGCTAATCCTGCTGAGGATAAATGAATCCGAGATGGCTGAAGATAAAAGCATCTTGACTGCTGCCGGGGAAAATAAATCCTTGGCTGTTGCTGGGGGAAGAGAATTCCTGATGACCTCTACTGGGGAGTTCCAAATTATTAGACTCCTGCTGGGGAGGTAAGATTGAGAATCTTCAGCTCGGTGGGAAGTAACTCTGGCGACTTCACTGGGGAACTCAAGATTTGCCCTCCCAAAACTCTGTGGGGAGAAGGTTCAAAGGTCTGGCTCCGCTGGGGATAATGAAGTTTGACTTTGCTGGAGATAATGAAGCTTGATTCTGAGTGGAGTTAGCTTGAGAAGAATCTGAACAAGCGATAGGTTAACATCCGTTTACTTGGAGAACCCGTGAACTGTTTTCAGAAATCTTGAGATTGAATAAGCAATAGAGCCGCATCCGTTGTTGGGAATCGTCCGTAAACTGTTTTCAAAGGTTGCATCTGAACAAGTTGATAGATTAACATCCGTTGTTGGGAAGAATCCATAAACTGTTTTCAGAAGTCTTGAAGAAGAATCTGAACAAGTGATAGGTTAACATCCGTTTACTTGGAGAACCCGTGAACTGTTTTCAGAAATCTTGAGATTGAATCAGCAATAGAGCCGCATCCGTTGTTGGGAAGCGTCCGTAAACTAATTTCAAAGGTTGCTTCTGAACAAGTTGATAGATTAACATCCGTTGTTGGGAAGAATCCATAAACTGTTTTCAGAAGTCTGGAAGTTGAATCAGCAATAGAGCCGCATCCGTTGTTGGGAAGCGTCCGTAAACTAATTTCAAAGGTTGCTTCTGAACAAGTTGATAGATTAACATCCGTTGTTGGGAAGAATCCATAAACTGTTTTCAGAAGTCTGGAAGTTGAATCAGCAATAGAGCCGCATCCGTTGTTGGGAAGCGTCTGTAAACTAATTTCAAAGGTTGCTTCTGAACAAGTTGATAGATTAACATCCGTTGTTGGGAAGAATCCATAAACTGTTTTCAGACGTCTTGAAGAGGAACCGGTGTAGGGTTTCCTGATGATGAGCTTGCGTAAAACTGCATCGGTTTTTGAACACTTTTGACATTCGAATGCCCCAAGTGGTGACGTAGATAAATTCATGGCTTATTACAGGTGTTGGTCTACAATCGGTCGTTCACAGATGTTTCCTGGGTTGTTACAGGTGTTGATCTGGAATTCTTCAGACATGCCCTGGCTGGATACAGGAATCGAGTCTGGAAAGGTGATAGTTGATAGATATGCCCTGGCTGGATACAGAAATCGAATCTTCAAACTCTTCAGACGTGCCCTGGCTAGATACAGGAATCGAGTCTGGAAATGTAATAGTTGACTTGTTGAACACTTTTGACATTCGAATGCCCCAAGTGGTGAAGAAGGAGTCTTGAATCAGATTACTCTGCATATTGAGAGATTTCTTGAAATCTTGACTGGACTGTCCCAGGTTAACTGAACTTTGAAAGATCTGTTGGACCTTGACTGGACTGCCCCAGGTTAATTGAATTGTGACATGTCATGCCCCCTTGTTGATAGGAGATTTGTAAAGGAAGTGTCGTCCCTTTGAAGTGATTTTACTCATTGAGAGAGTTTTCGTTCCTCCGAACATTCGCTGTATGAATTTCTTCGCTGTCAAACAAAAGGTCAAATGCAGACAGTGATATTCGAATAATGCAAAGTTTATGTTTGTCTCAAAGTTTTTAAAAAAATGCGTTTTTAGCAGAAAATTTTTCATAAGACAAGTTAACACAAGATTTAGAGCAAAGCCCTACAGGAGTCAGGATACCTTTTGTAACAGTATGCCTTCGAATCAACCCATGCTTCAATTAGGACTTTTAAAGGGTTGTAACGTGGCCTGGTTCACGGTTTAAGAAACAAAGGATATAGGCTCAGAGTATATTTGTACCCACCCGCTCTTCGTGATGTTCTTAAACCTAAGCTCAGTTAATTGCGTCATACTTTGCTTTGAGTTTGGAACGACTTTTGGGCAATGGTTCACCAGTTTGAATTTTGGGAGACAGTCATCATCTCCTTTTTCTTTTTCAACATTTTTCATGTTGTTGAGGATTGATTTTGTAATGACCTCACTATTTTGATTTTGATTTGTTATCCCTAACTTTTGCCTGACTGTTACCGTTTTTCGGGATTACTGTCAGCGGGACGCCCCAGCTTTCTTAAGCCTCCTTTATAGGTTTTGGCTTGGCGGGCTTTTCTCTTTTGAGGGATTGATTGTCTATGTGATAGGGAACCACCCTTGTCTTTTGATTCCAAAGGAATGCTTTCTTCTTTGATGTCGTTCATTGTATTACGAACTGAGAGTTTGCGACTTCAATGCGCATTTGCTTTTGAATTAACTGAGATACTACCCTGCCCCAGGTTTATATCAAAGGTTTTGATTGTTTAGAACAGAAAACTCCTACTTCTTTGGCTCGAAGGGGTTGACTAGGGATTAACTTCCTTATAACTCCAGTGTTTGGGGATTGAAAGAAATGCCTGTACATCATCAGCACGGTCTGTTCAAAAGCATACTGTATAAGATCATGGTATTGTTTCGTCATCCTCCCTCTAAAGGCTTACAACTTTTTATCAAGAGTCAAATATCATAAAGAAAAGCATAAGAGTAGTGAAACGAAATGGATGAATTCAAGACAAACATATGCAATGCATTAATGAAAACAAAGTTTAACATCAACAAATAATTGTTTGACAGCAAAAGAAATTACAACTTTTGAAAATTCAAAAAGAAGCAAAAGTCTTTCAGTTTGAGCTTCGTCACTTCAAGTGGAGAACCCTTTAACGGAAGATCTTCATCTCACCGTCTGGCATGAATTCCAGCACCCCAATGTCGATCAGATCTTGAATCTTGTTCTTCAAGGCCCAACAGTCGTTGGTGTCGTGTCCCGGGCTGTAGGAGTGGTAAACACAGAATGCGTCGGGATGATAGTGAGGAGAGAAGGTATTGAGCTTCTGAGAAGGGTCCTTTATGGTAAGCAAGTTGACCTCCAACAGACGCTTCAGTATGAAAAATGATGGTATTTCAGTCTCCGTGAACTGTCTTCCCAACTTTTCTTGCTTACGCCGATTGCCCCGTTGACGCTGGCGAGGTTGTTGATGGGTTTGTGACCCTGAAGCGAGCAAAGGAGCTTTCCCCTTGTCTTCTTGAGTGGATGGAGGCTGAGCGGTGATTTGCTCTTCAACCTCAGATGTTTGCCCCAGTTGGCTGTTTGGAATCAGTTGGCGGACAAGAACTCTGAGTTCCTCTTGTCTTTGGGATAGATCTTGGATGAGAGCCATCTGGCCCACCAACTGTCCCATCATTTGAGTCCTCAAGGTTGTCAGATCAAACTGCAGCTCCGCAAGCTGATCACTCCTGGCGTTGTTGGAATTCCCCAAGCCCTTGGTGAGGAGAGCTTTCATCTCATCTTGCCCCAGAGACAAGTTCAGGAACATCTCCTGCAGCTGAGCAGTCTGGTCTTGGATGTCTTTGACAGACCTTTCTAGAGCCATCTCTTGCTGAAATAAACATCAGGAGAGTAAGGAAACCTGAAAAAGGAAAGATTGCATGATATGTGGATGCATGCTTTCAAGGATCTCTTGGGGTAAACACAAGAAAATGTTAGAGGTTGAACTTTTGCTCTTGGATTGGGGATCTCTGCACCGGTGGACATCCTTCCAGGAGAATCAAGCTCACCATGTCAAGTGGGTCATAGCCACTGATTCAAGTCGTTGTTCTTGAACTTTGATTGGAAAGCTTTGTATCGGTGGATGTCTTTCCTACGAGAATCAAGCTCACCATGTCGAGTGGGTCATAGCCACTGATTCAAGTCGTTGTACTTGAACTTTGATTGGAGAGCTTTGTATCAGTGGATGTCCTTCCACAAGAATCAAGCTTACCATGTCGAGTGGGTCATAGCCACTGATTCAAGCTGTTGTACTTGAACTTTGACTGGATTGGTTAGAGGAGAAACCTCTTGCCCCTGGATAGATGTCTGGTTCAACGTAACCCTGCATCAAAAGAACCCTCGAGATCCTTGAAAAGGTTAGTGAAAATGCTATGGTATGATGTCATGATGTTATGTACATGTATGCACAAGCAAGTGAGTGTATATACAGACAAACATATTCACACAAAGCAAACAAGTCCTTAGGTTTAGGCTTGCATGAGGTTCAGGTACTACCCTCTTTCAGTTTGTTGGTTAGAACCTGTCCTATCAAAAGTAACCGGGTTCTAAGGAGCTCAATATCATTGGATTGTTTTCTGTGTTCATTGTTTCGGTTTAGCCACTTACTGGCGACCAAAATATTCCAAGAAAACAATCCTCAAAAGAGTGTAGTATCGAGGATCTACCAACTTCGGACTGCACCAAAGTCGGTCATCTCACTACCCCTAAAAAGGCTAAGATGGTCGATTAAGGTTCTTAAGAGTTCGTTAGTGCTTCACGACATCACACAGCGGCCCCGTACTCTCCTTGACTACTCAAGGGTTACCGGTACTCACAAATATGTCACACTAACATAGCTTACTGCTTCAACCATGTCGGTATACCCCGCACAGTTCCCTCGCAGTTTTTTGCTATTTACCTAAAAAGGTGCCCCAAATCCGGGTGTAGGATTTACAACAAACCCAAACAAGAATCCAAAAGATAAAGCAATCAAGTCAATCAAAGCAAGAAAGTAAAGGTGATCTAAACCCTAAGGTAACCCCACTTTTAAGAATCAATCTATTATCCCCAGCAGAGTCGCCAGTTCTGGTGTACGGTGGGAGAACTGACTATGAGTTTTGCGTTCGTATTCGCACTTGTGCGGTTGAGCAAGAGTCGCCACCGACCTTTTATTTTATCCTAAAGGAAAGGTTAAAAAAGCACAGCAAAAACCTTTTGAGATATTTCGTGGGTTCGGGGGGTAGATTATGAAAAGGGAAGGTATTAGCACCCTTTTCATCCATGGTTATCCATGGGCTCTTAGTTACTTGGTTTTTAGATCACTTGCCTTGATTTTTGATTGCTTGAAAATGGTGTGTGTGTGAGTGCTTTTGAAAATGTTTTGGAAGAAGATGCCTTGTCTTAGGCTAACCTTGTAACAATTCTTTACTCGAATGTTTTACAAAGGCGTGTATCTTTTCGAAAAGATGTTTCAAAATGTTTTGAGAGTTTGTTTGAAAGTGTTGTGGATTGTGGTTTTTGAAAAGAAGGCAAGTGTTTTTGCAAGTTGATCTCAAGTAACTAAGAGCTTTGTCTACCCTATTGTACTCAAAGGTTTTTGTTATGTTTTAACCCCTTTTTAACAATTTTGTTCCACCATTGAACTTGGTGGACAATCTTGCGTTTAGGAAGTTTATTCGGGACGGGCGCGGGTCATCGTATGGACCATGAACGCAATGGTGCCAAGTGTCTTTGGCAATTTTCTTTGAAGGGACTATGATCATTCCGTTTAGGCAACATTTTGAGGGACTTATGATCATTTGAATTTGTTTTGCCAAACATACTCGACGTGCAAGCATGGCCCATTTTGGAAGGCAACATGTGGGATTACCCTAGGGGGTGCAAGTGTGATTGTGTATTGATTACATGTATTTGTCTTGTATTAGGTTATCTAGCGTTTGATTTTATGTACATGCAAACCCTAGGTCTAACCATGGTATAATTGGAAAACGGTAAATTGCGAAAATGTAAAATCTACGCTATTACAAAATAGTATCCGGGAGTGGGGGTACAAGTGTATGAATAGGGATGAGACTTATAGTATCCAATAAGTTACAACCAAATCGAATTTGCGATCAAATGTAAATATCGAATATACAAATATAGGATAAACAAATGTGTATAGGATAATGTGAATGTATTTGCATCGTGTAAGTGCGAGATGTATATGTATGTGTGATTATTTACAGGTGCGATAATGTGAAATTGATGTGTATTAGGTATTGTTATTTATTTATTTTGACCTAAATATGTGCTTAATGAATCTTTGATTTGTATATTTTTAATATGTACAAAAGAAATGTGTTTTAATTGAATGTTCAAGTTTTAATTAAATTATGTATGAAATGATGTTTTAAGAAATTAAATTATGTAAAAAATGTATATTTACTTAGTATGTACAAAATATATTTTAATTACAAGAATAGAAAAGTATTTTTAATTTTTACTATATGATAGGAAAATGTATCTTTATTGTTTATGTACAAAAGAAAATAATGTTTTAATTAAATGAAAAGAAGAACGTTTTTAATTATATTGTGTATATTAAAAAATGTAAAAAATGTATTTTATTATTAATATGATTTTGTAAAGAATAAATAAAAAGAAAAAAAAAAGAAAATATTGTTTATATAATATAATAATAACAAAAGAGAGGTTAGTGTTTTAAATAAAATGTTTTTGTTAAAAAGTAAACATCTAAATGGGCTTTGGATAATGCAGGACGGGCAAGGCCCGTTTGGATTCAAAACAATTTAGGGTTTCATGGCGTTTTCATTTGGGACAAGGCGTTTAGGGTTGGCAGCGGCGCGTTGTTCATGGAGTTTTCTTCTTCTCCGTTCATCCTCATGCAGGTCCCGGTACTTCCCTCCGTTCGAGGCCACCGGCGCCACCCATCTTCCTCCTCTTTACACTAGCTCCAACGGCAATATAAAAGGTATGATTTCGTTCAAACGTATTAGGGGTCTCGTGTTTTTGCATGCTTAGTTCTTTGCTTATTGATTCGGATTTATGTGCTTTTTTGGTTCGAGTTATGCGAAGAGGAAAAGAACTGTACCTTTCTGAGGAGACGAAGGAGGGACGATGGTGGAGGCGCCCAGGCGGCCAAGGGTGGAACGAGGTGATGACAGACTTGTAGACTCCGGTTTGCGTATTCTTTGTCTTTGTCCTATTATTTGGTGATGATGATGAACCGAGCCCTTTTTGATATTCACTTCCTCTTTGTTATCTTGATGCCTTCGAGTTGCCTTTGAATTGTATGTGATATTGCTTTTTCTGAGACTTTGATGCTTTGTACGCCCTTTCCTTCTTCTTCTGATTTTGCCCCTTGCGTTTGTGCCTATTTTCCACCCAATGATGAATTCAGAATTCTGAGGGGTTGTACCTGTTGCCTATGAATGGTTGAGATAAATGCTTGAATGTTGTGCTTGATAGCCTTTGGATGCTTTCCTGACTTTCTTCTGATTTGTTGCTTTGAGTATTCTTATGCTCGCCTTGAATGTTTATGGCCTATGATGAAGAATTTCTGAGGCCTTTTCTGTATTGTTGCCTTGAGATGCTTTTTCTGCTTGTCTTGAATGTGTTATTTATTGCCCAATGATGAGCACTTCCTCTGAGGGCCTTGATGCTTGGATTGAATGGTTTAAGGTTTGAGCTGGACAGGTTTGTATGTTGGTATAGCTTTTGGTTGATGGCTTAGGCAGAATGAGGCCTTGAGGCTTCAACTGGTTATTATTTCTTTTTGTCTTTTGAGTTATTGACAGGATGCAGGTTATGGGTTTAGACTGGTTGGAATTTGTCTTTTGGTGTCTTGAGATTTTTTTAGGCCTAGCAGGTTATTTGCTTCTGGTTTTTTGAAATAGCAGGTTATGGTTGTTTGATGTATGGTTTTAGCAGGTGAGCTTGGCCTGGCTTTGATACTTATCAGGTTCTAAGGCTTAAAGGTACAGGCTTGGTGTGTTCCCCCTGTGTTTGAGTTGTTGATGGCCTTAACAGTTTTTGTATGTTGAGGCAGGGTTGTGATGGTCTTAGCAGGTTTTAAGGCTTAAAGGTACAGGTTCTGTTTAGGCTTGGATAATGCAGGTTCTGAGTTTGGAGGATTTTTGATGTTTAGGCTTTCTTTTTGATATCAGGTTCTGAGTTTGGCATTGATTTTGGATAGTTATGATGCTGAGGCAGTTTTGTATCTCAGTTTTGTATCTCTTTCTTTCTTGAACTGTCTTTGTTCTTTTGTAGATTTTCTCTTCCTATCTATCCTGCCTAAGCCTAAAGCCTGCATCTTTTCTCTCTCTCTCTCTCTCTCTTAGTACATTTTAAATATTAAACTATGCTTATATCTGTACTTTCTGAAAGTGGCTACTGATGGGAAATGATGAAAAAAAGAAAGCTTGCTTGCATATAAGATTTCCTCTGCATCTTTATCTTTCTTTGACAGCTTGTGTGCTTTTGTCTTTTCTTTGATATCTTTGCCCAAATCCTTTAATTACAACCTTGGCACTTTTGACAGCAAATTGTACTTCTTGGATTTTGATAGAAAGTTGTAACTGGATTTTCAGTTTGGTTTGAACTTACTTCTGAACTATGCAGTTTGACATTTTAAAATTATGCATTTTGACATTTTGCATTCATGATAAAATTCTTCCCTCTTTGTGAACCGGGAGAAATCCCGTGATTTGCAGAGAGGGTTAACTGATCCCAATCAGTGGCCCTTAATGATGACTGCAAATTTTATCTGTCTTTAATTAATTATCAGTCACTGACTTTTTTTTTTTTTTTTTGCAGATAAAAAAGGATGGAGGGGTACTAAATGAAGACTGAAGAATTAGAAAAATAGGATAGTTTTTCTTTTTATTTAATATTTAAATTAATGTAAACTATTGTTTGTAATTTAAATTATAAAAAATCTTTGTACAAATAATTCAAATATCAATAAAAGTCTTTATTATCCAACTAATTCTAATTCTCTTTCTTTATTGTTTATTTATTTATTTAAAACTCTTTGAATTAAAATAATTGAAAAAATAAATTTCAATCACTTAATTTAGAATAATAAATAATTTAAATAAACAATACTTTAGCACGTTGATCAATTAAACCTGTCCTTTCCAATATCCAAAGCAAAGCAGCAGTTAACCAAAATAAACTGATCAAGCGCATTCCCTTTTCACTGATTCTTTTGCCAAGCACTGTAATTCCAAACTGCATATTTCTTTTGACTGACTCAAACAAACCAATGTGAATTCAAACCAACTGCCTCTTTTGCTGATTAAATCAAAACAATGCGAATTTAACCCGAATCTCGGAATAAACGGCAAAGTGCTGTGGAATTTAAATCTTTCCGAGAATATGCCCATAAAACCTTAATTCCTGATTAAATTCCAAATAACGTTCGCCTGATCAAAATGCGCCAGAATCAACCACAACCCTAAGCCAATTGTGCGAAACAATCCAGAGCCCTAAAAATCAATAAAACCCTAATTTTGCTTGACTGTCAAGAAAAGTTCGTTTGTCCGATTCTTGAGCCAGTTTGAAAAATCAGGAAACGCCTGAAGCTGAGATTTCTTGAGAAAAATGCGAGGGCAAATTTTAGGGTACAACACTCTTCTTTTCCGAGATTGCCATTACCTTTGGTTGCCATTCCCTAGTCAATGATCTAAGGATTTTCAAGTTGATTTCATCATTTGTCAAGGTTTTACCAAGAGCATTTAAGTGATTTGTCAAATGCACAAATCTCTTTTGTAAGTCAAGAATGGATTCTCCGGGCTGCATTCGAAATAGTTCATATTCTTGACTCAAGGTATTTAGCCTTGATCTTTTTACTTCAGCCGTTCCTTCATGAGTTTGAACCAGGGTATCCCATATTTCTTTTGTTGTCTTGCAGTTCGAGACACGAAAAAATTAGTCCATACTGAGTGCACCTTGAAGAAGGTTTATTGCCTTTTTGTCATAGAGAACTTTCTTTTTATCATCGTCGTCCCATGCAGTTTTGGGCTTTACAGAACCAATGCCATTGATTACTGATATTGGGATAAATGGACCATTTTCAACAGCATCCCATACTTCCTCTCCTTGTGCTTCTAAATGCGCCTTCATGCGTATTTTCCAGAAGTCAAAATATTCACCACAGAATAGAGGAGGCTTGTTGTTACTACCACCATCTCTGAAAACTGGTTGATGATTTGCGGAAGCCATACTGGATCTTTAGGAACAAGTTACCTATAACTTGCTCTGATACCAATTGTAAGTCTCAGAGTGCCTAAGAGGGGGGGGGGGGGGGTGAATTAGGTCTTATAAAATTTATTCGGTTTTATGAGAATGCTTGGTAGTAATTTTTGGTTAAGTGTTTGAAGGTTTTGTTTATATCTTTATCTTTTCCTGATTATGGTGATGAAAGCGATACATGCGGAAAAGTAAAGAACACGATGATATATCCTGGTTCCCCTCACAATCCGAGAGTACTCCAATCCCCTTTCCAACACGAAAGAGATTTCACTATAGTTAGAATGATTGTACAACCTATGCTTACTATCTAACCTATAAGGTGATCAAAGGTTCTTAACACCTTTAAGACCAAACAAACACTAATGTGAATGAAGAACAATCCTCTTCAAATCACAACACTTACTTCCAACAATCCTGGATAGTAAGGGAAAATCTTTAAGTAATACAATGATTTAGTTTGAAGTATATGGAGAGCTTTATCAATCTTCAATTGATCTTCTTCTTCAAGATAAAAACAATTCTCAACAATGTATATAAATGTTCACAATGTATGAATGAAACTTGTAATGATAATGAAAGTGTATATGGCAAGTTTCACAAAATTATGAACACATGAAAGTTTAAATTCAAATGTGAGTAAATGAGAAAATTGTTAATGAAGAAGTATATTTGTTAAGTTGAAAATTGAAGTATTGAACATATGTGAAAATGTTATTGTGTTCTTGTTTTGAAAATCTGAAAAATCAGCATTTTATAAAGTTGTAACAACCTCTTCATTCATGCCAATTCATATGAAAAGTTGCAATGCATTCATGAAAAGATACCACTTGAAAAATGTTCAAAAAACAAAGTAAAAGCTGCATTGGTTCGCTAGGAACCGGTTCCGACACTGACAGAACCCGGTTCTTAGTGAACGTTATAAGTTGAAATTCAAATTTTTCACGCAGGAACCGGTTCCCCTATTGGTACAACCCGGTTCCTGGTACAAAATCCAGGGACATGTTTTTTGAGAAAAGCTGGAACCCGGTTCCCTGTTAGGGAGGAACCGGTTCCTAAAGGTTTATTTTCAAAAATACATTTTGAAAGATATTTCAAACAAAGTTTTTCTTGATGTTAAAGTTATGGAATATGTATATGTTAATGAATGCATATTGTGAACATCTATATTCAAGATTTAAAGAATTATTTATACCATTTTGACATTTGATGATTTCTTCAATAATCTTCAATAATCTTCAAGACTTTTATTTGATGTTGATAAGCTTTTTGCACATCCTTTGAAAGTTGATGTCCAAGTTGTCTTCATCAAAACACATCCTTTGAATATGACTTGAGAAGCTTGCAATTACATTCTCCCCCTTTTTGATGATGACAACCAAGTCTTGAAAATGATTTCTTGAAATGTTCATGTTGTTTTGTGTAGCAAACATGTTGAGCAAATGCAAGGCTCCCCCTAAATTGTATGCTCCCCCTAAGTCCATGATTCTTTGAATTTTGGAGAGAGTTTGATATTTATTTGGGCCTGCAATTTCTTTGAGACAAAACAACACACATGCATACTCTTCTCCCCCTTTGTTAACATCAAAAAGGATGGGGAAAAAGAGTGAAATAGATACATATAAAAATTAAGACGTGCATAAAACACAACCATACATTTAAAGTACGAACAAAACACATTGTATGATTACATAACAATAAAACAAACAACATATACACACATATTTTATAAAAACATATATAAAAGAAGGAGTGCACCTTATGAGAGCATTTAGTGATCATCTTCTTCCAAAATGCCAAGATCTTTTCCAAGCTTTTTGTTCTTGATGGACCAAAGAGATCCATGTGTAACAATTGTAGTGGCCTTGTAGTAGACACCACATTCTTAGATTTGAAAGTTGTTTTGGTCTGTTTGCCCTTTTGGCATGCATTACATAATTTGTCTTTGATGAACTTCATATTTGGTAGACCAATAACTAAGTCATGCTTAACCAATTTGTTCAAGTGCTCCATGTGAATGTGAGCGATCCTCTTGTGCCATAACCAAGCGTCATTGTTGTTTACCATAAGACATTGTACCTTCAGAGACAAATCATCTAAAGTAATCATAAAAATATTGTTAGTTATTATACCTTTGAGTTTTACCTCATTGGTTGCCTCATCCATAATGAGACATTCATCTTTGTTGAATTTGATCTTGAACCCTCTATCGCAAAGTTGACTTATGCTAAGAAGATTGTGCTTTAATCCTTCAACATAGAGAACATCCTCAATTTGAATGGATGGAGGTTTGCCAACTATTCCAACGCCAAGAATCTTTCCTTTGGTGTTGTCTCCATATGTGACATACCCTTTGGCTTTATGTACTAGATATGAAAATTGGTGTACATCTCCTGTCATATGCTTTGAACATCTACTATCAAGATACCAAACATTTGATGTGGACTTCAAGCATACCTACACAAACAAATTATTCTTTGTTAGGTACCCAAGTTGCCTTGGGTCCTTCATAGTTAGTTCCCTTTTTCACCCACACATAATGCCCACTTGCTATACTAAATTTTCTAACATAGCAAGCATTAGGTGTATGGCCTTTAATACCACAATAAAAACAAGTAGGTTCAAAGTTACTTCTATATCTAGAAGGATAAGATTTCTTCTCAGGAAATGTTTTCTTTTTCGATACATTAGCCTTTTTCTTTTGATGATTATGAACAACTTGCTTCTTTTCTACTTTCTTGGGTTTGGAACTATTACTAGCCTTTACAAAAACAGTGGGATTGTTACTTGGTTTCTTAGAATTCACATAACCAAGACCCCTTTTATCATTAGGATAACGTTGTTCGCTTAGTAATCCTTCCAATCCTATTTGTCCTTTTTCATATCGTTCAATGACTCTTTTCAATTGAACAATTTGAAAGACATTTGATTCACACTTGGAGCATGCAAAGTTTTCTTTTTCTTTAATAAAATTCTGTTTTTGAAGTTCAAAATCTTTAGTCATGGTGTCAATTTTTTCTAAACAACTTAGAAGTTCTTTTTCTTGATTTGACACCTTTTTGTATAGACTTTTTCATTCTCTCAAGAGTTCATCAATAGCATCTTGAACATCATCATCAAAAAGATTAAATTCATTACTAACCTCTTCTTCATTGTCGGAGTGATGTGAAGCCATTAATGCTAGATTTGCACATTCCTCGCTTTCCGAATCGGATGAAGAACTTATCTCATTATCTTCCCATGCAACATAAGCCTTTTTGTTCTTGAACTCCTTTTTGCCTTTGAATCCATTTTTCTTGGAGAGTTTTGGACAATCCGGCTTTATGTGACCTTGCTTTCCACACTCATAACATGTGACATTTTGTGTTGATGTGGAGGCTTCTTTATCTTTATGATTATAAAATTTCTTCCTCTTGACAAAGTTAGCATTATGAAGATTATTTTTATGACCAAAATATTTTCCTAACCTTTTTACAAGAAGCAAGAAGTTTTCATCTTCCTCCGATGCATCTTTATCTTGACTTTCCTTTGAATCAACTTTCAAGGCAATGCCTTTGGATTTCTTCTCTAAATTTTCATGTTTTTCAAGTCTACCGAGTTCCGTTTCATATTCTTGAAGTTTGCCAAATAATGTAGCGGAAGTCATTACGGAGAGACTCTTCTTTTCCGAGATTGCCGTTACCTTTGGTTGCCATTCCCTAGTCAATGATCTAAGGATTTTCAAGTTGAGTTCATCGTTTGTCAAGGTTTTACCAAGAGCATTTAAGTGATTTTTCAAATGCACAAATCTCTTTTGTAAGTCAAGAATGGATTCTCCGGGCTGCATTCGAAATAGTTCATATTCTTGACTCAAGGTATTTAGCCTTGATCTTTTTACTTCAGCCGTTCCTTCATGAGTTTGAACCAGGGTATCCCATATTTCTTTTGTTGTCTTGCAGTTCGAGACACGAAAAAATTAGTCCATACTGAGTGCACCTTGAAGAAGGTTTATTGCCTTTTTGTCATAGAGAACTTTCTTTTTATCATCGTCGTCCCATGCAGTTTTGGGCTTTACAGAACCAATGCCATTGATTACTGATATTGGGATAAATGGACCATTTTCAACAGCATCCCATACTTCCTCTCCTTGTGCTTCTAAATGCGCCTTCATGCGTATTTTCCAGAAGTCAAAATATTCACCACAGAATAGAGGAGGCTTGTTGTTACTACCACCATCTCTGAAAACTGGTTGATGATTTGCGGAAGCCATACTGGATCTTTAGGAACAAGTTACCTATAACTTGCTCTGATACCAATTGTAAGTCTCAGAGTGCCTAAGAGGGGGGGGGGGGGGGTGAATTAGGTCTTATAAAATTTATTCGGTTTTATGAGAATGCTTGGTAGTAATTTTTGGTTAAGTGTTTGAAGGTTTTGTTTATATCTTTATCTTTTCCTGATTATGGTGATGAAAGCGATACATGCGGAAAAGTAAAGAACACGATGATATATCCTGGTTCCCCTCACAATCCGAGAGTACTCCAATCCCCTTTCCAACACGAAAGAGATTTCACTATAGTTAGAATGATTGTACAACCTATGCTTACTATCTAACCTATAAGGTGATCAAAGGTTCTTAACACCTTTAAGACCAAACAAACACTAATGTGAATGAAGAACAATCCTCTTCAAATCACAACACTTACTTCCAACAATCCTGGATAGTAAGGGAAAATCTTTAAGTAATACAATGATTTAGTTTGAAGTATATGGAGAGCTTTATCAATCTTCAATTGATCTTCTTCTTCAAGATAAAAACAATTCTCAACAATGTATATAAATGTTCACAATGTATGAATGAAACTTGTAATGATAATGAAAGTGTATATGGCAAGTTTCACAAAATTATGAACACATGAAAGTTTAAATTCAAATGTGAGTAAATGAGAAAATTGTTAATGAAGAAGTATATTTGTTAAGTTGAAAATTGAAGTATTGAACATATGTGAAAATGTTATTGTGTTCTTGTTTTGAAAATCTGAAAAATCAGCATTTTATAAAGTTGTAACAACCTCTTCATTCATGCCAATTCATATGAAAAGTTGCAATGCATTCATGAAAAGATACCACTTGAAAAATGTTCAAAAAACAAAGTAAAAGCTGCATTGGTTCGCTAGGAACCGGTTCCGACACTGACAGAACCCGGTTCTTAGTGAACGTTATAAGTTGAAATTCAAATTTTTCACGCAGGAACCGGTTCCCCTATTGGTACAACCCGGTTCCTGGTACAAAATCCAGGGACATGTTTTTTGAGAAAAGCTGGAACCCGGTTCCCTGTTAGGGAGGAACCGGTTCCTAAAGGTTTATTTTCAAAAATACATTTTGAAAGATATTTCAAACAAAGTTTTTCTTGATGTTAAAGTTATGGAATATGTATATGTTAATGAATGCATATTGTGAACATCTATATTCAAGATTTAAAGAATTATTTATACCATTTTGACATTTGATGATTTCTTCAATAATCTTCAATAATCTTCAAGACTTTTATTTGATGTTGATAAGCTTTTTGCACATCCTTTGAAAGTTGATGTCCAAGTTGTCTTCATCAAAACACATCCTTTGAATATGACTTGAGAAGCTTGCAATTACATTCTCCCCCTTTTTGATGATGACAACCAAGTCTTGAAAATGATTTCTTGAAATGTTCATGTTGTTTTGTGTAGCAAACATGTTGAGCAAATGCAAGGCTCCCCCTAAATTGTATGCTCCCCCTAAGTCCATGATTCTTTGAATTTTGGAGAGAGTTTGATATTTATTTGGGCCTGCAATTTCTTTGAGACAAAACAACACACATGCATACTCTTCTCCCCCTTTGTTAACATCAAAAAGGATGGGGAAAAAGAGTGAAATAGATACATATAAAAATTAAGACGTGCATAAAACACAACCATACATTTAAAGTACGAACAAAACACATTGTATGATTACATAACAATAAAACAAACAACATATACACACATATTTTATAAAAACATATATAAAAGAAGGAGTGCACCTTATGAGAGCATTTAGTGATCATCTTCTTCCAAAATGCCAAGATCTTTTCCAAGCTTTTTGTTCTTGATGGACCAAAGAGATCCATGTGTAACAATTGTAGTGGCCTTGTAGTAGACACCACATTCTTAGATTTGAAAGTTGTTTTGGTCTGTTTGCCCTTTTGGCATGCATTACATAATTTGTCTTTGATGAACTTCATCTTTGGTAGACCAATAACTAAGTCATGCTTAACCAATTTGTTCAAGTGCTCCATGTGAATGTGAGCGATCCTCTTGTGCCATAACCAAGCGTCATTGTTGTTTACCATAAGACATTGTACCTTCAGAGACAAATCATCTAAAGTAATCATAAAAATATTGTTAGTTATTATACCTTTGAGTTTTACCTCATTGGTTGCCTCATCCATAATGAGACATTCATCTTTGTTGAATTTGATCTTGAACCCTCTATCGCAAAGTTGACTTATGCTAAGAAGATTGTGCTTTAATCCTTCAACATAGAGAACATCCTCAATTTGAATGGATGGAGGTTTGCCAACTATTCCAACGCCAAGAATCTTTCCTTTGGTGTTGTCTCCATATGTGACATACCCTTTGGCTTTATGTACTAGATATGAAAATTGGTGTACATCTCCTGTCATATGCTTTGAACATCTACTATCAAGATACCAAACATTTGATGTGGACTTCAAGCATACCTACACAAACAAATTATTCTTTGTTAGGTACCCAAGTTGCCTTGGGTCCTTCATAGTTAGTTCCCTTTTTCACCCACACATAATGCCCACTTGCTATACTAAATTTTCTAACATAGCAAGCATTAGGTGTATGGCCTTTAATACCACAATAAAAACAAGTAGGTTCAAAGTTACTTCTATATCTAGAAGGATAAGATTTCTTCTCAGGAAATGTTTTCTTTTTCGATACATTAGCCTTTTTCTTTTGATGATTATGAACAACTTGCTTCTTTTCTACTTTCTTGGGTTTGGAACTATTACTAGCCTTTACAAAAACAGTGGGATTGTTACTTGGTTTCTTAGAATTCACATAACCAAGACCCCTTTTATCATTAGGATAACGTTGTTCGCTTAGTAATCCTTCCAATCCTATTTGTCCTTTTTCATATCGTTCAATGACTCTTTTCAATTGAACAATTTGAAAGACATTTGATTCACACTTGGAGCATGCAAAGTTTTCTTTTTCTTTAATAAAATTCTGTTTTTGAAGTTCAAAATCTTTAGTCATGGTGTCAATTTTTTCTAAACAACTTAGAAGTTCTTTTTCTTGATTTGACACCTTTTTGTATAGACTTTTGCATTCTCTCAAGAGTTCATCAATAGCATCTTGAACATCATCATCAAAAAGATTAAATTCATTACTAACCTCTTCTTCATTGTCGGAGTGATGTGAAGCCATTAATGCTAGATTTGCACATTCCTCGCTTTCCGAATCGGATGAAGAACTTATCTCATTATCTTCCCATGCAACATAAGCCTTTTTGTTCTTGAACTCCTTTTTGCCTTTGAATCCATTTTTCTTGGAGAGTTTTGGACAATCCGGCTTTATGTGACCTTGCTTTCCACACTCATAACATGTGACATTTTGTGTTGATGTGGAGGCTTCTTTATCTTTATGATTATAAAATTTCTTCCTCTTGACAAAGTTAGCATTATGAAGATTATTTTTATGACCAAAATATTTTCCTAACCTTTTTACAAGAAGCAAGAAGTTTTCATCTTCCTCCGATGCATCTTTATCTTGACTTTCCTTTGAATCAACTTTCAAGGCAATGCCTTTGGATTTCTTCTCTAAATTTTCATGTTTTTCAAGTCTACCGAGTTCCGTTTCATATTCTTGAAGTTTGCCAAATAATGTAGCGGAAGTCATTACGGAGAGACTCTTCTTTTCCGAGATTGCCGTTACCTTTGGTTGCCATTCCCTAGTCAATGATCTAAGGATTTTCAAGTTGAGTTCATCGTTTGTCAAGGTTTTACCAAGAGCATTTAAGTGATTTTTCAAATGCACAAATCTCTTTTGTAAGTCAAGAATGGATTCTCCGGGCTGCATTCGAAATAGTTCATATTCTTGACTCAAGGTATTTAGCCTTGATCTTTTTACTTCAGCCGTTCTTTCATGAGTTTGAACCAGGGTATCCCATATTTCTTTTGCTGTCTTGCAGTTCGAGACACGGAAAAATTCGTCCATACTGAGTGCACCTTGAAGAAGGTTTATTGCCTTTTTGTCATAGAGAACTTTCTTTTTATCATCGTCGTCCCATGCAGTTTTGGGCTTTACAGAACCAATGCCATTGATTACTGATATTGGGATAAATGGACCATTTTCAACAGCATCCCATACTTCCTCTCCTTGTGCTTCTAAATGCGCCTTCATGCGTATTTTCCAGAAGTCAAAATATTCACCACAGAATAGAGGAGGCTTGTTGTTACTACCACCATCTCTGAAAACTGGTTGATGATTTGCGGAAGCCATTCTGGATCTTTAGGAACAAGTTACCTATAACTTGCTCTGATACCAATTGTAAGTCTCAGAGTGCCTAAGAGGGGGGGGGGGGGGGTGAGTTAGGTCTTATAAAATTTATTCGGTTTTATGAGAATTCTTGGTAGTAATTTTTGGTTAAGTGTTTGAAGGTTTTGTTTATATCTTTATCTTTTCCTGATTATGGTGATGAAAGTGATAAATGCGGAAAAGTAAAGAACACGGTGATATATCCTGGTTCCCCTCACAATCCGAGAGTACTCCAGTCCCCTTTCCAACACGAAAGAGATTTCACTATAGTTAGAATGATTGTACAGCCTATTCTTACTATCTAACCTATAGGGTGATCAAAGGTTTTTAACGCCTTTAAGACCAAACAAACACTAATGTGAATGAAGAACAATCCTCTTCAAATCACAACACTTACTTCCAACAATCCTGGATAGTAAGGGAAAATCTTTAAGTAATACAATGATTTAGTTTGAAGTATATGGAGAGCTTTATCAAATTTCAATTGATCTTCTTCTTCAAGATAAAAACAATTCTCAACAATGTATATAAATGTTCACAATGTATGAATGAAACTTGTAATGATAATGGAAGTGTATATGGCAAGTTTCACAAAATTATGAACACATGAAAGTTTAAATTCAAATGTGAGTAAATGAGAAAATTGTTAATGAAGAAGTATATTTGTTAATTTGAAAATTGAAGTATTGAACATATGTGAAAATGTTATTGTGTTCTTGTTTTGAAAATCTGAAAAATCTGCATTTTATAAAGTTGTAACAACCTCTTCATTCATGCCAATTCATATGAAAAGTTGCAATGCATTTGTGATCGGTGGATCTGGAACTGACTGTTTAACGCTGGTTCGTGAAATGTCGCGGAAGCAAGAGTCGCCACCGTCTTTTATTTTCTCCAATAGGAAAGGACAAAAGCACAGAAAAATTCCTTAAAGAGATTGCTCTCGGTTCGGGAGGTAGATTATAGAAAGGGAAGGTGTTAGCACCCTTTCTATCCATGGTTATCCATGGGCTCTTAGATACTTGCTCAATGTGTTTTCAAAAATATTTGTTTGCTTTTCAATGTGGGTTTAAAAAGTTTCTTTGAAAAATTTCAGTTCGACTCGTACGTCAGAGTGTTTGAAAAGTTTGCTTTGAAAGCTTTTGAAAATGTGTTGGTGTGAAAAGTATTTTTGAATTTGTTTTTGAATTTAGAGCAAGTATCTAGAGTCGTCTACCTACCCTAAGGAATTCGTCTGTGTAAATGTCCTTTGAAGTAGTGCCATCCCACCATTGAGAGGTAGGTAGCACCACCGTTGGAGGTGTTCGGGTCAATTCGAGTTTTAGGGGCATGGTGATCACCGGAGCAATGGGAAGACACCTTAGAAGCTACCCTCATGCCAGGTTCCCGGATCATGAGGACTTACTAAGACGTCCTCTACTCGACGATCACCTTTCGAAAGGCAACAGTGAGGCGTACCCTAGGGGTGGTGTGTGCGATTCGTGTGTCGTTTTCATTTGCATTTGTCTTTTGTCAAGTTCATTGTGATCTACGCTTGATTTTATTATGTCCATTCATTCTTGCATGCTTATTTAACAGTTTAAAAGTTTGCGAGGAAAGTAAATTCTAAAGCTATTACAAATGGCGCGGGTCCACATCGCCTAAATTAAACCGGACCCGATTTGACGGAAAATAAATAAGGCAAAAGAAATAAAAATGCGAGAAATTTAGTTACATGGCTTTGGGAGAGATACACAATTATTTAAGCGAAACAAAATAAACATGCGAAATTAAACAATTAAAAATATGGGCGTTGGACCCTTTTTTTGCAAAATTTTAAATTAATAAAGAATCAAAATTAAATGTTTTTGGTATTTTATGTTTTTTAGGATTTAATAGAAAAAAGAATTAAAATAAAAATGTCAAACCCTAATTCTAATTATTTTTAGTTATTAAGAAAATATTGAATTTTTGACCTAATTTAAACCTAAATTATTTATGTACAATTTAATTATAAAATAAATAAAATAAATAATATCATTATTATGAAAAAAAAAGAAAAAAATTGAAGGGAATGAAATTTATTAAACCTAAATTCTATGTTTATTTGGATTTTTGGTTATTAAAAAGAATTAAAGTTAAAACCTATTTTACTAAATTTATTTACATGCATTTTTTATGAAAATAATATTGGAAATAAAAGTTATTATATTTTTGCCTTTTTTTGGTTTTTATGATATTTTTGTATTTGGTAAAATAATTAATTAATTAAAAACAAAAAAATAAATAAAGAAACAATTAAAAACAAAATAAATAAAAAAATGAAATTGCAAACCAGGGGAGGGGTTCAGGCCCTAAAGTGGAGGTGTGTTTATGAAAATCTGGCCCAATAAGCTTGAAATCGTTTGACTTTTCCAGGCCACGTATGCGCTTGTTGACTTGTCTTTATGGTGTTCTTCAACTATGAGCCCTTGATCTGGATTCGTTAAGCACGTGGCTGGCTGGATGAAGTGGAATATGGTGTGCATTGGATGATAGTGCTGCATGTGAACATCTATGGAAAAATAATATTGGAATTGTACAGACCTGGGGTTCGAACCCAGGTCTTGGACGTTGAAGCTATCAACGCTTGCCAGCTGAACTATGAAACGCACGTTAACATGTTATAACAAATAAATAATATAAAGAAAGACAAACGCGTTAGTGGGTTTCTGGCGCGAATTTCAAACCGGCCTATCACGTTTTGACAACGAGGTTGTCTTCTTCGTTGTTTTTATTTTTTCTGAAACAAAAGCCTATGGCAACGGTTTTAAACGCATGGTTTTAGGCTAGCTTCAAGAAAATAGCGACTAGCGCTATGATGTCAATAAATTGATCGCGAGGGTCAAGATCTCTTCGTCTTGATGTACTGATTTGAATGGCATGGGTCTGGAATCCTAATTTTGCTTGGTCTGAAAATCCCTAATTCAAAAAACCTGCAACCCTAGAAATCGATTATGGTGAAATCACATACGATGCATAATAATTCAATTAAATACCATGGTTAGCTTTAGAACTTCACAAGGAACAAGAATCAACAAATAAAATTCACAAATAACGCATAGAATAGAATGTATGATTATGCAATTTGTTTGATACAGTTCCGGTTCTAGGTACCGATTCCTGGAGTTTTGATGGTGGTTTCTGATTGGAATGTGTCCAATAGACCTTGAGCAAGCTATTGGAATCAAGATTAAGGCTTGAATCGTCCTCCAACAATGATTTCAGAATTTGGTTTTCTAGGAATTTTTTCAAGTTTCTCTATTGTTCTTCTGCGCAGCTTAGAGTGTGTTAGCATTAGGTTTGTGATTCTGATTATGTATGGAAGCTATTAGGTCAACAAAACTTGATCAAATCCATGGCAATAATGATTTTGCATATTTGATTTTCTTAAGATCTTTACATATCTTTTTCATGTGCATTTTTGTTCAATCATGCTCAAATCAACCAAATCTTGCCATATTGGGATGTGCACGAGATCTTGACCTTAAAACATGTATAAAAAGATTTTTTAGGTCAAGTTTGATATTTTTCATGTATTTAAATAATTTAAATGAACTAATATAAATAATAATTCAAATAAATAAATAAAAAATGAGAAAATACTTCCCTTTGGGCCAAGTGGTCGTGCATAGGCTTGGAATGATGAATCATGGAAGAAAAATGGGCCCATTAGCACTTTTAGGTCATTTGAAGTAATGTTGACTTTTCAAAATATCCAAAAATTTCCCAACTTCCACAAGGCATAACTTGCTCAATTTTTAAGCTTTTCACATGTTCTTGGACATTTTGGAAAGGTCTTTGAGTCCTTTAACCAATGCCTTTGGTCCCATGTCATTTTGATTTACCAATCTCAAGTTACGGCCTTTGACTTAAAGTCCCTTTTTGTTGACTTTTGAAAATGACCTATAATGTTGAAATTGATAACTTTTTGTGAGAGCATTTCTTGGACTTGAAGTATGAAGATGAGTTGTAGGAAATGTCTTTCTCTTCAAAATGAGCTTTGGATGGAATTTTTCTGATAATCCATGTGAAAGTTATGCCCTGGTCAATTTCAGTTGACTTTTTTCAGCTGTCCAAATATAGTAACTTTTGTATCTTTGATGATTTCTGAGCCAAATTTTGAGAATCATGATCAAGCATTGATCAAATGATGTTTGTGGCTTCAAAATGATATGTTGACCAAAAATTTAAACTTTTGACTGTCAAATGACCATTTTGCCCCTACAGTTGACTGTAGTGCAGTTTAGGGTTTTGACTGTGCAATTTTGAGCTGAATGCCTTGAAACTTGATATGAGGATACTTGACCATCTTTGTAAGCATATGAGACTTGATTGGGCCTTTGAAAACTTTCAATTCTTGATCAGAACACAAACCCTAGTTTTGACTGTATGGGAGACAGTTGGACTGCACATCCCTTGGGGAATTTTGTGACTTGGCTTGGCAATTTCTTGAAGAATATGGGAGGGCAAATTTTGGGGTACAACAGCATTCATGAAAAGATACCACTTGAAAAATGTTCAAAAAACAAAGTAAAAGCTGCATTGGTTCGCTAGGAACCGGTTCCGACACTGACAGAACCCGGTTCTTAGTGAACGTTATAAGTTGAAATTCAAATTTTTCACGCAGGAACCGGTTCCCCTATTGGTACAACCCGGTTCCTGGTACAAAATCCAGGGACATGTTTTTTGAGAAAAGCTGGAACACGGTTCCCTGTTAGGGAGGAACCGGTTCCTAAAGGTTTATTTTCAAAAATACATTTTGAAAGATATTTCAAACAAAGTTTTTCTTGATGTTAAAGTTATGGAATATGTATATGTTAATGAATGCATATTGTGAACATCTATATTCAAGATTTAAAGAATTATTTATACCATTTTGACATTTGATGATTTCTTCAATAATCTTCAATAATCTTCAAGACTTTTATTTGATGTTGATAAGCTTTTTGCACATCCTTTGAAAGTTGATGTCCAAGTTGTCTTCATCAAAACACATCCTTTGAATATGACTTGAGAAGCTTGCAATTACATTCTCCCCCTTTTTGATGATGACAACCAAGTCTTGAAAATGATTTCTTGAAATGTTCATGTTGTTTTGTGTAGCAAACATGTTGAGCAAATGCAAGGCTCCCCCTAAATTGTATGCTCCCCCTAAGTCCATGATTCTTTGAATTTTGGAGAGAGTTTGATATTTATTTGGGCCTGCAATTTCTTTGAGACAAAACAACACACATGCATACTCTTCTCCCCCTTTGTTAACATCAAAAAGGATGGGGAAAAAGAGTGAAATAGATACATATAAAAATTAAGACGTGCATAAAACACAACCATACATTTAAAGTACGAACAAAACACATTGTATGATTACATAACAATAAAACAAACAACATATACACACATATTTTATAAAAACATATATAAAAGAAGGAGTGCACCTTATGAGAGCATTTAGTGATCATCTTCTTCCAAAATGCCAAGATCTTTTCCAAGCTTTTTGTTCTTGATGGACCAAAGAGATCCATGTGTAACAATTGTAGTGGCCTTGTAGTAGACACCACATTCTTAGATTTGAAAGTTGTTTTGGTCTGTTTGCCCTTTTGGCATGCATTACATAATTTGTCTTTGATGAACTTCATCTTTGGTAGACCAATAACTAAGTCATGCTTAACCAATTTGTTCAAGTGCTCCATGTGAATGTGAGCGATCCTCTTGTGCCATAACCAAGCGTCATTGTTGTTTACCATAAGACATTGTACCTTCAGAGACAAATCATCTAAAGTAATCATAAAAATATTGTTAGTTATTATACCTTTGAGTTTTACCTCATTGGTTGCCTCATCCATAATGAGACATTCATCTTTGTTGAATTTGATCTTGAACCCTCTATCGCAAAGTTGACTTATGCTAAGAAGATTGTGCTTTAATCCTTCAACATAGAGAACATCCTCAATTTGAATGGATGGAGGTTTGCCAACTATTCCAACGCCAAGAATCTTTCCTTTGGTGTTGTCTCCATATGTGACATACCCTTTGGCTTTATGTACTAGATATGAAAATTGGTGTACATCTCCTGTCATATGCTTTGAACATCTACTATCAAGATACCAAACATTTGATGTGGACTTCAAGCATACCTACACAAACAAATTATTCTTTGTTAGGTACCCAAGTTGCCTTGGGTCCTTCATAGTTAGTTCCCTTTTTCACCCACACATAATGCCCACTTGCTATACTAAATTTTCTAACATAGCAAGCATTAGGTGTATGGCCTTTAATACCACAATAAAAACAAGTAGGTTCAAAGTTACTTCTATATCTAGAAGGATAAGATTTCTTCTCAGGAAATGTTTTCTTTTTCGATACATTAGCCTTTTTCTTTTGATGATTATGAACAACTTGCTTCTTTTCTACTTTCTTGGGTTTGGAACTATTACTAGCCTTTACAAAAACAGTGGGATTGTTACTTGGTTTCTTAGAATTCACATAACCAAGACCCCTTTTATCATTAGGATAACGTTGTTCGCTTAGTAATCCTTCCAATCCTATTTGTCCTTTTTCATATCGTTCAATGACTCTTTTCAATTGAACAATTTGAAAGACATTTGATTCACACTTGGAGCATGCAAAGTTTTCTTTTTCTTTAATAAAATTCTGTTTTTGAAGTTCAAAATCTTTAGTCATGGTGTCAATTTTTTCTAAACAACTTAGAAGTTCTTTTTCTTGATTTGACACCTTTTTGTATAGACTTTTGCATTCTCTCAAGAGTTCATCAATAGCATCTTGAACATCATCATCAAAAAGATTAAATTCATTACTAACCTCTTCTTCATTGTCGGAGTGATGTGAAGCCATTAATGCTAGATTTGCACATTCCTCGCTTTCCGAATCGGATGAAGAACTTATCTCATTATCTTCCCATGCAACATAAGCCTTTTTGTTCTTGAACTCCTTTTTGCCTTTGAATCCATTTTTCTTGGAGAGTTTTGGACAATCCGGCTTTATGTGACCTTGCTTTCCACACTCATAACATGTGACATTTTGTGTTGATGTGGAGGCTTCTTTATCTTTATGATTATAAAATTTCTTCCTCTTGACAAAGTTAGCATTATGAAGATTATTTTTATGACCAAAATATTTTCCTAACCTTTTTACAAGAAGCAAGAAGTTTTCATCTTCCTCCGATGCATCTTTATCTTGACTTTCCTTTGAATCAACTTTCAAGGCAATGCCTTTGGATTTCTTCTCTAAATTTTCATGTTTTTCAAGTCTACCGAGTTCCGTTTCATATTCTTGAAGTTTGCCAAATAATGTAGCGGAAGTCATTACGGAGAGACTCTTCTTTTCCGAGATTGCCGTTACCTTTGGTTGCCATTCCCTAGTCAATGATCTAAGGATTTTCAAGTTGAGTTCATCATTTGTCAAGGTTTTACCAAGAGCATTTAAGTGATTTGTCAAATGCACAAATCTCTTTTGTATGTCAAGAATGGATTCTCCGGGCTGCATTCGAAATAGTTCATATTCTTGACTCAAGGTATTTAGCCTTGATCTTTTTACTTCAGTCGTTTCTTCATGAGTTTGAACCAGGGTATCCCATATTTCTTTTGCTGTCTTGCAGTTCGAGACACGGAAAAATTCATCCATACTGAGTGCACCTTGAAGAAGGTTTATTGCCTTTTTGTTATAGAGAACTTTCTTTTTATCATCGTCGTCCCATGCAGTTTTGGGCTTTACAGAACCAATGCCATTGATTACTGATATTGGGATAAATGGGCCATTTTCAACAGCATCCCATACTTCCTCTCCTTGTGCTTCTAAATGCGCCTTCATGCGTATTTTCCAGAAGTCAAAATATTCACCACAGAATAGAGGAGGCTTGTTGTTACTACCACCATCTCTGAAAACTGGTTGATGATTTGCGGAAGCCATTCTGGATCTTTAGGAACAAGTTACCTATAACTTGCTCTGATACCAATTGTAAGTCTCAGAGTGCCTAAGAGGAGGGGGGGGGGGGGTGAATTAGGTCTTATAAAATTTATTCGGTTTTATGAGAATGCTTGGTAGTAATTTTTGGTTAAGTGTTTGAAGGTTTTGTTTATATCTTTATCTTTTCCTGATTATGGTGATGAAAGCGATAAATGCGGAAAAGTAAAGAACACGGTGATATATCCTGGTTCCCCTCACAATCCGAGAGTACTCTAGTCCCCTTTCCAACACGAAAGAGATTTCACTATAGTTAGAATGATTGTACAACCTATTCTTACTATCTAACCTATAGGGTGATCAAAGGTTCTTAACACCTTTAAGACCAAACAAACACTAATGTGAATAAAGAACAATCCTCTTCAAATCACAACACTTACTTCCAACAATCCTGGATAGTAAGGGAAAATCTTTAAGTAATACAATGATTTAGTTTGAAGTATATGGAGAGCTTTATCAATCTTCAATTGATCTTCTTCTTCAAGATAAAAACAATTCTCAACAATGTATATAAATGTTCACAATGTATGAATGAAACTTGTAATGATAATGAAAGTGTATATGGCAAGTTTCACAAAATTATGAACACATGAAAGTTTAAATTCAAATGTGAGTAAATGAGAAAATTGTTAATGAAGAAGTATATTTGTTAATTTGAAAATTGAAGTATTGAACATATGTGAAAATGTTATTGTGTTCTTGTTTTGAAAATCCGAAAAATCAGCATTTTATAAAGTTGTAACAACCTCTTCATTCATGCCAATTCATATGAAAAGTTGCAATGCATTCATGAAAAGATACCACTCTAAAAATGTTCAAAAAACAAAGTAAAAGCTGCATTGGTTCGCTAGGAACCGGTTCCGACACTGACAGAACCCGGTTCTTAGTGAACGTTATAAGTTGAAATTCAATTTTTTCACGCAGGAACCGGTTCCCCTATTGGTACAACCCGGTTCCTGGTACAAAATCCAGGGACATGTTTTTTGAGAAAAGCTGGAACCCGGTTCCCTATTAGGGAGGAACCGGTTCCTAAAGGTTTATTTTCAAAAATACATTTTGAAAGATATTTCAAACAAAGTTTTTCTTGATGTTAAAGTTATGGAATATGTATATGTTAATGAATGCATATTGTGAACATCTATATTCAAGATTTAAAGAATTATTTATACCATTTTGACATTTGATGATTTCTTTAATAATCTTCAATAATCTTCAAGACTTTTATTTGATGTTGATAAGCTTTTTGCACATCCTTTCAAAGTTGATGTCCAAGTTGTCTTCATCAAAACACATCCTTTGAATATGACTTGAGAAGCTTGCAATTACAACCTTAATTGAACCATCCTGGCCTCTTTAGGGGTAGTGAGATGACTGACTTTGGTGCAGTCTGAAGTTGGTTGATACTCGATACTACACTCATGGAGGGTTGTTTTCTTGGAATATTTTGATCGCCAGTTCAGTGGCTAAATCAAAACAATGAACATAGAAAACAACCCAATGATATTGAGCTCCTTAGAACCCGGTTAACTTTGATAGGACAAGTTTTTGAGCCCACCAACTTCAAGAGGGTAGTACCCCAAACTTCATGCTGGCCTAAACTCTAAGGGCTGTCTTGTGTGCTTTCAAACTTGACTACTTGCATGCTTGTTATCTAACACATGAGTTTCTTGCAGGGTTTGTTTACAGTCCTTAACCTGGACTCATAACAGGGTTTACTTACATCACTCCATGCATAGCATAACATCATACCATTGCATACATCCTACATAAGGACTAATCCATTTCAAGGATCTCAAGGGTTTGTGATGCAGGTCATGATGTCTAGCAAGGGGCAAAGGGGATTTATTTTCCTCTAGCCAAGGTTGATAACTTGAGTCAGGGGCTATGACCCACTCGATATGGTGAGCCTTGACTCTTGAAGAAGGACTCTCAGCAACATGAAGTTCCTTCAATCAAGCTACCCAAATTCAAATTCTAACAAGTTTCTCTGTTTACCCCGCGAGATCCTTGAAAACATCGCATGCATACATACATATCATTGCATAACAGGTACCCTTGTTACAGGTACTTACCTTCCTCGCTATTTATTTCAGCAATGGCTTGCCAACAAGACAATCAGGAGCTTCGTACTCAAGAGACTCAGTTCAGGGAAATCCTCCTAAATCTATCCAAGGGGCAGGAAGAGCTGAGAACATTCCTCATGGGGACTTTGGTCAGGAACAGTCCTGAAGACGATAAGGACGAACGACTGAAACGTCTGCAAGCTGAGGTAGATACAATGAGAACCCATATGCTGGGGCGGATGGCCCTCATCCAAGACTTAGCTCAAAGACAAGAAGAGCTCAGGGTCCTCGTCAACCAACTGCTTCAGGATAACCAACTGGGGCAAACATCTAAGGTTGAAGAGCCAGTCACCATCAAATTCCCTTTGAGACAAGAAGACAAGGGAAAAGCTCCTCAACTTGCTTCAGGGTCACAAATTCAGCATCAAACTCACCAGCTTCAGCAAGACAGCATGAAGCAAGTAGTCAGGGCTGGAGACCAAATAGGTAATCAGCCCCCAAGAAGTCACAGGTTTGGTTTGATGAATAGACCTCTCCGAGCTGCTGCTACTTCACAAGTCCAACAACGGCCTCGCCAAGAACAACAGGTTGATCAGAGCAAGCCAGACAAGCCCAGGAGACAGTTCACCCAGCTCAACACATCGCTGTCCCAAGCTTTGCAACACCTGTTGAAGTTGAATCTGGTGACGTTGGTAGGACCTCACCCTAATCCTAAGACCTCTTCACCCAACTATAATCCTGGGGCCAGGTGTGCATACCATTCTAACAGCCCGGGGCACGATACTGATGACTGTTGGAAGTTGAAGTACAAAATCCAGGACCTGATTGATGAAGGAGCAGTGGAATTCACCAAAGATGGTCAGGCGGAGTTCTTCTACTATCCCTGCAAGATTCATCACTTGAAATGACTAGTTCAAATTAGAAGACTTTTGTTCATTAGATTTTTCAAGTTGTAATTTTCTTTTGATTGTTCAAACAATTATTGTCATAGCAAACTTTATTACTTTATCAATGCATCACATATGTCTGTTTTGAATCAATATATTCACATTTTCTATGTTCAAACTGCTTTCATTTTTTGATGTCAACTCTCAATTAATAATTCTAAAGCCTCTTGAGGGAGGATGACGAAAACGATACCACAATCTACAATATGCTTTTGAACCGACCCCGCTGATGAGGTACATGCATTGTTTCAATTCCTAAACACTGGAGTTATAAGGAAGATAATCCCTCGTTACCCCCTTCGAGCCAAAGAAGTAGGAGTTTTTCTTTTCGAAAATTAAAACCCTTAATTATAACCTGGGGCAGGGTAGTTCTCTCAGTTGATCCAGGTGCATAACGAACGGCATCAAAGGAGTTCTTACAAAACAAAAGACAGTGATGGTTCCGAATAATAATTAAAGACAGGCAATCATTACTTCTCAAAATGAAAGCCCAATAAGTCAAAGCCTATGAAGGAGACTTACAAAACTGGGGCATCCTGCTGACTGTAATACGAAAAGAAACAGTTCAGGCAAAAGACAGGGATAATGAAATAAAAAGAAAGAAAGAGGTCCTACAAACCCTCAACAAAAAAAAAGGAATGACTGCCTATTCCAAATGAACTGTCAATACCCAAACCATCACTGGTATATCAGGACAAAGACTCAAACAAGGTCTAACGCACGATCAGCTGAGCTTAGGTTTAAAGAATATCACGAAGAATGGGTGGGTACAAATAAAATTTGAGCCTTTATCCTTTGTTTCTTAAACCGTGAACCAGGCCACACTACAACCCCTAAAAGTCCTAGCTGAAGCATGGGTTAGTTCGAAAGCATATTGTTACCAAAGGTATCCTGACTCCTTAAGGCTTGCGGTAAAATAACAAGTTGACATCACAGTTTACAAAAAATTCACTTGTTTTTATGAAAAAATGCATTCTCAAAAACTTCAAGACAGACATAAGCTTTGCATTTTTAATATAACATTGTTTGCATATGACTATTTGTTTGAACAACATAGAAGTTCGCACGACGAATGCCTAATGAACAAAAGCACCTTCAATCAAGGGGCATGGCATGATCATTGTCCATCATCTGGGGCAGTTAAGTCAAGATTCGGAGAATCTCTCAAAAGGCCAACCAGCTTGGGGCAAATCTCCATCTGGATCACTTAGGGAATTGGACGATCAAACGAAGATCTTCTGGTAGTAGGGCAACATAACACTGCTGACAGGGGCACCTCCCTACATCCTGAGAGCACGGACATAATCGGAAAAAAATACTGCGCATAATCAAAGACCCGCTAGGTTGACACACCTAGGCAAAAATAAGGGCTTCCCGGCGAACCCAAAGGGTTCGGGAAAAAATAAGGGATGAAAATGAAAGAAATCTGTACACCCAGCAAGTCGAAAACCTGAAAAGGCGGATTGGGCAAAAATGGGTATCCCGGTGGTCTGAAAACCCGAAAGGGCGGTCCAGGCAAAAATTAGGTATCAAAGCGTACGACTATGTTCCGTCATCTCGTCACTTGCCTACCAGAAGAAGATTTGTCAATCGGCAGTCAACAAGCACCTCCACAGGTACCTTCTCCCACAGAAACAGGGGCAATAAGAATTGTCTGAACGATCTAGTTGCTCTGTCCTCCAGGTATAAGGTAGTTTCAGCTGAAGAACGTGACCAAGATACCTTCACTCCCCAGAGTAGGACAAGACTAAACAATATTCTCCCCGAGCAGAGTTGGTCTCCAATCAGCCCCGAAAAGGCACAGTATCTCCAGCAAGTCAGCAAGGCTCTCCCCAAGCAGAGTTAGTCTACTGTCAGCCTTAAGGAAGTTGGGTATTCCCAGAAGATCTCAATATTCCCCAATGGAGTATACAGACGTTCCTAAGCAAGCATCCCCGGCAGTCTTGATCTAAGATTGTTCCCCGACGGAATACAAACACCCCAGTGGAGCCACTTCCCCAGTACAGTCTCAAAAGTCTCCCCAGGAGAGTTGAATCAATCTCCCCAGTAGATTCTGGAAGCTCATCCCCAGCAGATTCTGGAAGCTTATCCCCTGCAGAGCACGAACGTCTCTCCCCGGTTTTATTCAAAGGTTATTCTCCACCAGAGCTTATAACTGGGTTATCCTCAGCTAATTACCATGGAAAGATCGTCCTCGGCGAAGTTCTTCCTATCCCCCAACGGAGTTCATCAAATTCCCCATAACATATCAACGGTATCCCCATCAGAGTTATCATCAATTTCAAAACCTCAGCGAAGTATCTCTTCCCACAGAGTATTCCCCGCAGAGTAATCTCTCCAACAAGTTCATTCCCCAACGGAGTCATCTTCTCCTACCGGTTTATTCTTGCAATCATCATCCCTAGCGGAAACAAAGAACTCTACTCTTCAACATCAGCCCAGGATTCAACTTCCCGGCATTCGTCAAGGATTTATTTTCCTAGACGAAAATACATTCATGAACATCACATCTTCATACATTATAGCATGCATACGCGTCATAACACACAATATCATTTATTCTTGAGAACATCATGACATCATGCATCTCATACATCATGACATTGCATACAACTGATGTTTTGTCTTTTCAGGAAAAAGGTCAGCCCAAAGATAATTACTATCAACTGTCGCAATTCCAGATTCGATTCCTGTATCCAGCCAGGGCATATATGTTGACGACTAATTCCAGATTCGATTCCTGTATCCAGCCAGGGCACGTCTGAAGAGTTTGAAGATTCGATTCCTGTATCCAGCCATGGCATATCTGTTGACGACTAATTCCAGATTCGATTCCTGTATCCAGCCAGGGCACGTCTGAAGAGTTTGAAGATTCGATTCTTGTATCCAGCCAGGGCATATCTGTTGACGACTAATTCCAGATTCAATTCCTGTATCCAGCCAGGGCACGTCTGAAGAGTTTGAAGATTCGATTCCTGTATCCAGCCAGGGCATATCTGTTGACGACTAATTCCAGATTCGATTCCTGTATCCAGCCAGGGCACGTCTGAAGAGTTTGAAGATTCGATACCTGTATCCAACCAGGGCATATCTGTTGACGACTAATTCCAGATTCGATTCCTGTATCCAGCCAGGGCACGTCTAAAGAGTTTGAAGATTCGATTCCTGTATCCAGCCAGGGCATATCTGTTGACGACTAATTCCAGATTCGATTCCTGTATCCAGCCAGGGCACGTCTGAAGAGTTTGAAGATTCGATTCCTGTATCCAGCCAGGGCATATCTGTTGACGACTAATTCCAGATTCGATTCCTGTATCCAGCCAAGGCACGTCTGAAGAGTTTGAAGATTCGATTCCTGTATCCAGCCAGGGCATATCTGTTGACGACTAAATCCAGATTCGATTCCTGTATCCATCCAGGGCACGTCTGAAGAGTTTGAAGGTTTGATTCCTGTATCCAGCCAGGGCATATCTGTTGACGACTAATTCCAGATTCGATTCCTGTATCCAGCCAGGGCACGTCTGAAGAGTTTGAAGATTCGATTCCTGTATCCAGCCAGGGCATATCTGTTGACGACTAATTCCATATTCGATTCCTGTATCCAGCCAGGGCACGTCTGAAGAGTTTGAAGATTCGATTCCTGTATCCAGCCAGGGCATATCTGTTGACGACTAATTCCAGATTCGATTCCTGTATCCAGCCAAGGCACATCTGAAGAGTTTGAAGATTCGATTCCTGTATCCAGCCAGGGCATATCTGTTGACGACTAATTCCAGATTCGATTCCTGTATCCAGCCAGGGCACGTCTGAAGAGTTTGAAGATTCGATTCCTGTATCCAGCCAGGGCATATCTGTTGACGACTAATTCCAGATTCGATTCCTGTATCCAGCCAGGGCACATCTGAAGAGTTTGAAGATTCGATTCCTATATCCAGCCAGGGCATATCTGTTGACGACTAAATCCAGATTCGATTCCTGTATCCAGCCAGGGCACGTCTGAAGAGTTTGAAGATTCGATTCCTGTATCCAGCCAGGGCATATCTGTTGACGACTAATTCCAGATTCGATTCCTGTATCTAGCCAGGGCACGTCTAAAGAGTTTGAAGATTCGATTCCTGTATCCAGCCAGGGCATATCTGTTGACGACTAATTCCAGATTCGATTCCTGTATCCAGCCAGGGCACGTCTGAAGAGTTTGAAGATTCGATTCCTGTATCCAGCCATGGCATATCTGTTGACGACTAATTCCAGATTCGATTCCTGTATCCAGTCAGGGCACGTCTGAAGAGTTTGAAGATTCGATTCCTGTATCCAGCCAGGGCATATCTGTTGACGACTAATTCTAGATTCGATTCCTGTATCCAGCCAGGGCACGTCTGAAGAGTTTGAAGATTCGATTCCTGTATCCAGCCAGGGCATATCTGTTGACGACTAATTCCAGATTCGATTCCTGTATCCAGCCAGGGCACGTCTGAAGAGTCTGAAGATTCGATACCTGTATCCAACCAGGGCATATCTGTTGACGACTAATTCCAGATTCGATTCCTGTATCCAGCCAGGGCACGTCTAAAGAGTTTGAAGATTCGATTCCTGTATCCAGCCAGGGCATATCTGTTGACGACTAATTCCAGATTCGATTCCTGTATCCAGCCAGGGCACGTCTGAAGAGTTTGAAGATTCGATTCCTGTATCCAGCCAGGGCATATCTGTTGACGACTAATTCCAGATTCGATTCCTGTATCCAGCCAAGGCACGTCTGAAGAGTTTGAAGATTCGATTCCTGTATCCAGCCAGGGCATATCTGTTGACGACTAAATCCAGATTCGATTCCTGTATCCATCCAGGGCACGTCTGAAGAGTTTGAAGGTTTGATTCCTGTATCCAGCCAGGGCATATCTGTTGTCGACTAATTCCAGATTCGATTCCTGTATCCAGCCAGGGCTCGTCTGAAGAGTTTGAAGATTCGATTCCTGTATCCAGCCAGGGCATATCTGTTGACGACTAATTCCATATTCGATTCCTGTATCCAGCCAGGGCACGTCTGAAGAGTTTGAAGATTCGATTCCTGTATCCAGCCAGGGCATATCTGTTGACGACTAATTCCAGATTTGATTCCTGTATCCAGCCAGGGCACATCTGAAGAGTTTGAAGATTCGATTCCTGTATCCAGCCAGGGCATATCTGTTGACGACTAATTCCAGATTCGATTCATGTATCCAGCCAGGGCACGTCTGAAGAGTTTGAAGATTCGATTCCTGTATCCAGCCAGGGCATATCTGTTGACGACTAATTCCAGATTCGATTCCTGTATCCAGCCAGGGCACGTCTGAAGAGTTTGAAGATTCGATTCGTATATCCAGCCAGGGCATATCTGTTGACGACTAAATCCAGATTCGATTCCTGTATCCAGCCAGGGCACGTATGAAGAGTTTGAAGATTCGATTCCTGTATCCAGCCAGGGCATATCTGTTGACGACTAATTCCAGATTCGATTCCTATATCTAGCCAGGGCACGTCTAAAGAGTTTGAAGATTCGATTCCTGTATCCAGCCAGGGCATATCTGTTGACGACTAATTCCAGATTCGATTCCTGTATCCAGCCAGGGCACGTCTGAAGAGTTTGAAGATTCGATTCCTGTATCCAGCCATGGCATATCTGTTGACGACTAATTCCAGATTCGATTCCTACATCCATCCAGGGCACGTCTGAAGAGTTTGAAGATTCGATTCCTGTATCCAGCCAGGGCATATCTGTTGACGACTAATTCTAGATTCGATTCCTGTATCCAGCCAGGGCACGTCTGAAGAGTTTGAAGATTCGATTCCTGTATCCAGCCAAGGCATATCTGTTGACGACTAAATCCAGATTCGATTCCTGTATCCAGCCAGGGCACGTCTGAAGAGTTTGAAGATTCGATTCCTGTATCCAGCCAGGGCATATCTGTTGACGACTAATTCCAGATTCGATTCCTGTATCCAGCCAAGGCACGTCTGAAGAGTTTGAAGATTCGATTCCTATATCCAGCCAGGGCATATCTGTTGACGACTAAATCCAGATTCGATTCCTGTATCCATCCAGGGCACGTCTGAAGAGTTTGAAGGTTTGATTCCTGTATCCAGCCAGGGCATATCTGTTGTCGACTAATTCCAGATTCGATTCCTGTATCCAGCCAGGGCACGTCTGAAGAGTTTGAAGATTCGATTCCTGTATCCAGCCAGGGCATATCTGTTGACGACTAATTCCATATTCGATTCCTGTATCCAGCTAGGGCACGTCTGAAGAGTTTGAAGATTCGATTCCTGTATCCAGCCAGGGCATATCTGTTGACGACTAATTCCAGATTTGATTCCTGTATCTAGCCAGGGCACGTCTGAAGAGTTTGAAGATTCGATTCCTGTATCCAGCCAGGGCATATCTGTTGACGACTAATTCCAGATTCGATTCATGTATCCAGCCAGGGCACGTCTGAAGAGTTTGAAGATTCGATTCCTGTATCCAGCCAGGGCATATCTGTTGACGACTAATTCCAGATTCGATTCCTGTATCCAGCCAGGGCACGTCTGAAGAGTTTGAAGATTCGATTCCTATATCCAACCAGGGCATATCTGTTGACGACTAAATCCAGATTCGATTCCTGTATCCAGCCAGGGCATATCTGTTGACGACTAATTCCAGATTCGATTCCTATATCTAGCCAGGGCACGTCTAAAGAGTTTGAAGATTCGATTCCTGTATCCAGCCAGGGCATATCTGTTGACGACTAATTCCAGATTCGATTCCTGTATCCAGCCAGGGCACGTCTGAAGAGTTTGAAGATTCGATTCCTGTATCCAGCCATGGCATATCTGTTGACGACTAATTCCAGATTCGATTCCTGTATCCATCCAGGGCATGTCTGAAGAGTTTGAAGATTCGATTCCTGTATCCAGCCAGGGCATATCTGTTGACGACTAATTCTAGATTCGATTCCTGTATCCAGCTAGGGCACGTCTGAAGAGTTTGAAGATTCGATTCCTGTATCCAGCCAGGGCATATCTGTTGACGACTAAATCCAGATTCGATTCCTGTATCCATCCAGGGCACGTCTGAAGAGTTTGAAGGTTCGATTCCTGTATCCAGCCAGGGCATATCTGTTGACGACTAATTCCAGATTCGATTCCTGTATCCAGCCAGGGCACGTCTGAAGAGTTTGAAGATTCGATTCCTGTATCCAGCCAGGGCATATCTGTTGACGACTAATTCCAGATTCGATACCTGTATCCAGCCAGGGCATGTCTGAAGAGTTTGAAGATTCGATTCCTGTATCCAGCCAGGGCATATCTGTTGACGACTAATCCCAGATTCGATTCCTGTATCTAGCCAAGGCACGTCTGAAGAATTTGAAGATTCGATTCCTGTATCCAGCCAGGGCACGTCTGTAAGCAACCTTTTGATGTTCAAGATTCGATACCTGTATCTAGCCAGGGCATATCTGTGAGCAATTGTTTGTAGATTCGATACCTGTATCCAGCCAGGGCATATCTACATAAAGAGTTTGAAGATCAACACCTGTAACAGGCCAGGAAACCATCTTCCTTTCTCAAGTACGCAAGTTCTCTCTAAGGAATCTCTTACGCGATCCACACTCTCGATGGCATCTATAAGCCCATCTCCACAACTATCCATTATAGTTCCAAATGGCATCTATAAGCCCATTCCCGACAAGGTTCTGTCACATCTCCAGATGGCATCTATAAGCCCATCCCCCTATCCACCATCTTTCCAAATGGCATATGTAAGCCCATTCCCTACATCACACTGCTGATACTCTACTATGTGAGTGCAAATTTCTAGGCACTCTAGTGTTCAATCATCTTCCACCCTCGGATCACGAAAGGCACACAAGCCAATCTACATCCTCAGGTCTAAGAAGATTGAACAGGGGCAACTGTTGTACCCCAAAATTTGCCCTCCCATATTCTTCAAAGTTTTGACAAGCATCATCTCAATTTGCTCAAGTCTACTCAAGGGTTGCACAGTCAAACACCCTCCTAAGCCAGTCAAAACTAGGGTTTTGGTTCTTGCAAGAAAGTTGAGGTTTTCAAGGGCTCAATCAAGTCACATATGCCTATACACATTATCAATCATCCCCATGCCAAGTTTCAAGGCTCACAAGGTCAAGTTGCACAGTCAAAAACCCTAATTACTTCACAATCAACTGTAGGGGCAAAATGGTCATTTGGCAGTCAAAAGTCAAAATTTTTGGTCAACATCTTATTTTTAAGCCACAATCATCATTTGATCAAGTCTTGATCATGATTCCACAAAGAATGGCTCAAAAATCATCAAGATGCAAAAGTTTCCATTTTTGGGCAGCTGAAAAGTCAACTGTAACTTGACCAAGGCATAACTTTTTCATGGTTCATCAGAAAAATCCCATTCAATGCTCATTTTGAAGGGGATGACATTTCCTACAACTCATCTTCACATTCCAAGTCCAAGAAATGCTCTCACAAAAAGTTATCAATTTCAACATTATAGGTCATTTTCAAAACTCAACAAAAAGACATTTTAAGTCAAAGACCATAACTTGAGATTGGTAAATCAAAATGACGTGGGACCAAAGGCATTGGTTAGAGGACTTCAAGACCTTTCCAAAATGTCCAAGAACATGTTCATATGATCAAAATTGAGCAAGATATGCATTGGAGAAGTTGGGAAATTTTTGTGAAATGGCAAAAGTCAACTATCCTTGAAACTTCAATTTTTGACAAAAGGGCCCACTTTTTTCACTTGGTTCAGCCTTTTCATGCCACCCACGTGTCCCATGACCCATTACAAGACCAAACATTTATTTTTTCATTTTTGTTTAATTTTTATGGATTTAATTCACTTTAATCCATAATAATTCAAATAAAAATCAAAAAATGAATTAAATGGTATCTTTGAGTTTTGAATGACTTTTATATGTCATGAATCACCTACCAAATTCGTGTAAAGTCCATTTCAAGCATGAAATTCAAATTTGAACAAAAATGGCAAGTTTCTTTAATGGTGGTTATGGAGAAATCCAAAACTTCATTGTAATGGTTTAAGGCTCATAATATTGCTTGATTCTCATTCATACACATATATGCAAATGTTCCAGACCAAAGACACGACCTAGAAACCTCTGAAACGGCATAACCAAATTCAAAAATTTGGAAGAAAAAACCATAAACTGAAATCCATCTTCCAGTGCAATTCAAGCATTTCTCTTGATCCAAACACATTCCCAATACTCCTAGGAACGATTTGCACTCATAAACAAGCCCCAACACTCAAGGAAACGGCCAAACAGAACCACGGTTTGAACAAAATTTTCCATAATCGAAATTCAATTTTTACGCATCATTAACATATTTTGATTACTGTTTTGCATTGCTGACATTGTTATGAAGCTTTTGATATAACTTAATTTGATTATGGTGCCCTAAAATGAAAGTTGCCATTGGAGGATGCTATGGTTTCGAAGCTTGAATTTTAGGGTTTTTCACATAGTGTAAAATCAGACCTCAAGACATATATGGTTAAACTCGTCAGGACAAGACGAATTCATTGATACCATCGCGCCTTTTTTATGTTATCTATAACTCTAATCGCTATTCTTGGCAGTTTTGGTTTGTGGGGGTTAAAAACCCCCGCTATCTTGTTTTTTTTTACAGGAAAAGATGAAGAAGATGATTACGTGGAAGAATGGGGTTGGTACATTCAAACATAGCGCGCGTGTTTTGTTTAGTTTCCAGAATAATCATTGTTTCCATATTTTAATTTCTTTGTTTATTTCATTAACAAATGCGCATGAGTGGTGTAGTGGTTGGCAACGTGCTTGGTAATCTTTGGGACCTGGGTTCGACCCCCAGGTCCCCCAAACGCTTATTTCATTTTTTCTCTAACATATTCCCATGCAGCATTCCAGCAAAAGATCCACCATATGTCTCAGACAATCAGCGTGTCACGTGTCCAGTCCTACAGATCTGATGGCCAAAGAATGCAGACCATGGTGCTCATGAGTCAACACAGGCGTAGGCAATCAGGAAAGTCAAAAAGGGCTTGAAGGTTCACGGGCCTCACAATTCCATTAATACTCCCAATTCTGGCCCATACCCCCCCCCCCCCCCCCCCCTTGGGTTTGCAATTTTATTTTGTCATTTTATATTTTATTTGTCTTATTTTTATTTTTTCCCTTTTATTAACTATTGACATAATTAATATTTTTTATAAAAAAAATCAAAAAAGAACTAACATTATTATTATTATTATTATTAATTTCATTTTATTTTTGTAAATAAAATACTAGCAAACAAAATAGTTTAATTAGGTCAATTTTAATTTCTTTTTCTTTACAATAAATAAAAATAATTTAGAATTAGGTTAACTTTTAATTTTAATTCTTTTATTTTATTTTCATTAAAAAAAACACAAAAATACAAAAATATTTTCTTTTAATAAATTAATCAATTAGTCATTAATTTTAATTTCATTAATTACAAAAAGGACAAAAATTCAATTTCTTTCTCAAAAGGGTCAAAACCCTTAGAACGTTCCCGATTAAATTTCCATTCGCGCATTTTCATTTCTTTTGATTATATTTTTGTATCTGTACAGAGGATGTAATAGTAATTAGGATTTTATTGCTTTCTTTAATTTTCTCGCACTTTATTTTACAAAACGGGTCTTTGTTTTTTTGGCGATGTATAGACCCGCGCCTTGTAATAGCGTAGAATTTATCTTTCTGCAATTTATTTTCCACATTCCTAACTGTTAAATGCATGAAAGAATGTATGTAAATAAAATTAATCCGTAGCTCACAAATAACATGTACAAAGACAATTAACTGAAAAAAACAACACACGAAGCACATGCCACTCCTAGGGTACGCCTCACTGGTTGCCTCAAACGTGGTCATCAAGTATAGGACGTCTTAGAGGTCACCCTTTGTCTAAAGATCCAGTTGCCTCGAAATGGTTGCCTCAGATAAAAAAAGGATCTAGGACATTAGGGTTACTTCTAAGGTGTCCTACCGTTGCTTCGGTGACCACACTGTCCCGATAATCGAATTGACTCGAACAACTCCAACGATGGTGCAACCTACCTCTCAATGGTGGGATAACACTATCTAAAGGACTCTTACACAGCCTAATTCCTTAGAGTAGGTAGATTTCTCTTAAGTACTTGCTCTTTTCAAAACAAACAAAAACAACTTTTCGCACTCACACTTTCTAAAAGTTTTCAAACAAATTTTTCATACACTCTTGAGGACAGATACAAGAGTTACTTAGAAATTTTTCAAACGAAACTTTTTCAAAACCCACACACACTTGAAAAACAAACAAATCTTTTGAAAACATAAGAGCAAGTACCTAAGAGCCCATGGATAACCATGGATAGAAAGGGTGCTAACACCTTCCCTTTCTATAAATCTACCTCCCGAACCGAGAGACATCTCGAATAAGGAATTTTGTTGTGATTTTGTCCTTTCCATGTTGGAGAATATAAAAGACGGTGGCGACTCTTGCTTACCGCGACATTTCGAGAAACCAGCTTAAAAAATAGTCAGTTCTATTTCCACCGATCACACGTAGCTCAAACCAAAATGATTCTTATTTTTAGGTATCTCTGGGAGTTTACCCCAACTTTTTGAGGTACCACTTTCCATAACTATTTACAAATCTCTCCACGAAGTCACAATAGGTTTCTTGATTTTTTCCACCAGTAAGGTTACCACTAAAGTAACCTCTAAGACTTGAAATGGTGTTGATATACAGTCTTCATCAATGCTGATATACCTGTAGGACTCTGTGTGACTTACAAAGATATCCTCTTCACCATCGATTATAACCAACCTTCATTCAACAAAAAACTTCAATTTCTGATGTAAAGTTGAAGTGATTTCCCCTGCTGCATGAGTCCAAGGTCGTCCAAGTAAACATGTATACATTGGTTCTATATCCATGACCTGAAAAGTGATATAAAACATATGCGGCCCGATCTTAACAGGAAGGTCCACTTCTCCAAATACTGAACTTTTGGAACCGTCGAAAGCTTTAACTATCGTAGAACTTGGTCTTATGACAACACCATCTAGTGTTAACTTCATCAAGTTGGATTTTTGTAACACATTGAGGGAAGAACCAATATTGATGAGTGTTGTACCCCAAAATTTTCCCTCCCATTTTTCTCAAGACATGCTTTCAAAGGTTCTCAAGATACTCCAGGGTTGACCAGTCAAACCTCCTCTTAAGCAAGGGGTCTATAACTAGGGTTTTTAGTTTCTCAAGGAAATTTGGGTTGCGACATCAAATGGTTATCAGGGATTATCATAGGTCCTCAACAAGGTTCCTATCAAGTTTCAAGTCTTCCATCGCAAGTTTGCTCAGTCAATGACTCAGATGATTGAAAATCAACTGAATTGGGCAAAAAGTCAACTATGCTCAACATATAGTCAAACTTCAAGATTATTTTTATCAAAATCAACATTTTGAAGTGATATTCATCATTTGATCAAGGTATAATCATGATTCCCCAAGTAAAGCTCTCAAATCATCAAAAGTCAAGAATTCTCAAATTAGGGTTTCCTTAGGAGAAGTCAACTGAACTTTGAACAAGCATAACTTTCACATGCTTCATCAATGTTTCCCAAACCAAAGCCCATTTTAAAGAAGATTCAATTATCTACACTTTGATTCTATTCTCAAGTCCAAAAAATGCTTCATTTGAAAGATATGAGCTAATACATTATAGGTTATTTCAAAATTCAACAAAAGACACTTTTTGTCAAGGCAACTTACATCAAGATAATATCTTCAAAAGTTAAAATGATCAACATAGAGATTGTATATGACATATTGAGATTTCTAAAAAGTCTAAGATCATCTTCAAAAGATGAAAATTGAGCAAGTTATGAGTTGCACAAGTTGGGAAATTTTAAAGAAACTCATGAAATGCACATTGAGCAAACTTGCAATTTTGAACTACTAGGCCTAATTTTTTATGTTCAAACATGTTCATAAGGTGTTATAGGACCTCTAAATCCATCACATATTTTTTATAATTTTATTTCTTTTATTTGAATTTTTATTCATTTAAATGCAAAAAAATCAAATAAAATATGAAACAATGGTATAGAGGCTTGGGCTTTTTGTTTCAATCATCCAAAGGCCCAAGACAACTCATGGTAACTCATGAAAACTCATTACAACCTTGCCAAAACGTGCAAGACTCAAAATGGCAAGGAAAATCTCAAAATTGGAAAGTTTTAAAAATGTTTGATCTTGTTTGAATAAGGCCATGATTACTTGATTTTATTCCATCTTTGTTTGCTTCATTCCTTCCTCTATATAAGGACAAACATATCAAATGCAAAGGACACAAAATCATTTGAACCAAAGCTCTCCAAAAATTCTCCAGAATCCAAAGAAGTTGTTAAAATTATATCTCATATTCCAGCAAGTTTAGATCCAAACTAAGGCTTGCATTCACTTCCTGAGGGTCAAAAATGTTGATCCAAGTCCATATTCGCAGCCCTCAAACGCCAGAACCCGATCTTTGCATCACACCAGTTTTTTTGTAATTGGTAAAAATTAAAACTATATTTTCTTGTGTTTTTAATCATTAATAACATGTTTGATCTCCTCCTATGCATCATTAGAACAGGATAGGTACATTACATGTAAAGTTTGATGCATAAATGGTGTTTTATCAATGTTTAGGGCACCGGAGCCATTGTAACTGTCAAACATTTGTAATAGCTAATTAGGCCCCTTTTTATACTTCCTTTCCCCAATTTTTTTGGTTTGTACTCCCCCACCCCGAAGCGATGTAATAACGTAGATTACTTTCTGCATTTTTACTTTCTGCACTTGTATATATATCTAACTGTTAGATTAATTAGGTGTGCATGGCAAGACATAAAAAAACAAGCGTTAGATAACCTAACTTCAAGATCAATAACTGAAACATAAAACACATCGCACACGTGCACCTCTAAGGTACCTCCACTTATTGCCATTGGAAAATAAACAGTCACGTCTCTCGAACGTGAGAAGTTTTAGCAAAGACCCTTTGGTTAAAAGATCATAAGACCCTCGATGACCCTTCGATGCTGTCTCGGTAAATGATCTTAGTACTTTAGGATAATTGCTAAAGTGTCTTACGAGTTGCCTTTGTGACTGTACGAGGACCTGTTCTCGTCCCTCAAAACATCCAATGATAGGGCTACCTACTAACCAATGGTAGGACAACACTATCTAAAGGAAAATAGGAAAAGAACAAAGATCTTACGAGTAGGTAGACAACTTGTAGTTTCCTACTCACAAAACAAAACAAATTTCCCACACATACACTCTCTTTTCAAAATATTTTCAAAGAGAAAAACACTTTGTATGCATTCTTAACGATACGAGAATCATTACAAAGTTTGCTGCACTAAGGCATCTCTTCAAAATATTTTCAAAAACACACTTAAACATAAAAGCATTTTCAAAGTGAACTAGCAACTAAGACCCCGTAGATAACTACAGATGGAAAGGGTGCTTAGACCTTCCCTTTCCATAACCTACCCCCCTTACTCAGAAAAATTCTCGAAAGGTATTTCCTGTTCTTTTCACCCTTTCCTTTATTGGATAAAAGAAAAGTCGGTGGCGACTCTTTCTAACCGCAACATTAACGACAAAATGCAAAAAATAGTAAAGTCAGTTCTCCCACCATATTATAGAACTGGCAACTTTGCTGGGGAACACTAAAAGTGGGGTTACCTTAGAGATAGTTCACATTTAAATGCTTTCATTGTTTGATTTTTCTAATTTATTTTTAAAGGGTTGTTTGGGTTATTCTTGTAAAGATCCTATACTCGGATCTGGTGTATTTTAGGTAAGTAGCAATAGATCGTGAAAATTGTACGGCGTATACCAATACGGTTGAAGTGATGGCTACGTTAGTGTAAGTGTTTGTTGGTAGCAATTTTGGTAAAACAATGACTTGTTAATGTTTTGCTAAATGTCTTAACATTTGGAGCAAAAATGGTTTGTATAATGTCAAAGCAGATGTCTTGACATCTGCCTACTGAACTGATCTCATCCAAACATCAGTTAAGTCTTTTTGTTTCCTGATTTCCAGCACACTATAATTCAGGATTTGTGACCTACAGGCTGCAAAAAATATGGAGGAATATTTTTCAAATTGCATAATTTTATCTTGGCCTATTTTTATAGAAATATTCAAAAGATTTGAATATTTGTTTTTAAGCCCAAACACCAAACTTCACATATTTAAGTACCTGCTTCCTTATTCAAAGACAAGCAACTTTTGAAGAAGAATACTTTCTTTCTGATTAGAAGTCTAGGATTTTTATTTGTAATACACTCGAAGTATTAGATTAAATACTTGAGTTGTTATCTGGGTTGTTAATTGTGTATCATTCATAAGATTTTAAGCATTGAATGATTGAAGTGTTTCAAACTTATTCATTTTGTTAATTTCTTCACTGTAAGTGATTGAAGGGATTTGAGGATGGCCTCATACCTAGGTGAGTCTTAGGTAGACGTTTAACTTGGGTAGTGATTAAGTGATTAGATCATAAACTAATTGTTTACTGAGGGTCTATGAATTGATACTATTTAGTGAACTTGTCCCTGGCTTGGTAGACCCCATAATAGGTGTTGTTGTACACTGAACTGGGTGAACAATCTCTTGTGTTTTCACTGCTTTTGATTTTACTGCACCTTACTTCCAAACATATATTTGTGTCATGACATCTCATTCGACATCACATATCTGATACCAGAATTTCAATTGGTATCAGAGCAGGTACCCTGCTCTTTATCTATGTGAGCTCCAGGGAAGATACTTTATGGTACTATGGACAAGGAAGGAGGATTTATGAACAGATCACTCATTCTGGATGGAAGCAATTATGACTACTGGAAACCACGTATGGTTTCCTTTCTAAAGTCCTTAGATAGCAGGTCTTGGAAAGCTGTTTTAAGAGGATGGAAACACCCTGTCATATAGGGAGAAAATGGAGAATATACTTTTGAACTAAAACCTGAAGAAGATTGGTCTAAGGAAGAAGATGAAATTGCTATTGGAAATTCTAAAGCCCTGAATTCTATATTCAATGGAATTGACAAGAACATTTTCAGGTTAGTAAATACATGTGAAGTTGCTAAGGATACATGGGGGATCCTTCAATCTACTCATGAAGGCACATCCAAAGTTAAGATGTCAAGACTTCAGTTGCTCACCACAAAATTTGTGAATTTGAGGATGAAAGATGATGAAAGTATAAATGACTTCCATATGAACATCCTTGAAATTGCCAATGCTTCCAGTGATTTAGGAGAGAAAATACCTGAAGACAAATTGGTGAGAAATATGCTCAGGTATCTTCCCAAGATATTTGATATGAAAGTAACTGCTATAGAAGAAGCCCAAGACATTGACAAAATGAAAGTGAATGAACTTGTTGGATCCCTTATAACATTTTAATTAAGCATAAATGAAAGATCTGAGAAGAAAAACAAAAGCATAGCCTTTGTATCTAATACTGAAGATGAAGAAGATGACTGTGATCTGGATACAGATGGAGGAATATCAAATGCTTTAGCTATGCTTGGAAGACAATTTAATAAAGTGATAAAAAGAATGGACATGAACCAAAGATCAAATGTCAAGAACATCCCATCTGATATCTATAAGTCAAATGAGGTGGGAAGAAAAAGGGCTGAAGAAAAATATTCTCAAGGGAAGGGAATACAATGTCATGAATGTGAATGCTTGGGTCACATTAGATCTGAATTTCCTACATATCTAAAGAAACAGAAGAAGAATCTATTTGTTACTTGGTCTGAAGAGGACTCAGAGAGTGATCTTGAAGAATCTTCCAAATATGTTAAAGCATTAACATGAAAATATGTATCTGATGAAGAGTCTAGTGATGGGGAACTAACCTTTGATGAGTTAGCTGCTTCATACAAAGAATTATGTATCAGAAGTGCAGAAGTGTGCCTTGAAGGGTAGAAACAGAAAGCCATCATAACTCAGCTGAAGGAGGAAAGGGAAGAGCATCTTAAAACTATTTCTGATCTGGAAAGTGAAGTGTCCTCTCTAAATCCAAATCTTGATAGAATGGTCAAATCTCTCTAGATGCTGAATAATGGGTCTAACTCATTAGATAAAATTCTCCAAGCAGGAAGAGTGACAGGAGATAAGAGTTGTTTAGGTTTCAATGATAAAAAGGAACCTAACTCAGAAGAGCCTTCATCTATTTCCACTCATGCTAAGCCTAAACCAAATATATTGAATCAAATGTCTCAACATGTGGGAAAACATCATGGTAAGAAAGGACATCTTGGCAAACATCATGTCAAACAACATTCATCTGTTTCCACTCATTCTAAGCCTAAACCAAAGATGTCAAATCAAATGTCTCAACATCATGATAAGAAAGGACATCTTGGGAAACCTCATGTGAAGAAAGAACATCATGGCAAACATCTTGGGAAGAAAAAGCTTAATCACACCAGGGAGAATCCCCAGCCCCGGAGATGTCATCACTGTGGAAGGCTTGGACATATAAGGCCCTTCTGTTTCAATTTGTATGGATACCCTAAAAATTTTCCTCTTCCCAAAACTGATAAGACTCCCCAAAATAACAAAAAGGAGAAACAATGGGTTCCCAAGTCCAAGGTTGGTAGTTTCATTGCTCACACCTCTCTCAGAGTATCAACCAAAGATGATTATTACTTTGATAGTGGTTGTTCTAGACATACGACAGGTGTCAAGAATCTGTTGGTGGATGTCAAATCTCATTCCACCAGTTATATGACTTTTGGTGATGGAGCAAAAGGAGAAATCAAAGGTGTTGGAAAGTGTTGTACCCCAAAATTTTCCGTCCTTTTTCTCAAGTCATTTTCTCATAAGGATTTTCAAAAGGGAAAGTTTGCACATGTAAAATTGGATTATTTACTCTCAAGCACCAAATTAAAGAAGAGTAAGCTTCGATTAAGCATCTGGAACCCATCGAGCGAGCTTTTGTTTCAAAGTCTTGGATTGGGCATTTGGCCTCCTTCAATGCAAGCTTGGCTCACCAGTCTTCTATTTGGAATTTGGCCTCCTTCGATGCAGGCCTGATTCACAAGCTTCGATTAGGCACTGGGCACCTTCGATCTAGTTCAACTCACAAAGCTTCGGATGAGCATTGGCTGCTTCAGGCTGGCCTTCGATTCATAAAGCAAGAGCTTCTTTCATGTGTGCTTAGACCCACAAGGAAATGACTTCCTCTGTGCGTGCCTTTAGTGCACAAGGCAAAGGCCTCTTCATGTTTGCTATTGATCCATAAGGAAGAGGCCCCTTCAACTTGCCTTTGATTCACTAGACAAATACTTCCTACATGCCTGCCTTCGATTCACAAAGCAAGAGCTTCTTTCATGTGTGCTTCGACGCACAAGGAAATGAATTCCTCCATGCGTGCCTTCAACGCACAAGGGAAAGGCCTCTTCATGTTTGCCTTTAATCCACAAGGAAAAGGCCCCTTCCATACGTGCTTCGATTCATTAAGAAGTTAGCTTCCCTCATGCTAGTTTTGACTCTACCTCTAAACTCTTCAACACACAGTTTTCCACACTTTGACACACAAGATGGTCCATTCAAAGAAACATTCCAAAGGTCCATTCGAAGGACACACAAATGGTACCTTTGAAGGACCTACAATTGGACCATTCGAAGGACACATTATTATGGGAAACCAGTTTGTTTTATGATGAGTCTTGGTCGAAGATGTTTGCTGACCAAAGTCCAACATGCTGCCAAGCCTAAGCCTCATGCGCAGTTACATTTGAAGGAAGTGACAAAAGAAGCTTTGACTTGTTAGAGTGAAGTGTTCGATTGGGCTAGTTGGGTATTTTCAGAGTCATCGAAAGGAGCAGTTTAGAGCCAATCGAAGAACCAGGCGTGGGGGAATTCAAAAGAGTCAGGGGTGAAACATGTCTAGGTTCATTCAAGATTTCAAAATGGTAAGAATATCCAAATATGTCCAACTTTCAATATTTTGGATTTTTCTCTCATGGCCTTGAAAGCCTTTGTCTCTTGCCATACTCGCTCTCCTCACACCCCTATAAATACAAGGATAAGGGCACATTTCCAAGGGGACGAAAGAAAGAGAAACAAAAAAAAAGAGATAAGAAACACACTGCCTCAGAAAGTCACACCAAGGAATCTCAAAAATCTTCACAAAGTTGTCCAAAATCGAAGCAACCTTCACAGGCCTCTTCAACAAGCACTCCACTCACTCCCTGAAGGTTGCAGGAGGCGTTCCTAGGCACTAGGCAGGTCCAACATACACTGAGCATCACTCACACAATCTCTCTATTGGTAATTTGCTTTCGATCTCAAACTAGCTAAATGTGCAGTTTTTTTTAAATACATGTTAATCATACATTCATGTTATTGCTAATGTTTGTGATTGCTTTCATGCATTACATACAAGGTTAAGCGAAGGGATGAGATTGTGCCATTGCTAAGGCACGATCTATATTTCCTTTAGAATCTTAGGATGCAGGATGTTGCAAGACGAAGTAGCTTTGGATTCAGACCCAGGGGATTCGAACTAGGATGATGCAGCCATGGGCTGTCGAATCCAAGACTAGATTCGATCCAAGTCTGGATTTTTTTATTTTGTTTCTCTAATAAATTTCCTGCAGATCCAGTGTTCCCATATTGAAGGAGTATACCAATAAGGTTGAAGTGATGGCTACGTTAGTGTTAGTGTTTGTTGGTAGCAATTTTGGTAAAACAATGACTTGTTAATGTTTTGCTAAATGTCTTAACATTTGGAGCAAAAATGGTTTGTATAATGTCAAAGTAGATGTCTTGACATCTGCCTACTGAACTGAACTCAGCCAAACATCAGTTAAGTCTTTTTGTTTCCTGATTTCCAGCACTTTATAATTTAGGATTTGTGACCTACAGGCTGCGAAAAATATGGAGGAATATTTTTCAAATTACATAATTTTATCTTGGCCTATTTTTATAGAAATATTCAAAAGATTTGAATATTTGTTTTTAAGCCCAAGCCCAAAACTTCGCATATATAAGGACTTGCTTCCTTATTCAAAGACAAGCAACTTTTGAAGAAGAATACTTTCTTTCTGATTAGAAGTCTAGGACTTTTATTTGTAATACACTCTAAGTATTAGTTTAAATAATTGAGTTGTTATTTGGGTTGTTAATTGTGTATCATTCATAAGCTTTTAAGCATTGAATGATTGAAGTGTTTCAAACTTATTCATTTTGTTAAGTTCTTCACTGTAAGTGATTGAAGGGATTTGAGGATGGCCTCATACCTAGGTGAGTCTTAGGTAGAAGTTTAGCTTGGGTAGTTATTAAGTGATTAGATCATAAACTGGTTGTTTACTGAGGGTCTATGAATTGATACTATTTAGTGAACTTGTCCCTGGCTTGGTAGACCCCAGAGTAGGTGTTGTTGTACACTGAACTGGGTGAACAATCTCTTGTGTTTTTACTGCTTTTGAGTTTACTGCACCTTACTTCCAAACATATATTTGTGTCATGACATCTCATTCGACATCACATATCTGATACCCGAATTTTAATTGGTATCAGAGCAGGCACCCTGCTCTTTATCTATGTGAGATCCAGGGAAGATAGTTTCTGGTACTATGGACAAGGAAGGAGGATTTGTGAACAGATCACTCATTCTGGATGGAAGCAATTATGACTACTGGAAACCACGTATGGTTGCCTTTCTAAAGTCCTTAGACAGCAGGGCTTGTAAAGCTATTTTAAGAGGATGGAAACACCCTGTCAAATAGGGAGAAAATGGATAATATACTTTTGAACTAAAACCTAAAGAAGATTGGTCTAAGGAAGAAGATGAAATTGCTATTGGAAATTCTAAAGCCTTGAATTCTATATTCAATGGAATTGACAAGAACATTTTCAGGTTAGTAAATACATGTGAAGTTTCTAAGGATACATGGGGGATCCTTCAATCTACTCATGAAGGCACATCCAAAGTTAAGATGTCAAGACTTCAGTTACTCACCACAAAATTTGTGAATTTGAGGATGAAAGATGATGAAAGTATAAATGACTTCCATATGAACATCCTTGAAATTGCCAATGCTTCCAGTGATTTAGGAGAGAAAATACCTGAAGACAAATTGGTGAGAAATATGCTCAGGTATCTTCCCAAGATATTTGATATGAAAGTAACTGCTATAGAAGAAGCCCAAGACATTGACAAAATGAAAGTGGATGAACTTGTTGGATCCCTTATAACATTTGAATTAAGCATAAATGAAAGATCTGAGAAGAAAAACAAAAGCATAGCCTTTGTATCTAATACTGAAGATGAAGAAGATGACTGTGATCTGGATACAGATGGAGGAATATCAAATGCTTTAGCTATGCTTGGAGGACAATTTAATAAAGTGATAAAAAGAATGGACATGAACGAAAGATCAAATGTCAAGAACATCCCATCTGACATCTATAAGTCAAATGAGGTGGGAAGAAAAAGGGCTGAAGAAAAATATTCTCAAGGGAAGGGAATACAATGTCATGAATGTGAAGGCTTGGGTCACATTAGATCTGAATTTCCTACATATCTAAAGAAACAGAAGAAGAATCTATTTGTTACTTGGTCTGAAGAGGACTCAGAGAGTGATCTTGAAGAATCTGCCAAATATGTTAAAGCATTGACATGAAAATATGTATCTGATGAAGAGTCTAGTGATGGGGAACTAACCTTTGATGAATTAGCTGCTTCATACAAAGAATTATGTATCAGAAGTGCAGAAGTGTGCCTTGAAGGGGAGAAACAGAAAGCCATCATAACTCAGCTGAAGGAGGAAAGGGAAGATCATCTTAAAACTATTTCTGATCTGGAAAGTGAAGTGTCCTCTCTAAATTCAAATCTTGATAGAATGGTCAAATCTCTCTAGATGCTAAATAATGGGTCTAACTCATTAGATGAAATTCTCCAAGCAGGAAGAGTGACAGGAGATAAGAGTTGTTTAGGTTTAAATGATAAAAAGGAACCTAACTCAAAAGGGCCTTCATCTATTTCCACTCATGCTAAGCCTAAACCAAAGATATTGAATCAAATGTCTCAACATGTGGGAAAACATCATGGTAAGAAAGGACATCTTGGCAAACATCATGGCAAACAAAATTCATCTGTTTCCACTCATTCTAAGCCTAAACCAAAGATGTAAAATCAAATGTCTCAACATCATGATAAGAAAGGACATCTTGGGAAACCTCATGTGAAGAAAGAACATCATGGCAAACATCTTGGGAAGAAAAAACTTAATCACACCAGGGAGAATCCCCAGCCCCGGAGATGTCATCACTGTGGAAGGCTTGGACATATAAGGCCCTTCTGTTTCAATTTGTATGGATACCCTAAAAATTTTCCTCTTCCCAAAACTGATAAGATTCCCCAAAACAACAAAAAGGAGAAACAATGGGTTCCCAAGTCCAAGGTTGGTAGTTTCATTGCTCACACCTCTCTCAGAGTATCAACCAAAGATGATTATTACTTTGGCAGTGGTTGTTCTAGACATACGACAGGTGTCAAGAATCTGTTGGTGGATGTCAACTCTCATTCCACCAGTTATGTGACTTTTGGTGATGGAGCAAAAGGAGAAATCAAAGGTGTTGGAAAGTGTTGTACCCCAAAATTTTCCCTACTTTTTCTCAAGTCATTTTCTCATAAGGATTTTCAAAAGGGCAAGTTTGCACATGTAAAATTGGATTATTTACTCTCAAGCACCAAATTAAAGAAGAGTAAGCTTCGATTAAGCATATGGAACCCATCGAGCGAGCTTTTGTTTCAAAGTCTTCGATTGGGCATTTGGCCTCCTTCGATGCAAGCTTGGCTCACCAGTCTTCTATTGGGAATTTGGCCTCCTTCGATGCAGGCCTGATTCACAAGCTTCGATTAGGCACTGGGCCCCTTCGATCTAGTTCAATTCACAAAGCTTCGGCTGAGCATTGGCTGCTTCAGGCTGGCCTTCGATTCATAAAGCAAGAGCTTCTTTCATGTGTGCTTAGACCCACAAGGAAATGAGTTCCTCTGTGCGTGCCTTTAGTGCACAAGGCAAAGGCCTCTTCATGTTTGCCATTGATCCATAAGGAAGAGGCCCCTTCAACTTGCCTTTGATTCACTAGACAAATACTTCCTACATGCCTGCCTTCGATTCACAAAGCAAGAGCTTCTTTCATGTGTGATTCGACGCACAAGGAAATTAATTCCTCCATGCGTGCCTTCAGCGCACAAGGGAAAGGCCTCTTCATGTTTGCCTTTGATCCACAAGGAAAAGGCCCCTTTCATACGTGCTTCGATTCATTAAGAAGTTGGCTTCCCTCATGCTAGTTTTGACTCTACCTCTAAACTCTTCAACACACAGTTTTCCACACTTTGACACACAAGATGGTCCATTCAAAGAAACATTCCAAAGGTCCATTCGAAGGACACACAAATGGTACCTTTGAAGGACCTACAATTGGCCCATTCGAAGGACACATTATTATGGGAAACCAGTTTGTTTTATGATGAGTCTTGGTCCAAGATGTTTGCTAGCAAAAGTCCAACATGCTGCCAAGCCCAAGCCTCATGCGCAGTTACATTTGAAGGAAGTGACAAAAGAAGCTTCGACTGGTTAGAGTGAAGTGTTCGGTTGGGCTAGTTGGGTATTTTCAGAGTCATCAAAAGGAGCAGTTCAGAGCCAATCGAAGAACCAGGCGTGGGGGAATTCGAAAGAGTCAGGGGTGAAACATGTCTAGGTTCATTCAAGATTTCAAAATGGTAAGAATATCCAAATATGTCCAACTTTCAATATTTTGGATTTTTGTCTCATGGCCTTGAAAGCCTTTGTCTCTTGCCATACTTGCTCTCCTCACACCCCTATAAATACAAGTATAAGGGCACATTTCCAAGGGGACGAAAGAAAGAGAAACAGAAAAAAAGAGATAAGAAACACACTGCCTCAGAAAGTCACACCAAAGAATCTCAAAAATCTTCACAAAGTTGTCCAAAATCGAAGCAACCTTCACAGGCCTCTTCAACAAGCACTCCACTCACTCCCTGAAGGTTGCAGGAGGCGTTCCTAGGCACTAGGCAGGTCCAACATACACTGAGCATCACTTACACAATCTCTCCGTTGGTAATTTGCTTTCGATCTCAAACTAGCTAAATGTGCAGTTTTTTTTAAATACATATTAATCATACATTCATGTTATTGCTAATGTTTGTGATTACTTTCATGTGTTACATACAAGGTTAAGCGAAGGGATGAGATTGTGCCATTGCTAAGGCATGATCTATATTTCCTTTTGAATCTTAGGATGCAGGATGTTGCAAGACGAAGTAGCTTTGGATTCAGACCCAGGGGATTCGAACTAGGATGATGCAGCCATGGGCTGTCGAATCCAAGACTAGATTCAATCCAAATCTGGATTTTTTATTTTGTTTCTCTAATAAATTTCCTGCAGATCCAGTGTTCCCAGATTGAAGGAGTATACCAATACGGTTGAAGTGATGTCTACGTTAGTGTAAGTGTTTGTTGGCAGCAATTTTGGTAAAACAATGACTTGTTAATGTTTTGCTAAATGTCTTAACATTTGGAGCAAAAATGGTTTGTATAATGTCAAAGTAGATGTCTTTACATCTGCCTACTGAATTGATCTCAGCCAAACATCAGTTAAGTCTTTTTGTTTCCTGATTTCCAGCACTTTATAATTTAGGATTTGTGACCTACAGGCTGTGAAAAATATGGAGGAATATTTTTCAAATTGCATAATTTTATCTTGGCCTGTTTTTATAGAAATATTCAAAAGATTTGAATATTTGTTTTTAAGCCCAAGCCCAAAACTTCGCATATATAAGGACTTGCTTCCTTATTCAAAGACAAGCAACTTTTGAAGAAGAATACTTTCTTTCTGATTAGAAGTCTAGGACTTTTATTTGTAATACACTCTAAGTATTAGTTTAAATAATTGAGTTGTTATTTGGGTTGTTAATTGTGTATCATTCATAAGCTTTTAAGCATTGAATGATTGAAGTGTTTCAAACTTATTCATTTTGTTAAGTTCTTCACTGTAAGTGATTGAAGGGATTTGAGGATGGCCTCATACCTAGGTGAGTCTTAGGTAGAAGTTTAGCTTGGGTAGTTATTAAGTGATTAGATCATAAACTGGTTGTTTACTGAGGGTCTATGAATTGATACTATTTAGTGAACTTGTCCCTGGCTTGGTAGACCCCAGAGTAGGTGTTGTTGTACACTGAACTGGGTGAACAATCTCTTATGTTTTTACTGCTTTTGAGTTTACTACACCTTACTTCCAAACAAATATTTGTGTCGTGACATCTCATTCGACATCACATATCTGATACCAGAATTTCAATTGGTATCAGAGCAGGCACCCTGCTCTTTATCTATGTGAGATCCAGGGAAGATAGTTTCTGGTACTATGGACAAGGAAGGAGGATTTATGAACAGATCACTCATTCTGGATGGAAGCAATTATGACTACTGGAAACCATGTATGGTTGCCTTTCTAAAGTCCTTAGACAACAGGGATTGGAAAGATGTTTTAAGAGGATGGAAACACCCTGTCAAATTGGGAGAAAATGGAGAATCTACTTTTGAACTAAAACCTGAAGAAGATTGGTCTAAGGAAGAAGATGAAATTGCTATTGGAAATTCTAAAGCCTTGAATGCTATATTCAATGGAATTGACAAGAACATTTTCAGGTTAGTAAATACATGTGAAGTTGCTAAGGATGCATGGGGGATCCTTCAATCTACTCATGAAGGCACATCCAAAGTTAAGATGTTAAGACTTCAGTTACTCACCAAAAAATTTGTGAATTTGAGGATGAAAGATGATGAAAATGACTTCCATATGAACATCCTTAAAATTGCCAATGCTTCCAGTGATTTAGGAGAGAAAATACCTGAAAACAAATTGGTGAGAAAGATGCTCAAGTATCTTCCCAATAGATTTGATATGAAAGTAACTGCTATAGAAGAAGCCCAAGATATTGACAAAATGAAAGTGGATGAACTTGTTGGATCCCTTCTAACCTTTGAATTAAGAATAAATGAAAGATTTGAGAAGAAAAACAAAAGCATAGCCTTTGTATCTAATACTGAAGATGAAGAAGATGACTGTGATCTGGATACAGATGGAGGAATATCAAATGCTTTAGCTATGCTTGGAAGACAATTTAATAAAGTGATAAAAAGAAGGGACATGAACCAAAGATCAAATGTCAAGAACATCCCATCTGACATCTATAAGTCAAATGAGGTGGGAAGAAAAAGGGCTGAAGAAAAATCTTCTCAAGGGAAGGGAATACAATGTCATGAATGTGAAGGCTTTGGTCACATTAGATCTGAATTTCCTGCATATCTAAAGAAACAGAAGAAGAATCTATCTGTTACTTGGTCTGAAGAGGACTCAGAGAGTGATCTTGAAGAATCTGCCAAATATGTTAAAGTATTGACATGAAAATATGTATCTGATGAAGAGTCTAGTGATGGGGAACTAACCTTTGATGAGTTAGCTGCTTCATACAAAGAATTATGTCTCAGAAGTGCAGAAGTGTGCCTTGAAGGGGAGAAACATAAAGCCATCATAACTCAGCTGAAGGAGGAAAGGGAAGAGCATCTTAAAACTATTTCTGATCTAAAAAGTGAAGTGTCCTCTCTAAATTCAAATCTTGATAGAATGGTCAAATCTCTCAAGATGCTGAATAATGGGTCTAACTCATTAGATGAAATTCTCCAAGCAGGAAGAGTGATAGGAGATAAGAGTTGTTTGGGTTTCAATGATAAAAAGAAACCTAACTCAGAAGAGCCTTTATCTATTTCCACTCATGCCAAGCCTAAACCAAAGATATTGAATCAAATGTCTCAACATGTGGGAAAACATCATGGTAAGAAAGGACATCTTGGCAAACATCATGGCAAATAACATTCATCTGTTTCCAATCATTCTAAGCCTAAACCAAAGATGTCAAATCAAATGTCTCAACATCATGATAAGAAAGGACATCTTGCGAAACCTCATGTGAAGAAAGGACACCATGGCAAATATCATGGGAAGAAAAAGCTTAATCACACCAGGGAGAATCCCTAGTCTCAGAGATGTCATCACTGTGGAAGGCTTGGACATATAAGGCCCTTCTATTTCAAGTTGTATGGATACCCTAAAAATTCTCCTCTTCCCAAAACTGATAAGATTCCCCAAAATAACAAAAAGGAGAAATAATGGGTTCCCAAGTCCAAGGTTGGTAGTTTCATTGCTTACACCTCTCTCAGAGTATCAACCAAAGATGACTAGTACTTTGACAATGGCTGTTCTAGACACATGACAGGTGTTAAGAATCTGTTGGTGGATGTCAAATCTCATTCCACCAGTTATGTGACTTTTGGTGATGGAGAAAAAAGGAGAAATCAAAGGTGTTGGAAAGTGTTGTACCTTAAAATTTGCCCTCCTTTTTCTCAAGTCAATTTCTCATAACGATTTTCAAAACGGCAAGTTTCCACAAGTACAATTGGATTATTTACTCTCAAGCACCAAATCAAAGAAGAGTAAGCTTTGATTAGGCATCTAGACCCATCGAGTGAGCTTTTGTTTCAAAGTCTTCGATTAGGCATTTGGCCTCATTCGATGCAAGCTTGGCTCACCAGTCTTCTATTAGGAATTTGGCCTCCTTCAATGTAGGCCTGATTCACAAGCTTCGATTGGGCACTGGGCCCCTTCGATCTAATTCAATTCACAAAGCTTCGACTGAGCATTGGCTGCTTCAGGCTGGCCTTCGATTCATAAAGCAAGAGCTTCTTTCATGTGTTCTTCGACCCACAAGGAAATGACATCCTCTGTGTGTGCCTTTAGCGCACAAGGAAAAGTCCTCTTCATGTTTGCCTTTGATCCATAATGAAGAGGCCCCTTCAACTTACCTATGATTCACTATACAAATACTTCCTACACGCCTGCCTTAGATTCACAAAGCAAGAGCTTCTTTCACGTGTGCTTTAACGCAAAAGGAAATGACTTCCTCCGTGCGTGCCTTCAGCGCACAAGGCAAAGGCCTCTTCATGTTTTCCTTTGATTCACAAGGAAAAGGCCCCTTTCATACGTGCTTCGATTCATTAAGAAGTTGGCTTCCCTCATGCTAGTTTTGACTCTACCTCTAAACTCTTCAACACACCATTTTCCACACTTTGACACACAAGATGGTCCATTCAAAGAAACATTCTAAAGGTCCATTCAAAGGACACATAAATGGTACCTTTGAAGGACCTACAATTGGCCCATTCAAAGGACACATTATTATGGGAAACCAGTTTGTTTTATGATGAGTCTTGGTCCAAGATGTTTGCTGGCAAAAGTCTAACATGCTGCCAAGCCCAAGCCTCATGCGCAGTTACATTTGAAGGAAGTGACAAAAGAAGCTTCGACTGGTTAGAGTGAAGTGTTCAATTGGGCTAGTTGGGTATTTTTAGAGTCATCGAAAAGAGCAGTTTAGAGCCAATCGAAGAACTAGGGGTGGGGGCATTCGAAAGAGTCAGGGGGCGAAACATGTCCAGGTTCATTCAAGATTTCAAAATGGTAAGAATATCCAAATATGGCCAACTTTCAATATTTTGGATTTTTGTCTCATGGCCTTGAAAGCCTTTGTCTCTTGCCATACTTGCTCTCCACACACCCCTATAAATACAAGGATAAGGGCACATTGCCAAGGGGACGAAAGAAAGAGAAACGACAAAAAATAGATAAGAAACACACTGCCTCAGAAAGTCACACCAAGGAATCTAAAAAATCTTCACAAAGTTGTCCAAAATCGAAGCAACCTTCATAGGCCTCTTCAACAAGCGCTCCATTCACTCCCCGAAGGTTGCAGGAGGCGTTCCTAGGAACTAGGCAGGTCCAACATACACTGAGCATCACTCACACAATCTCTCCGTTGGTAATTTGCTTTCGATCTCAAACTTGCTAAATATGCAATTTTTTTAAAATACATGTTAATCATACACTCGTGTTATTGCTAATGTTTGTGATTGCTTTCATGCGTTACATACAAGGTTAAGCGTAGGGATGAGATTGTGCCATTTCTAAGGCACGGTCTATATTTCCTTTCGAATCTTACGATGCAGGATGTTGCAAGACGAAGTAGCTTTGGATTTAGACCCAGGGGATTCAAACTAGGATGGTGCAGCCATGGGCTGTCGAATCCAAGACTAGATTCGATCCAAGTCTGGATTTTTTTAATTTTGTTTCTCTAATAAATTTCCTGTAGATCCAGTGTTCCCAGATCGAAGGATTATATCACGCACCTTCGACCAGTTTCCTCATTGGATCGAAAGGTAGCTCTAGGCTCCTTTTCGATCCAGGCCAACATTTTACAGTTGGCATAGTTTCCTTCACTATCCCGGCCCTTTAAATTTTGTTTTGTGTTATTAACTTATTTCCTTTTGTTCATTTTATTTTATTTACTCAGCAAAATAATTATAAAAAAAATCACAAAAATTAGGTCTAGTCTTTTATAATTAAAATTAATTCCATTAACTAATTAATTAATCATTTTAACTTGTTCTTTAATTTAAAACTAAATAGACTTTGGATTTTTTTAATTAAATCATTTTCGCAAAAAAGTAAAAAACAAACAAAAAAGATTTTTATACCTTAGGATTTTTTTAGACTTTCTTTTCCATTTCGCACGCGTTTACATTCATATTATTGTATCTGTCTACTAGATGTAATAGAATTAATTAGGACTTTTACTGTTTTGTTTATTTTCCCCCCAGATTTGGACATGTACATAATCCCCCTCCCCGAAGCCTTGTAATAGCGTAGATTTAAATTCCACATTTTAATTTCCTGTACATATTAACTGTTAGATGTATGGTAACAAGATTGTATGACAAGAAATTAAAAGTAACGTTAGCAAACCTAACATCCAAGATAAATAAGTGAAATAAACACACTTGCACATATACACCTCTAGGGTACTCCTACTTTTGTTGCCTTTCGGAAAAATAGTCACAACTCTCAAAACGTGAGAGATTTTAGTGGTTACCCTCTGGTTCAAAGATCATAAGTCCCTCTATGACCCTCTCGATGTTGCCTCGGTAAACAATGATCTTAAAACCCTAGGGTAGTTACTAAGGTTTCTCACCCAGTTGCCTTTGTGACTATAAAGCGTCCCTTCAAATGTCCCTCATACATCCAAACGACTTGGCCTACCTACTCACTAATAGTAGGATAGCACTATCTAAAGGAAAGGAGGAAAAGAACGACCCTTTCGAGTAGAGTAGATAGTTCCTAGATGCTATGCTCAAAACAAACTTTTACACATACACAAAATCATTTCAAAAATGCTTTATCAACACTCTTGAGGACTGATACAAGAGTTATTATAAAGCAAATCTCCGCACTAAGGCATTTCAAAAAACTTTTCAAAACACACAAAACCACAAGGAATTTTTCAAATGAGCTAAGCATGTAAGAGCCCGTAGACAACTACAGATGGAAAGGGTGCTAACACCTTCCATTTCCATAATCTACCCCCTTACTCAGAAATAATCTCGAAAGGTCTTTTTCTGTTCTTTTCACCCTTTCCTTGGTTAGGATAAAAGAAAAGTAAGTAACAACTCTTGCTTACCACAATATTTACAAACACAAACGCAAAACCAGTATAATAGTCGGTTCTGCCACCGTATAACAGAACTGGCGACTCTGCTGGGGAATAATAAAAAAAGTAGGGTTACCTTAGAGCTTAGGTCATATTTAATTTGCTTTCCTTGTATGCTTTGATTGCTTTATCTTTAAGGGTTTTGCTTGGTTTTACTTGTAAAGATCCTACACCCAGATCTGTGGCACCTTTTAGGTAAGTATAAATAGATCGTGAGGACTATGCGGGGTATACCGACACGGTTGAAACAATAACTATGTTGGTGTGACACATTTGTTGGTACCGGTAGCCCTTGAGTAGTCAAGGAGAATACGAGGCTGCTGTGTAGTGTCATGAAGCACCAACTAACCTTAGAACCTTTAATTGAACAACTTGGCCATTATGAAGTAGTGAGATAGTCGGCTTTGGTGCAGTCCAAAGTTGGTTGATACTCGATACTACGCTCATTAAGATCTGACTTCCGGGATATTTCGGTCACCAATAAAGAGGCTTGCGTTGAAACAATGCCCGGTGAAGAAAGATCGGTGATATTGAGATTCCCTAGAACTAGGTTACTATTAATAGGACAGGTTCAACCAACTAAACTTCAAGAGGGTACTTACCTACAAACCTCATGCAAGCCTGAACCTAAGGATACTTCTGTGACTTGTTTGCTTTCATTGTCTAACAACTTGAACTCATTGCATGGCTTTGTTTGTACTCCTTACAGGACTTATAGTCATTATCCAATAACTAGGATTTCCTGCAAGACATACTTATCTTCATCACCTTATATTCTTTTCTTGATGCACATCATACACATCATAGCATCATACCATAGCATTTCCTTAACCATTTCAAGGATCTCAAGGGCTTGTGATGCAGCAAGGGGCAAGGGGATTTATTTTCCTCTAGCCAATGTCGTCAAAAGACCAAAACACAACAACTTGAGTCAGGGGCTATGACCCACTCTATATGGTGAGCTTATTTCTAATAGAAGGACGTTCAACAATACGAAGTTCTTCCGTCAAAGTTGCAGTCAAAATTTAACTTCTGACATTTTCTTGTGTTTACCCGGTGAGATCCTTGAAAACATTGCATCCACACATCATGCATGTCATTACCTAACCGGTCTTCTAATACAGGTTTCTCATGTTCTCGCTGTTTATTTCAGCAAGGAAAATGGCTCTCAAACAGAACAACAGAGATCTCCAAACTCAGGATGCTTAGTTCAAGGAAATGCTCCTAAAACTATCCAAGGGACAAGAAAAATTGAAAGCACTCCTCGTTGGGAACCTGACCAAGAAAAATCATGATGACGATAAGGATGACCAGGTGGAGCAACTGCAAGCTGAGATGGAAAGGATGAGAATCTAGATGGGTAGTCAGATGACTCTTATCCAAAGTTTAGCTCAGGAATTAGAAGAGTTAAGGATTCTCGTCAGTAACCTTCATCAAGACGGATGCAACCGTATGAAGCAAACAGTCGAGACTGGGGATCAAGTTATTAATCAGCCCTTGGTGAGATAAGAAATTGGCTTGACGGAGAGTAGACCTTTCCAAATTACTGCTACGTCATGATCCAAACAACAAGCTCGCCAACAACGACAGGGTAATCAGCGCAAGTAGGATACATCCAATAGGAAATATGCCGAACTCAACATGCCAATGTTACAAGTCTTGCAACACATATTAAAGTTGAAAATTGTCACATTGAAGGATCCTCCTAGGAATCTTAATACTTACGCTCCTAGTTACCATCCCAATGAAAAGTGTGCATACCACTCTGTGATACGGTGGGAGAACTGACTTGAGGTTTTGCGTTTGTGTTCGCAAATGTTTCGGTTTAGCAAGAGTCGCCACCGACTTTTTATTTTATCCAAAGGAAAGGTCAAAAAGCACAGGAAAGACCTTTGAGATGTTTTCTTGGGTTCGAGGGGTAGATTATGAAAAGGGAAGGTGCTAGCACCCTTTTCATCCATGGTTTTCCATGGGCTCTTAGTTACTTGTTTAGATCACTTGCTTTTGCTTTTCAATTGTTTTGAAATGGTGCTTTGTGTGTGGTTTTGAAAATATTTTGAAAAGAGGCCTTTGTCTAGGCAACCTTTGTAATGATTATTGTTTGAATGTATACAAAGCTGTTTGTCTTTTGAAAAATGTTTCAATTGTTTGAAAGTTTGTTTTGGGAAATGTTTTGAAATGTGTTGTGTGTTTTTTTTTTAAATAGCAAGGATGTTTGCAAATTTGATCAAGTAACTAGGAGTTGTCTACCCTACTCAAAGATCTTTCCTACATATTTTTAACCCTTTGACATTGTTGTTTTACCATTATATTTGGTAAACAACCTTGTATTTGGATGTTAAACGGGACGGGCGCGGGTCATCGTATGACCATGATAACAATGTTGCTAAGTATCTTAGCAAATTTTTTGAGGGACTAGATCATTTTTGTATAGGCAACCAAGATAGTGTCATCGAGGGACTATGATCTTTTGTTTTGTTTTTGTTTTTCCAAGACATCTAGCATGTATACCATGGCCATGTTTTTAAGGCAACAAGTGGATGAAACCCTAGGGGTGCTAGTGTGCATTGTGTTGTCATTTTCATGCATTTTTGTCTTGTGTTTAGTCAAGCTATTTGTTTGATTTTGGATTCTTGCATACAAATCCTAATCTTTCTATCATGGCATATTTGAAAGCTATAAAGTGCGTAAAAGTAAATCTACGACTATTACAACATTGATATGGGGAGGGGGATACAAGTTTGAATAGGGGGGTATTTGCAAGAAAATAAAAACCCTAATTCAACTATTACAACCAAATTGACTTCATTTGCACAAATAATAAATTGACAATATTTAAATATGAAATTAAATATGAATATGCAAAAATGTTTTTGTATTTATTTTTATATATGTAAAAAATAAATTATTTAATGCATCAAAAATAAGAAAATAAAAGATTATTTTTATTAAGGGTGGAAATCCTAATTTTGTTTTAAGAAAATATATATATTATATTTATTTATTTATGTACAAGAAAATAAAATAAAATATATACAAAATGTTGAAAAATAAAAATATGTATGACAATATTATTTAAGTGTATAAATAATAAAATAAAAAAATATGTAAGTATTTTAATTTTATTTACAAACTTATTTAAGAAAATAAAAGTATATATTATTTTTTAACTATTCTTATGCCAAAATAATAAATTAAAAAAAAAGAAGTGAAAATTTAAGAAAATGTTTTTGGGTGATTTTTATATTTAGAAAAATAAAAAAAGTCAGAAGATAAAAAGAAATACAAAAATATGCAAAAATAAAGAAAATAGGCCAGGGGGTGCAAATAACATAAATGGGGGTGCAAACGGCAAGGCCAAGTCAAGCCCAGCCTATTCCATCTTCATCCCTATCCTCCAGAATGCGCGCGCGCCATGGCTCCACACATGAATCATGTTCCCTCTTGTTCTTGCATTAAATCAAAAACTCACAACATAAAAGTTATAGCATTTTTAAACATGATTCCAACCATGTAAAGAACTTAATCTAACTCTCAAAGACCAGAGAGAATTTTTTTGGCCCTAATTTCTAACCTAGTTTTTTCAGAAAGTTCATCATTCTAATTCTCCCAGCTCAGTTAACTTAAATGAATTCTATGCATATGTACAGCTCAAGGGCAATGAGGACTATATTTTTTATTCATAAACCTAAGCCTAATGTTTCATAAATAGAGTGATAGAAGTTTAAACTTTACCTGTTTCAGTCAAGCTCGAGTATGGCAATGTAGGGGTTTTCAGTGAGGCCTGAGATACTTGTGAGCTTGCTTGAAGTTCCTTTGACCTTCCCCAATGCTTGGCCTTCTTTGAAATAGCTTGAATATGCTTGTAGAACTCAACCTGCAAAGTTAGAATTTGAAAATGGTGAAGTGTGTAAATGGATTTACAGTGACTTGGGAATGGTTGAGATAGTTTAGGTAGGTTGTATGGAGTGTGTTGGAACTGGTTGCAAGTAAAACGCACGAGTGGATGTGAAGATGGAAGTGATTCTGCAGGATCTGCCCTGTTTTGCAAGAAAATGTGATTTTTGTGTACAAGGGTGTTTGAGAGGTTGCTAGCTCGTGTTTTTGGCTTAGTGTGATATGCAAAACCTGTTTGAAATGTTTACAAGCTTTGGTTTTATCACATAACAAAGTTGTTGTGATTTTGCAAGTTGACTTGCTTTTTAAGAAAAGGTGAGAAGTGACCAAGGCTAGGCCTGTACAGGCTAGCTCCAAGCATCCACATAGTTGATGTACTTTCCCTGATATTTGTGGATTTTGTTTTCTTCAAAAGACTTGGTGCAATGCTCAAGAGAAACAAAATTGCAAAAGTTGTGCTTTATGTAAATGGCATTGTTGCCTTTTTGCCAAAAATGGATTAATCCTTTGTGTAATCTTCTAAAGCTCAGAACAATGCCTCTAACCAATGTGTTTGCATTCAATTTACGAGTGTGGAAGGGTTTAAGGACCTGTAAATAAGTACAAACAAGACTGGACAAAATTTGCAACTTGTAGCAACATGAAAAATGCCATGGACCAAAGTGATATTTTGCCAAATTCAAACCTTCGATTCTCCCTAACCATAAATGATTTTGGAGAGTTCTTGGACATTTTGGAAAGCTTGTAACATTATCTAAAATCCATATTTGAAATGAATTTTGATATTCCACTTGGAACTATGTGAAAAATTGCCATGAAGATAGGTCAAAATCCTGCCTAAACTAGGGCAAAATTTCACTAAGTTAAAAGTTTCATGGACCCTTATTCCAAAAATCATAACTTGAGATCCAAGCATCTTTTTGGAAAACTTTGTGAATCAAATTTGTAGATTTTATGGAGGACTACAACTTTCATGTTGGAAGTATTCTTTGAATCCAATTGCATCATGGTGAAAAAGTTGGGAAAAGTTGGGGAAAAATAAGAAATTTTCACAACTTAGAAAGTTTCTAAGTTATGAAAATTTTCCCTTTTAAACCCTAATATTCAAAATTAGGTTTCTTGGTGAACAAGTTTCATGTTTTGACACATCTTGATGAAAAATGACCCTTGGAACTTGATTTTGACCAAAAAGTCAAAGTTTGACTTTTCAGTATACAGTTGATTTTTAATCAGTTGACTGGAAAATTCATCTGTCAATCCAATGCATTTGAGATCTTTTGAACCTTGTGATTAGGTCAAGATGGTGCCATTGAGTTATTGAATCCATGCTTGAACCCAATTTTCCATTGGCTTGGTGAAAAATCAGAAATTGCCCTTCTGCAGTCAAAACCCTAATTTTGACCATTTTGCCCTTTTGATAATCTGATCAAATTTCTTGAGGAGTTGTGATCCAAACTTGATAAAATGGTTCATATGAGTCTATAATGTTTATTTGGATAAAAAATTATGAGGTTTGACTGTAAATTGGCCACAATTGACTTTTTCCCCAATACAACTGATTTCTAGGTCAACTGTTCAATTGACTGGGCAAAAATTTGATTCAAGGCTTGAAACTTGGTATGAGAAATCTTATAAGTCCAACATGAAGTATGAAAGTAACATGGGGCATTAGAAGTCCAAAATTCCTTGTGCAAACTCAAACCCTAATTTCAGGTCAATAGTGCAAGGAGATGTCTTGAGCAGAGCAAACCCTAGCTTGGTCTTGAGTCCAAAGAGTCTTGTGGGGAAAATCTTGATAAAATGAGGGGGAAAATTTTGGGGTACAACAAACTCCAATAGTCTGGGGCATGATACTGATAGCTATTGGATGTTGAAATATAAGATTCAAAACCTGATTGATGAAGGAGTGTTGGAATTCGTACAAGATGGTCAACTGGAATTTTTCTGTTATCCCTCCAAGGCACATCATCTGAAGTGACGAAGTTTAGGTAGAGAAATTTTTTGTTCATTTGAATTTTCTTTTAATTTCTTTGTTTTCTTTAAACACTTATCTTTATGTCAGACTTTGGTTACTTTCATTAATGCATTGCATATGTTTGTCTTGAATGAATTCAGGCGTTTTCACTATACTTAAACTGTGCATTTACTTCCTGTTTGTGATGTGATATTCAACTCTTGATTAAAAGTTATAGGCTTTTAGAGGGAGGATGAAAAAAAAGATACTACAATCTCTACAATATGCTTTTGAACAGACCCCACTGACGATGTACAGGCGTTGTTTCAAATCCTAAACATTGGAGTGATAAAGAAGATAATCCCTAGTCAACCCCTTTGACGCTAAGAAGCAGGAGTTTTTTCTTTTCAACAAACTAAAACCCTTAACCATAACCTGGCGCCGGTTAGTTTCTCAGTTAATTTAAAGGTGCATTCCAATCGCAAGCCTTCCTCTTGTACACGACAAGTAGTGTCTGAGGCACCATTCTAAAATAGAAGATGATGATGGTTCTACATAATCATTAAAACAGGAAGTCATTATCTCTCAAAAGAAAAGCCCGCTAAGTAAAAACCTATGAAGGAGACTTAAGAAAAAAACCTGGGGAACCCCGCTGATTGTAATCACAAAAGAAACAGTTCAAGAAAACAGTAGGGATAATAAAAAAAAGAGGTCGCTACAAATCCTCAACAAAAAGAAAAGGTTACAAAAATGACTGCCTTCTCAATTGGGATCTAAATGCACAGTTAACTGAGTATAGGACTGAAGAACATCACGAAGAACAGGTTGGGTACAAATAAATTTCGAGTCTTTATCCTTTGTTTCTTAAACCATGAACCAGGCCATGTTAAAAACCCTAAAAGTCCTAGCTGAAACATGGGTTAGTTCGAAAGCATATTGTTACAAAAAGGTATACTGACTTCTGTAAGGTTTGCTATAAATCCTGAGTTGATATCACATTCTTGCAAATTTTGTTTTACTAATGAATTTTCAAAAACTTCAAGACATACAAAAGCTTTATGTAATACAGTGGGAGAACTGACTTGGGTGTTTCGCGTTTGATCGCATTTGTTGCAGATAGCAAGAGTCGCCACCGACTTTTCTTTTATCCAATAAGGAAAGGGTGAAAAGAACAGGAAAGACCTTTGAGATTATTTTCTTGAGTTCGGGGTGTAGGTTATGAAAAGGGAAGGTGTTAGCACCCTTTTCATACGTAGTTATCTACGGGCTCTTAGTTGCTTTCTATATCACTTGCTTTTGTTTCAAGATGTGCTTGTGATGTGGGTTTGAAAGTTTTTTTTTTGTAAATGTCTTTGTAATGGTTCTCGTTTCTATAAGAACGCGTATAAAGTGTTGGTTTTGAAAATAGTTCAAAGAGGTGTTTGTGGAATGTGCTTTTGAAAATGATTTTGAAAAGTGTCTTTGTAATGATCCTCGTTTCTATAAGAATGCGTACAAAGAGCTTTGTCTTTTGAAAATATTTCAAATGAAAGTGTTTGGTGTATAAAATGTTTTTGTTGTGAGCAAGCGAGAAACTAGGAGCACCCTACCTACTCAAAAGGTATAATGTTCCTTTCCTCCTCCTTTAGATGTTGCTATCTTACCATTGATTCGGTAAGAAGCCCCATCATTGGATGTGAAGGGACGGGCGTGGGACATTTGTATAGTCATAAAAGGCAACCTGTGATACGGTGACAGAACCGACTATTAATACTGGTTTGCATTTTTTGTTTGCAAATGTCGCTGTAAGCAAGAGTCTCCACCGAATTTTCTTTTATCCAACAAGGAAAGGGTGAAAAGAACAAAAAAAGACCTTTTTTTGAGATTTCTGAGTACGGGGGTAGATTATGGAAAGGGAAGGTGTTAGCACCCTTTCCATCCATGGTTTTCCATGGGCTCTTAGGTACTTGCTCATTTTCCAAAATTGCTTGTATTTGTGTGTTTGAAAAGCTTTGAAAATTCCTTAGTGCGGCGATTCACTTTATGGTAACTCTTGTATCAGTCCTCAAGAGTGCGATAAAGTGTTTTTGAAAACTTTTGTTTGAAAAATATGTTTGAAAGTGTAGTGTGCAAATTTATTTGAGCAAGTACCTAACAGTTATCTAATTACTCTAAAAAAGACTGTTCTTTTCCTCCTATCCTTTAGACCGTGTTATCCTACTATTAGTGAGTAGGTAACCCTAGCTGTTGGATGTTTGAGGGACTATCGAAAGGGACATACGGTTACTAAAGGCAACGGGGCAAAAACTCTTAGTAACTTTCCTAAAGCCCTAAGATCACTTTTATATCGAGGCAACAGTCGAGTGGGTCATCGAGGGAATAATGATCTCTAGAATTAAGGACATCCACTAAGAATTCTCACGTTTCGAGAATTGTGACCGTAATTCAAAGGCAACCGAGTGAGGTATACCCTAAGGGTGTAAGTGTGCAAAAGTGTGCTTTTTTCAGATATTTTATCTTGCGTAATTAGGGTTATCTAGGTTCAATTAATCATTATCTTTCATGCAATCCTATTAAACATTCATCTTAGCAGTTTATTGTACAGGAAAATAAACGGTAGAAAGATAAAATTCCTAACTATTACAAGACTTTGGTGCAATTACACAATTAGTGACTGAAAGGTAAAAATGTGGAATTAAAACCCTAATTAAACTATTACAAACCGGGCACAATTACATCAATAATGAAAAATAAATCGTATGAAAAAAGTAATTAAGCGCGAGAATTAAAATTGAAAAAAAGTGCAAAACCCTAAAAAACTAATTTGATCATTAAAATATTTTTTGGATTTTTTATATAAAAAATAATTTGAAATTGACCTAATCTTTTAATTAAGTTTAATTAATGAAAATAAGTTAAAATTGATTAAAAAAATTAATTTGCAAAAATTAATTTAATAAAAAAACTAAGTCTTATTTTTTGTGATGATTTTCTGATTTTATAAAAAAAAAATTATTTAAAAAGAAATTAAACTAATTAAATAAAATAAAAATAGTAAAATAACTAAGAGTGAAGGAATGGGCCTAAGGGGTGTAAACCCAAATTTGGGGTGGCATGTTGCGGAATTTGTCCAAAGCCCATTCTTGTGGCCCATCACCAGCGTTAGATCCAGTGTTGTTGGGAGCCTGGAGGTCCATCATGGGGAGCTTCATTGGAAGCGTGAGATCTGGGCAATGCTTGATCTGATGGTGATGAATCTGGGGCGTATGATGGACGCGCTGGGAAAGACAACATTGAATATGCAAATAGATGTTAAGAAAAATAATATGTAGGAGGCAAGGATCGAACCCTTGACCTCCTACACGTGCGCGCTTTGAAACCATCCAGCCTTGCCACTGAGCCACTTGGTCTTTTGTTATTTAAAATACACATAATATATTATATAGAATAAAGGCTAGTAATTGTGATAAAACACACGCCAAGTTCAAACTAGCCAACAGGATTACGCCATGCAGTCGTCTTCTTTGATGGACTGTCGTTTTAGGTCCAAAACTTTTACCTACGGACCTGGCTGTAACTATAGGACCTGCATATTTCAAAAATCACAGCCACGCAATAAAAATGAAATCTAATAATGTAGACAAACTGGGTTTGACCCCACGAGTACAATGGTACTCTTCTTTTGGCTTAATTTCACCTGTAATAAAAAAACCCTAAAACGAAGCTTCAAACCCTAGCAATGGCAGTTATTCATACAAGCATCAAAACAAGAAATTAACCATTCCACCATGTTCTAAATGACCATATAAACATGAATGCATATTCAAAATCCATTTATCATGCGTAAATTATCAAAATCGAATTCAAGAAAACAAGGGCAAACCCTGATACCGTATGGGGCGTTTCTGGGTGCTTTGACGCGTAAGAATGGTCCAGGTAGCTTCCAAACGTGCCTAGGAATTAATTTCAAGCCTTAGAATGCTTTCAATATCCCTGTAAATAAAAATTTGAGCACCACTTTTTATAAAAAAATTGAAGTTTCTTGTCTCAATTCTACACGGCCAATCCTTGTTTTTTTGATCTGGGAATGTTATGAATACATAGTAGAGTGAATTAGGTCAATAAAACTATGTTGAATCTTTGCAAATTGATGAGAAAATATTTGATTTGTGCCTTGTATACTTTGTTTCTAAAATAGGCCAAATCATGATCTTTTCCAATCCAATTAGTCCTTGCACGAATTATATAATTTTCCAGCTGATTATAGACTCATAATGTGCTCATAAAATCCAATCTTTGATTTTATTTCATTATTCCATTATTTTAAATGATTTATTTTGATTTTAATGAATACAAAATCAAAACAAATAATAAAAATAATAAAATAGTAAGTGGATAAGCTCAGGGGTCGCAGGTCATCTTAGGAACAAATTTCAAACAAGAAAACATGGGCCCATTTGGAAAAAATCAATTTTGATCAATGTTGACTTCATGCATATTTCCAAAATTTGGTCAACTTTAGCAATGCATATCTCTCTCATTTTTAACCCTAAGAGGGTGTTCTTTGACTTTTTAGAAAGCTTAGGATGTCATCTAATCAAACATTTTGGTTTCATCTTAATTAGATCTTCCATGTTCATGTAAGGAGCTTTGACCCAAAAGGTGTTTTTGTTGACTTTTTAAAATGACCTATAATGTTTGAACTTATATCTTTTGATTGAGGCATTTTTTGACCTTGAGGGCGAAAGAGAAGCTGTAGGGAAGTATGAGAAAATTACTTCTGATAAAGTATGAGAAAGTTATTCCTGGTCAAAATTTGGTTGACTTTTCCTATAGAAACCCTAAATTGCCATTTTTGGCTTTTGATGAGTTAGGAGCATTTCTTGAGGAATCGTGATCAACCCTTGATAAAATGATGGATATTACTTCAAAATGTTGTTGTTGACCAAAAATCTTAAAGTTTGACTGTATTTGGGCCACAGTTGACATTTGACCTAATACATTTGATTTTCAGGCATTTGAGCAGTTGACTGAGCAAACTTATAATGCAAGGCATGAAACTTGGAATGGATGATCTTGAGGATATATTAGGGCCATGGAAAACATTTGGGACTCTTGGAACCTAACCATCTTGTTGAGAAGTGAAACCCTAGTTTGAGGCTTATTGTCTTAGGAGGAGAAATTGTCTGGTCAATCCTTAGTCAACTTGAGCAATTGAGGACCTCTAGGAGTATGTCTTGTGTGAAAATGAGAGGGAAAATTTTGGGGTACAATAGCTTCCCCTGTTCAGTCTTCTTAAACCTGAGGATTTGGATTGGCTTGTCTGCCTTTCGTGATCTGAGGGTGGAAGATGATTGAACACTAGAGTGCCCAAAAATTTACACTCGCATGAAGTAATACTGATGGCTGATGACGTCGGGAATGGGCTTACATATGCCATTTGGAGAATATGACGGAAGATAGTCGGATATGGGATTAAAGATGCCATCTAGAACAATGATTATTTCGTGAGATATTTCTTCGTGGGAATTCTTGTTCTTGTTATTAGGGAGACCTTCGCTGAGGAATGTTGGTCTCTGTCTCGGGGAATAAAGTCTAGGAGCTTCAGTTGTCCGTTACTCTACTGGGGAGTTATCTATTGATTGAAGAGACGGAAGTGAACTGCTATTTGGTCAGGATCCAAGCTTCACAGTGACTTACCGAGGATGATAAGGCTGACTGCTATCTGGTCGTATTCCAGGCTTCACAAGGACTTACTGGGGAAATGAGATTAAACTGTTATCCGGACAGGATCCGGGCTTCACAGTATCTTGAATTGTTGATTGACTTTTATCCGGTCGGTTTCTGGGCTTCATAGCTTCCTTAACCGGAATAGAAATCTTAGTTTCGATTTGACTGAACCAGAGAAATGTCTTAAGTTGTCTTCAACTGGGGTAGAAATCTTAGTGTCGATTTGACTAAACTCGGGAAAGGCCTTGAATTAACTTTGACTGGCATAGTAATCATGAGGATCTTAGTAGCGATTCAACTGATGCAAACGAAAGTCTTGGTACATCTTCCACTGGCATAGTAATCAGAGAGATCTTAGTGTCGACCTGTCTGACCCCGGGAAAAACTTAGGTTAACTTTGACTGGCATAGTAATCAGGAGAATCTTAGTAGCGATTCAACTGACCCCGACGAAAGTCTTGGAATCTCTTCTACCGGCATAGTAAGCAGAGAGATCTTGGGTTAACTTTGACTGGCATAGTAATCAGGAGAATCTTAATAGCGATTCAACTGACCCGGACAAAAGTCTTGGAATCTCTTCCACCGACATAGTGATCAGAGAGATCTCGGGTTAACTTTGACTGGCATAGTAATCAGGAGAATCTTAGTATCGATTCGACTGACCTAGACAAAAGTCTTGGAACTTCTTCCACTGGAATGGTAATCAGAGAGACCTTAGTGTCGACCAGTATGACCCAGGGAAAATCTTGGGTTAACTTTGACTGGCATAGTAATCAGGAGAATCTTAGTAGCGATTCAACTGACTCAGACGAAAGTCTTGGAACCTCTTCCACTAGAATGGTAATCAGAGAGACCTTAGTGTCAAACTGTCTGACCCAGGGAAAATCTTGGGTTAACTTTGACTGGCATAGTAATCAGGAGAATCTTAGTAGCGATTCAACTAACCCAGACAAAAGTCTTGGAACCTCTTCCACTGGAATGGTAATCAGAGAGACCTTAGTGTCGACCTGTCTGATCCAGAGAAGATCTTGTGAGGACATCTTTCTAAGGAAAATCCTGGAATAGCCATTTGTTAGACGTAGCTTGTTGATTTGATCTTTTCCCTGAAAGGTAAAGAGTTAGTCGTATGCAATGTCATGATGTATGAAATGAATTTTGATGATGTTCTCAAAATAAATGAGATTCTATTGTATGCAATATGTATGTGCATGCCATGATGTATAAATATGAGATGCTATTAAGGTATTTCTTAGTCGAGGGAAATAAATCCCGGACTGATGCTGAAAAGTATTAGGGAGCCGAGTTCTTCATTTCTGGTGGGGACGGTGAATGGAGATGACTATGATGTGGATTTACTCTTTTTTTGTGAATATTCTTCCAGGGAGAGACTCTGCTTGAGAATAAACTCTACAGGGGAATAACTCTGTTTGAGAGAGGAGATGCTTTTCCGATTCAGAGAAATAAACTCCACTGGAGGATGGACTTCCGTAGCTGGAGGAATAAACTCTGTTGGGGATTGAGCTTCTGCATCCAGAGAAATAAACTCTGCCTGGGAGGAGGTTCCACAGTCATAGAAATAAACTCTGCTCGGGAGAAAGCTTTATAAACCGTTTGCGGTTATAAAATCTCGGCTGGGGAATACAGATTTCAGTTCTTTGAAGGAACTTTGCTGGAGAAAGTGACTCTTGTTTGAGGAAGCAGAGATCAAAACTTATGGTTGCCTATACTCTATGGGGAGTGTAGATGTCAAGGGGTTGTATGCTAAGGATATGGCGATGACTTCGCATCAAGACGTTTCTGCCCCTATACCTGCTGGAAGGAGTAACTGTCAGAATTACAAATTGTTTTTTAGAATTTGCCCTGTTCCTTAAGTCATGAGCAACTTTCCTTCGGTTTCTTATGCAAATATTTGTGAATAGAAATCATATTCAAATGTATATGTCAAGAATAAGTCATTGGACGTTTTTGAAAAACAAAACAAAAAAAAGAAAAATGAATAGTTTTTGTGTAGAAATGACTTGTATTGATTTTTAAGTTGGCCTATAACAGGCATTTTTGTACAAGGAGGCGGGTGCTCTAGTAAGAGAACGCCACCGTGAAAATGAAAGCTATACAGTATTGTGTACAAAGAGAAGAAAATTGCCATGTATTGCCACTATGTCTTCGAGCATCTCATCACTTTGCTACTTGTCTGAAGCTGACTGGATTGATCAATGCCGTTTGAGCTTGATAGTTGATACTGAAGTCTGGTCGCAGGGTGATCCAATAGGACATAGACATACGCCTTAAATCCCTAACTTTTGCTCAGACCACCCTTTCGGGTTTTCAGTCCACCAGGATACCCTTTTTTCCCAAGCTGCCTTTTCAAGTTTTCGGCTTGCCGGGTGTACATATATTTTTTTGTTTTCATCCCTAATTTTTGCTCGAACCCTTTTGGCTCGCCGGGAAGCCCTTATTTTTGCCTAGGCCAGTCAACCTAGCGGGTCTTATTTATGCGTAGTATCTTTTCACTATGTCCGCATTGACAGGGTGAGGAAGGTTGTCCTCGTCCATGGTGGTCAGAATCATGGCTCCACCAAAAAATATACTTTTGATCACAAATGGTCCTTCGTATGTGGGAGTCCATTTGCCCCTGGGATCACCTTACGGCAGTATGATGCGCTTGATCACTAGATCCCCGACTTGATATACTTGGCGTCTGACCTTTTTGTTGAAAGCCTTGATCATCTGTTTTTGATACATTTGACCATGATAAACAGCAGTAAGTCTCTTTTCATCAATCAGATTCAATTGATCAAGTCGAGTTTGGATCTAATCATCTTCATTCAGACTTGTATCCTTCATGATTCTCAAAGAAGGGATCTGAACCTCAATAGGCAGGACAACCTCCATATCATATACCAGAGAGTAGGGTGTCGCCCCTGTCGATGTTCGTGCTGAGGTGTGTTAACCATGAAGAGCAAATGGTAACATCTCATGCCAGTCTTTGTATGTCACCGTCATCTTCTGTACAATTTTATTAATGTTCTTGTTAGCAGGCTCCACAATGACATTCATCTTTGGTCGGTAAGGGGAAGAATTATGATGCTGGATCTTGAACTGTTTACAGAGTTTGGTGATCATCATATTATTGATATTCATACCATTGTCAATGATGATTCTCTTTGGCACACAATACCGATAGACCAGGTTATCCTTGATAAATGGCGCCACTACGTTCTTGGTAACGGTAGAAAAAGAGGCAGCTTCCACCCACTTCGTGAAGTAATCAATGGCCACTAGGATGAAGCGATGCCCATTGGAAGTGGTAGGTCTAATCTCTCCAATCATGGCAATTCCACATATTGCAAAGGGCCAAGGAGCCGTCAAGACGTTCAAAGGAACCAGAGGTACATGCACCTTATCAGCATAGATCTGGCATTTGTGACAAGTTCGGTAATGCTGATAACAATCTGCTTCCATAGTGGACCAATAGTATCCTGCCCGTAGGATCTTTTAGCCATGGTATGTCCACTCGAATGGGTTCCGAATGTACCTTCATGTAGATCTATCATAATCCTCTATGCTTCACTTTTGTCTATGCACCAAAGTAAAGTAGAGTCATGGTTGCGCTTGTGGAGGATTCCATTACTGAGAAAGAACTTTGCGGCGAACCTTCTCAAAAACTTTTTATCATTGATAGATGCCCCCTCGGGATACTCTTGAGCCTCGATATATCTCTTTACTTCATAGAACCAAGGTTTGTCTGCTACTCCTTCAGCGTCGATCTCATAGCAATATGTCGGTTCATCCAAACTTTCAATAGTGATCCGAGGGGCCTCGTTATCCCACCTTACCTTGAACGTAGATGACATGGTAGCTAGCGCGTCCGCTAACTGATTCTCTTCTCGTGGAAAATGTTCAAAGGTTACCTCCTTAAAGTGTGGAAGCAATGTCAGCACGTTCTCTTTGTACGGGATGAGATTCGGGTGCTTTGTATCCCACTCTCCTTTGATATGACTTATCACTAAGGCCGAATCTCTAAAAACGCTCAAGAAATTGATTCTCAGGTCAATAGCATCTTTAAGACCCATGATGCATGCTTCATACTCCTCCATATTGTTGGTACAGTTGAAACATAATCTGGAGGTAAAAGGAGTATGTCAGCCTTCAGGAGATATAATATCAGCAATAATGCCATTACTAAGTGAGTTCGAGGCTCTGTCAAAAACCATAGTCCATCGGGATCCATCTTCAGGTCCTTCATCCGATCCAGGTTCTTCAAAGTCAGTCACTAGCATAATATTCTCGTCCGGGAACTCAAAATTCATGGACTGGTAGCCATCAACGGCCTGATGATCCAAATGATCAGCTAATACACTTCCCTTGATTGCTTTCTGGGTCGTGTATTGGATATCGTATTCGGTTAAGATCATCTGCCATCTTGCTATTCTTTTGGAGAGAGCGGGCTTCTCGAAGATGTACTTGATCGGATCCATCTTAGATATCAGCAAAGTAGTGTGGGTTAACATATACTGTCTTAGTCGGCGAGCAGCCCATGCCAAAGCGCATCAAGTTTTCTCGAGCAGTGAATATCTTGTCTCACAGTCAGTAAACTTTTTGCTAAGGTAGTATATTTCATGCTCTTTTCGACCAGACTCGTCATGCTGCCCCAGCACACACCCCATTGAATTGTCTAACACTGTTAAGTACATTATCAAAGGTCTTCCTTCAATCGGAGGCATCATAATTGGTGGTTCTTGAAGGTATTCCTTGATTCTTTCGAAGGCAGTCTGACATTCATCGTTCCATTTTAACAATTGATCTTTCTTCAGGAGCTTGAAGATTGGCTCACAATTAGCAGTTAAATGGGAAATGAACCTTGCAATGTAATTTAGGTGTCCCAAAAAGCCTCTGACCTCCTTCTCAGTGCGAGGAGCCGACATCTCTTATATAGCCTTTACTTTTGCAGGGTCTACCTGAATTCCCTTGTCACTGACAATGAAACCTAGTAGTTTGCCAGACCATATCCCGAATGTGCACTTGTTCGGATCCAACCTCAGCTTGTATGTCTTCAACCTATCAAACAACTTTTGTAGATGATCAAGGTGATCTTCCTCAATTTGAGACCTGGATATCATGTCATCCACGTATACCTCTATCTCATGGTGAATCATGTCATGAAATAAGGCGACCATGGCTCGCTGGTAGGTTTCCCCGACATTCTTTTATCCAAACGACATCACTTTGTAGTAGAAAGTGCCCCATTGAGTAACGAAGGTTATCTTCTCCATATCTTCGGGTTCCATCTTCTCCATATCTTCGGGTGCCATCATACTTGGCAAAGGTAGGGATTTTGAACTTTGGTGGGATGACTACTCCGGAAACTAATCCTAACTCTTCAAAGTCCAGGCCAGGTATCCGCTGAATCTCCATAACATTGAGGCGATCCTCCAATTATTTTTATTTATCATCAGCGGGAGGATATTATTCCTCAGAGTAGTTAGCTTCATCTTCAATAGTCCCCGGGATGTTATCTTCTTCATGATTATTCCCCTCAGTTGATGGAGTTGAGAGATCTAGAGCTCTCTTGACTGGTCCTCTAAGTCTTCTTCCCAAATTCAGGACACCTACTGAATTCTTTGTCTTTTTCTTCTTTTCTTTAAGAATGAGAGCCTTCAGGTCCTCTTACCCCTTAGCCATAGCCAAGAACATTTGTTGGAATTTGGAATTTTGTGCTTGAAGATCCTTCACGGTTTGTTCCATATCCATCTTACTGAAATAAATAGTATGAAGATAAGGAGACCTATTAGGGGAGAAACCTGTCATGATATAATGCATGGTATGTGGATGCATGTTTTCAAGGATCTCGCGGGTAAACACAAGAAAATGTTAGAAGTTGAATTTTGATCAACAACTTTTATTAGAGAACTTTGTATTGGTGGATGTCCTTCTCCGAGAATCAAGCTCGCCATGTCAAGTGGGTCATAGCCCTTGACTCAAGTTATCATGCTTTGGTCTTTGACGGCGTTTGATTAGAGGATGAATCCTTTTGTCCCTTTGATAGGCGTCTGATTCAACATGACCCTGCATCATAGGCCCTTGAGATACTTGAAATGGTTATAATGCAATGGTATGATGTCATGATGTTGTGTACAAGTGTGAAAAGCAAGCAAGTTTGTTATGTACAAATAGTCATATACACACAAAGCAGACAAGTCCTTAGGTTTAAGCTTGCATGGAGTTTGTAGGTAAGTACCCTATTGAAGTTTAGTTGGCTCAACTTGTCCTAGTAATAGTAACCGGGTTCTAGGGGATCTTAATATCACTGATCTTTCTTCATCGGACATTGTTTCAGCGCAAGCTTAATGGTGACCAAAATATCTCGAAAGTCCAATCTCAATGAGCGCAGCAGCGAATATCAAACAATCTTTGGTCGGAACAAAAGTCAGATATCTCACTACTTCCTAATGACCAAGTTGTTCAATTAAGGTTCTAAGGTCAGTTAGTGCTTCATGACATCGCTTAGGCCGCGTATTCTTCTTGACTGTCTCAAGGGCTACCGGTACCAACAAATGCGTCACACTAACGTAGCTATCACTTCAACCATGTCGGTATATGCCGCACAACCCCCATGATTTATTGCTACTTACCTAAAAGGTTCCCCAGATCCGGGTAGAGGATCAAAACAAGTCCAAACAAGGAACCATAATGTAAAGCAAGCCAGTCAAACAAGGAAAGCAATTAAAGGTGATCTAGCCCTAAGGTAACCCCACTTTTAAGTAAATTTCCCAGCAGAGTCGCCAGTTATGTAATACGGTGGGAGATATGACTTAGGTGTTTTGCGTTTGATCGCATTAGTTAGGGATAGCAAGAGTCTCCACCGACTTTTCTTTTATCCAATAAGGAAAGGGGGAAAAACTACAGGAAAGACCTTTGAGATTATTTTTCTTGAGTCGGGGGGTAGGTTATGAAAAGGGAAGGTGCTAACACCCTTTTCATCCGTAGTTATCTACGAGCTCTTAGTTTCTTCCTAGATCACTTGCTTTTGTTTGAAAATGTGCTTGTGATGTGGGTTTGAAAGTTTTTGAAAATGTCTTTGTAATGGTTATCATTTCTATAAGAACCCGTACAAAGTGTTTGTTTTGAAAATAGTTCAAAGAGGTGTTTGTGGAATGTGCTTTTGAAAATGATTTTGAAAAGTGTCTTTGTAATGATTCCCATTTCTATAAGAATGTGTACAAAGAGCTTTGTCTTTTGAAAATGTTTCAAACGAAAGTGTTTGGTGTATAAAATGTTTTTGTTGTGAGCAAGCGAGCAACTAGGAGCATCCTACCTACTCAAAAGGTCTAATGTTCCTTTCTTCCTCCTTTAGATGTTGCAATCTTACCATTGATTTGGTAAGAAGCCCCGTCATTGGATGTGAAGGGACGGGCGTGGGACGTTTGTATAGTCATAGAAGGCAACCTATGGGATGTTTTTAGCAATGCCGTTTAGGGACTAGATCGTTTACCGAAGGCAACATTGTGGGTCATCGAGGGACTACGATCTTTTATCAAGGGTCTTTTCTAAAACGCCCATGTTCGAGGGACATGACTATTTTTCCGAGGCAACAAGTGAGATTACCCTAGGGGTGCATGTGTGAATAATGTGTTTAATTTGAATGCATTTAGTCTTTGATTTTTTAGGTTGTCTACTTGTTGGTTTTATCTTGCCATACATCCTAATTATTAACATTTGTACAAAAGCAATAAAAAAATGTAGAAAAATTAATCCTACACTATTACAACCATATTGAATAGAAAGAAAATATAAAGATAAAATGAAAAATAAAAGAAAGAAAAATGAATGCTTCGATCTAGGCAGAAAAACCCTTCGATTCCTCCTTTCCTGGCTTCCTTCGATATGGCCCTAGAGTCAGTGAGGTCACACCTTTCGATTTGGGCTTATCCTGAAGCATGAGATACAACCTTCGATTCTGCCTCTCTTCTTCCTTCGACTGGGGCCTCGAATCAGCATGAGGTGTAGCCTGACTTTCTAATTCCTTCGATTGGGGCCTGGAAGTCAGTGTGGCCATCCTTCTGGCTGCCTCTTTCATTTGGACCTGGAAGTCAGTGTGGAAGCCTAAGGCTTCATTTCATATTTCCTTCCTCCTGTTTCTTTCCTTTGGGATTTTAAGTAGCAACATGGCCTGAGGCTATGATAGCATTGTCTCATGGCCAGGTTAGTTCTTAAAGCATGATTAATAAACAAAGAGAATAAGCCATAAGAGTATCAATGAAAACAAATTGAAAAGGTGGAAACGAAAAGATGAAAAATTTTATGTACATGTTTAAACGAAAGGAAAGATTATTCACATGTTATACTAGACACGAAGGGTTCAAGGTCAAGAGTGGCTTACCTTGCTTAAGGCTGGGGTATGTGAGCTGGATCTTGAGAGGCTGCCCTGAGTGCTTCTGGATTCGAAGGGAGGAAACGGGGGTTATGCCTTTAGTACTTGATTCGAAGGTCAGGAGATGTGAAGAATGGTTTCGGATTCAAAAGAGAAAAAGAAAACAAATGTTATGTTTCTTTAGATTCGAAGGGCCAAGGAAACAGGTGTGATGTTTCTTCTGGATTCGAAGGTTCAAGGAAACAAATGTTGTGTTTCTTCTGGATTATGGGTTTGATTATGTGTTTAAGTGTTTGAGAGTGTTTGATGGTTTTTTCTCCACGCCCCAAGTCTTTGGATGTGTTGTCCAGCCCCTTTTAGATGTTATGAAGCCTCTTATTTATAGGTGAATGTAGCTGAGGTTTTGGAGGGAAAACAAACAATTTGAACAAATTGAGTAAACTACTTTTTGTGGCTTTCGAGGGACAGTGTTCGTATGCCATTTTGGTGCAAGAATGAGGCAGTGTTTCAGAACTGCTGTGCAGCAGTTTTGGAGCGTTATGGCCAATGTACCAGGCCTAAACTTGGCAGAAAGCGTCTTTTGAATATTTCATATTTCATTTTGACCTCCTTCGACCAGATTCTCCTTCAAACAATATTATTTGATTTTCACCCAACAAGTGTCTTTCGAATGGGTCACTTTTATGCATCGTTCGAAGGAGCCAAATGTGTGCCCCTTTAACGGGTCACCAAAGTATGCCTTAAGGGGGTCTTATAAGTCCTTCAAATGGACCATGATATTCTTCGAATAGGCTACTAAGGTATATCCTTCGACGGGGACTCCTATGTATGCCCTTCAAATCCACCAATACATGTCTTTTGAAGGGGGGGGGGGGCACCAACCATGTGTGTTGAAGGTTGTCAAGGGTGGAATTGAAGCATACAAAAGGGAAATGTTGTCCAGTCGAAGCTAGTATAAACATAGCCAATGCCCTGTCGAAGCCTGCATGTAGGAGGTCACCACTTTGCAAGCATACAAGAATCCATTGCTCAAACTAAGGTTTGCATGAAGAGTCAATGCCCTGTCGAAGCCTGCATGTAGGGGGTCACTGCTTTGTGACTCAAGGAAAACATGTAAGGGGCCAATGATGCAATCGAAGCTTGCGTGCACGAGGCTTTTCCTCTTTGAATCGAAGAAGGCTATAGGAGGCTCTTTGCCTTGTGCCTGCTGGCCTGGTGGGAGCCTCTTGCATGCAAGAAGGAATCCATGGCTCAATTGAAGGCTGCATGCAGCCAGCCATTAACTAGTGACTCAAAGCAAGCATGGCGAAAATTATTTGTCTAATCAACATAGGCATGCAAGCATCAAATATCCAATCGAAGCAGGTATGTAGGCCACCATTACATTGTGAACCATGTGAGGCCAAAGATGCAATCGAGGGTTTCATGCAGGAAACTCATGCCTTGTGAATCAAAGCCAGCATGTTAGAGGCCAACTCCCAATCGAAGGATGAAATCCAAGCTTGCATCGAAAGAGGCCAGAAATCCAATCGAAGGATGTGGATTCGAAGCAAACTTTTGTCTTGTCGAAAGGCACATTAACATCTTCAATTTTTTTTCATTTTTCTCTTTTCCTTTAAATAGGTGTTTGTAATCACACATGTGAGAGAAATATTGAGAAAATGAGAGGGAAAATTTTGGGGTACAACAGCTGCCCCTGTTCAATCTTCTTAATCTTGAAGAGTTAGATTGGCGAGTTCGCCATTTGTGACTTGAAGGTGGAAGATGATTGAACACTAGAGTGCCCAGAAATTTGCACTCGATGATATGGTGATTAATTATGTAGGGAATAGGCTTAAAGATTCCATTTGGAGAGATGATGGAGAGTTGTCGGAGATGGGCTTATAGATGCCACCCAAAAGTGATTGTTGATAGAAATTAGACTATGTCTAAATTTGACTTCAACTGGAAAATAATCAGAATAAATATTTGGTTGATTTAAGCTGAACCAAAAGAAGTGTCTACCGGGACGGAATCAGGATAAGCCATTGATTAATTTAAACTGAACCAGCAGAGGTCTTGAATATTCTTTAACTGGAAATAAATCAGAATAAATCTTTGGAGCGATTTATTTGAACCAGAGAAAGTGTCTACCGGAAAGGAATCAGGATAAACCAATGATTAATTTAAACTAAACCAACAGAGGTTTGAAGGCAGTGTTTATCATGTAGATAATCACCCTGTTTTGTTTCGAGAATTGATCTACAATCAATTTGTTCACATATATTTATCCTGTCTGGTTTCAGGTATTAAGCTTGATGGTGATAGATGGTGAAGGAATCCTGGATGATTACTACTCCAAAAGGTAATGAAGGAACCTTGGACGATTACTACCTCAGCAGATAATGAAGGAATCTTAGACGATTACTACCTCAAAAGGTAATGAAGGAACCTTTGACGATTACTACCTCAACAGATAATGAAGGAATCTTGGACGAATACTACCTCAACAGATAATGAAGGAATCTTGGACGATTACTACCTCAATAGATGATGAAGAAATCTTGGACGATTACTACCTCAGCAGATAATGAAGGAATCTTGGATGATTACTACCTCAGCAGATGATGAAGGAATCTTGGATGATTACTACCTCAGCAGATGATGAAGGAAGCTGGACGATTACTACCTCAAGATAATGATGGAATCTTGGATGATTACTACCTCAAAAGGTAATGAAGGAATCTTGGACGATTACTACCTCAGCAGATGATGAAGGAATCTGGGACGATTATGAAGGGGTGAAAAACACAAGAAGGGGGGGGTTGAATTGTAAAACTGGAATCTTAAAGCAAATGACAAGGTATTTTTATCCTGGTTCGTTTGATCTCAAACTACTCCAGTCCACCCGTCAAGGTGATTTCGCCTCTCTCCAACGAGGTCTTAATTCACTATATTCAACTGAATACAAATCTGCTTTAACAACTGCTAAAGCCTTCTTGATTCAAACCACAATCCGGTTTGTCAAGGCAACACTTTCTTACAAAGGTGTAAAATAATGTGTGTGAATGTTTTCTACAAAACTATATCACAACTGTGATGTTTACACAAATGAAGCTTAGAAACTTAGAATGCTAAACACTAATGGAGTATCAGAGTTTGTTGGTTTAGCAAAACTGGTAGATGAAGATTATTGTTCAGCTTTGTGCGTGTAGAGAGTTTGGAAGCATTAGCCGTGATAATCTTCGAAGCTTGGTTTATATAGCATTTGAGAAGATGAACGTTGAAGCAAATATTCTTGATTCAATGCTAATAACAAGCTTTCCTTTTTGAGCAGATCTTGTCTGGAATGAGGCCGTTGGAATTGATTAGCGTTCAATGCACAGTACCGTTGCTTCTTCAATGCACGATCTGGCTTGGCTCATTCTGATTCTGCTTCGCTGCTGATGAACTATTTGATTCTGTATCAGAGTGTTTTACGCGCAGTTCTGTTCATCAAGCTTCAGCATGTGCAAGCGTTGATCATCTGATCTTGACGTTCTGATTCAGCAACTTCTGATGCTGGTGTATGAAAACATATTCTGATGCTGAGAACGTGATCTTGCTTATTTTAATCAGCATATCTGCAAGTCAGAGCATAGTAATTTTAGGCAGCATATAATTCAAACATGAAATATTTAAATACTATATCTTTTCACTTTGTTATCATCAAAACTCAAATATAGGGTACTAGATTCAAACATTGTTCTAACAATCTCCCCCTTTTTGATGATGACAAAAACCAGATATTTTAAATGAAAAAATAACGTGAAAAGGTATCAGAGCTATGTATCAGAAATAAGAACATAAGGAGAAATCAGAGTTAAGAGATACTCCCCCTGAGTTTGTTACTTCCCTTTGATATGCGTGTTCTTCAGAGTCAGATCTTTTTCTATCTTTGAGCATCAGATTATAGGTCTTTGACTTATCAGAGAGCAGAGCTTCAGAGCTTTTCCTGTCAGAGCTTTGCTTCGGATCAGAGTGTTAGGACGATCAGAGCTTCATATATCAGAACTTCATATTTGATCAGAGCAACATGAGCTTCTACATTTTGATCAGAGCTTCTAGTTCTTAGTCTTCATAGTTCTAAAAGATAATGAAGGAATCTTGAACGATTACTACCTCAACAGATAATGAAGGAATCTTGGACGATTACTACCTCAGTAGATGATGGAGGAATCTGGGATGATTACTACCTCAAGATAATGAAGGAATCTTGGATGATTGCTACTCCAAAAGATAATGAAGGAATCTAAGCTTGATTTTGTCTTGGAGAAGTTTACAGATGATTAATGACACTTATCTGTTGATCTTTTCTTGAAAAGGTAAAGAGTTAGTTGTATGCAATGTCATGATGTATGAAATGCATGGTGTTGTACCCCAAAATTTGCCCTCCCATATTCTTCAAAGATTTGCCAAGTCAAAGCTTCAAAATTCCCCAAGGGCTATTCGTTATTTTCTGGAAAGGGACCTTTTAGAACGCTTGCAAAACCGTTGCTTATTGCCTTTGTATTTCAAAAAAAAAACACAACGAAGAAGATGGTTCGGTGGCATAAGCTGATTGGTTAATTCAAAAGTTCGCGCGGAAAATAGAAGCACTAACGCGTTTTGTTTTATTATGTTTATTAACTATATTATTTACAGATAGATAAGATGGCTCCACTGGCAAGCATAGTGACTGGTAAACCAAAGGACCTGGGTTCGAGCCCCAGGTCCTCACCTCCTTTCACATTATTTTTCAATTAATAATTATATGCAGTTTCAGCCTAAAGGACACACCATACGCTCCTCCATCAAGCCGTCCATACGTTCAACATCATCAATCCAAGGGCGTAGAGTTGAGGAACATGATGCACCCTAGTCAACGCGTGTACACGCGTCCTGAAAAGTCAAAGAGGCCAGCAATTTAATTGGGCCAGATTTCTAAAAGACTAACCTCCTATTTGGGGTCTGAACCCCCTAGGTTTGCCAACTTTTTTTACTTTCTTTACTTTTTATTATTTATACTTTCTTTTAATTATTGTTTTACTAATTAATTTAATATTTTCATAAAATATAAAAAAAACACATAAAAATCAGAAAAGAGAAAAATAATAAAAAAAAAATTTTAATTACTTTTGTAAATAAATTGCATATAATTAAATTTAGTTATTAAATTAGGGTTAAATATAATATTTTCATAATAAAAATCTAAAAATATAGAATTAGGGTCTTAATTAAATTTTCATTCCTTTTTCTTTTTCTCCCATGATAATTAAATAATTAAATATTTATTTTTATAATTAAATTGCATGTAAAATAATTAGGTTTAATTTTAGGTTAAAATTCGATCTTTTCTTAATAAATTAAAAGCAATTAGAATTAGGTTTAATTTTAGTTAATTCTTTAAAATCATAAAATACCAAAAATACCAAAATAATTTCTTTTCTCCTTTTTTTAATTAATTAATCAATTTCATCATTTAACTTAATTTTGCAAAAAGGGTCCAACGCCCTCGTTTAATTCTCATTTAATTCACGCATTTATCTTATTTCTTTTAATATTTATGTATCTCTCCCGAAGCCTTGTAATTAATCTGTCGCGCTTTTAATTCTTTACCTTTATTTCTCTATTTTCTGTCAAATCGGGTTCTGGAAATTTTGGCGATGTGGACCCGCGCCTTTTGTAATAGTTTAGGAACTTTATATTTCTCGCAATTTTTAACTATTAATAATGACATGCAAGAATGAATGATAAAATAAAAACAAACGCATAGATCACTTTGACAAAAGACAAAAATAAATGAAAACGACACACAAATCACACACCACCCCTAGGGTACGCCTCACTGTTGCCTTGCCTCGAAAGGTGATCGTCGAGTAGAGGATGTCTTAGTAAGTCCTCATGATCCGGGAACCTGGCATGAGGGTAGCTTCTAAGGTGTCTTCCCATTGCTCTGGTGATCACCATGTCCCGAACCTCGAATTGACCCGAACACCTCCAACGGTGGTGCTACCTACCTCTCAATGGTGGGATGTCACTACTTTAAAGGACATTTACACAGACGAATTCCTTAGGGTAGGTAGACGACTCGTGGATACTTGCTCTAATTCAAAACAAAACAAATCAAAAATACTTTTCACACCGACACCTTTTCAAAAAGCTTTCGAAAGCAATTTTTCAAGCACTCTTGAGGACCGATACAAGAGTCGAACTGGAATTTTCAAAGAAACTTTTTAAAGCCCACAGTTGAAAAGCAAACAAACCATTTTTGAAAACACAATGAGCAAGTATCTAAGAGCCCATGGATAACCATGGATAGAAAGGGTGCTAACACCTTCCCTTTCTATAATCTACCTCCCGAACCGAGAGCAATCTCTTTAAGGAATTTTTCTGTGCTTTTGTCCTTTCCATTTGGAGAAAATAAAAGACGGTGGCGACTCTTGCTTACCGCGACATTTCGTGAACCAGCGTTAAACAGTCAGTTCCAGATCCACCGATCACAGAACTGGCGACTCTGCTGGGGAGTATCTTATAAAGTGAGGTGTACCTTAGGGCTAGTTCATAACTGTGTTTTCAATTGTCTTCCTTGTGTGCTTTAAATTGTGGGTTGCTTGGGAGTTCTATAGATCCTAACCCGGATCTGGGGATACCTTCTTAGAAAGTAGCAACAAGGCTGTGAGGGAACTGTGCGGGGTATACCGACATGGTTGAAACAGTCTGCTACGTTGATGTGGCACTTTGGTGTGTACCGGTAACCCTTGAGTTCAGTCAAGGAGAGTACGGGGCCTCCGCATGGTGTCATGAAGCATCAACTGACCTTAGGAACCTTAATTGAACCATCTTGGCCTCTTTAGGGTAGTGAGATAACTGACTTTGGTGCAGTCCGAGGTTGGTTGATACTCGATACTACACTCAATTGAGGGTTGTTTTCTTGGAATATTTCGGTCGCCAGTTCAGTGGCTAAATCGAAACGATGAACAATGAAAATAGTCCAGTGATATTGGGACCCTTAGAACCCGGTTACTTCTGATAGGACAGGTTGAGCCCACCAACTTCAAGAGGGTAATACCTAGACCTCATGCTGGCCTAAACTCTAAGGGTTTCTCTTGTGTGACTTGTGTGCCTTCGTACTTGACTATTTGCATGCTTGTTATCTGACACTTGAGTTTCTTGCAGGTTTTGTTTATAGTCCTTAACTGGGACTCATAACAAGGTTTACCAAGTTTCTTGTAGGGTTTGTTTTAGTCCTTAATGGGGACTCATGACAGGTTTTACCGAGTTTCTTGCAGGTTTCTGTTTATAGTCCTTAATAAGGGCTCATAACAGGGTTTATTCATATTACCCCATGCATCATGACATCATACCATTGCATACATCCTAACCCATTTCAAGGATCTCAAGGGCTTGTAATGCAGGTCATGATGAATCAAACATCTAGCAAGGGGCAAAGAGGATTTATTTTCCTCTAGCCAAAGTTGTCAGGGGCTATGACCCACTGGATATGGTGAGCCTCTGACCCTTAAAGAAGAATCCTCAACATGGGTTTCCTTCAATCAAAGCTACCAATTCCGATGCTAACAACTTTCTTGTTTACCCTGCGAGGTCCTTGAAAACATTGCATGCATATCATACATGTCATTGCATTGCAGGTATCCTTTTTACAGGTTGCTCACCCTCTCGCTGTTTATTTCAGCAATGGCTTCACAACAAGATAACCAGGGACCTTGTGCTCAAGAGACTCAGTCCAGGGAGATCTTCTTAAGCCTATCCAAGGGGCAGGAAGAGTTGAGGACACTCCTCATGGGGAATCTGATCAGAAAGAGTCCTGAAGATGACAAGGACGAACAGCTGAAACGTCTACAAGCTGAGGTAGACACATTGAAAACCCAGATGCTGGGGCAAAGGGTCCTCATTCAAGGTTTATCTCAGGAGCAAGGAGAGCTGAGAGCCATGATCAGCCAGCTTCACCAAGATATGAAGCAACCAGCCCAAATCAGGGACCAGGTCATAGAACGGCTTCCAAGAAGGCAAAGGCCGGGTCCAATGAATAGACCTCTCCAAGTTGCTACTACTTCCCAGGTCCAACAACGACCTCGCCCAGAACAACGGGCTGATCAGAGCAGGCCAGACAAGCCTAAAAGTCAGTTCACCGAACTCAACGTGTCACCGTCTCAAGCTTTATAACAATTGTTGAGGTTGAATCTGGTGACGGTAAGGGACCCTCCTAAGCGTCTCAATACAACCTCCCTAAAGTACAATCCTGAGGAAAGATGTGCATACCATTCTAACAGTCCAGGACATGACACCGACGACTGCTGGGCTTTGAAGAATAAGATTCAAGATCTGATTGATGAAAGAGCTGTGGATTTCACCCAGATGGGCCAGGCTGAATGCTCCTGCCATCCCTACAAGATGCACCAGTCGAAGTAATAAGCCCTGAGACTGGAAGACTGGTGTTTATTAGAATTTTCAAGTTGTAACTTTCTTTTAACTGTTCAAACATTTATTCATGATTAAACGTTGTTAGTTCATTAATGCATCGCATATGTCTGTTTTGAAGCAATATATTCGCATTCACTATATGCAAACTGTTTTCATATTTTTTCTGATGTTAACTCTTGATCTAAAAATTCTAAAGCCTCTTGAGGGAGGATGACGAAAACGATACCGCTATCTTTACAGTATGCTTTTGAACAGACCCCGCTGATGAGGTACAGGCATTATTTCAATCCCTAAACACTGGAGTTATAAGGATGATGATCCCTCGTCAACCCCTCTGAGCCAAAGAAGTAGGAGTTTTTCTTTTCGAAAATTAAAACCCTTAATCATAACCTGGGGCAGGGTAGTTCGCTCAGTTGATCCAAGTGCGCAACAAATGGCACCAAAGAGGTCCTTACGAAAAAAGACAGTGATGGTTCCGAACAATTGTAAAGACAGGCAGTCATTATCAAAAAATTCATAAATGAAAAGCCCAAAAAGTCAAAACCTATAAAGGGGACTTACGAAACTGGGGCATCCCGCTGACTGTAATTCCAAAAAGGAAACAACTCAGGCAAAAAAAACAGGGATAACAAAATCAAAAAGAAAGAGGTCTTATAAACCCTCAACAAAAAGGAATGACTGCCTATTCAAAATAAGTTATCAACATCCGAACCATCACTGGAACATCAGAGCAAAGACTCAAACAAGGTCTAACGTATGATCAACTGAGTTTAGGTTTGGAGAACATCACGAAGAGCGGGTGGGTACAAATAAAATTTGAGCCTTTATCCTTTGTTTCTTAAACCGTGAACCAGGCCACGTTATAACCCTTAAAAGTCCTAGCTGAAGCATGGGTTAGTTCGAAAGCATACTGTTACGAAAGGTATCCTGACTCCTTAAGGCCTACGGTAAAATACGGAGTTTACATCACGTTTTACAAACATTCATTTATTTTATGAAAAAAGAATGCATTTTCAAAATCTTCAAGACAGACATAGGCTTTGCATTTTTAACATAACTTTGTTTGCATATGACTTTTTGTTTGAACAGCATAGAAGTTCGCACGATGAATGCCTGATGAACAAAAGCACTTCCAATCAAGGGGCGGACATGACCATGGTCCATTATCTGGGGCAGTCCAATCAAGATTCGGAGAATCTCTCAAAAGGCCAAATAGCCTGGGGCAAATCTCCACCTGAGTCACTTAGGGCATTTCAACAACGAATCTGGCCTGATCAAACACCTTCTGGTGGCATGGCAAAACACTTCTAACAGGGGCAACTCCCTACATCCAGAGAGCACGGACATAGTCGGAAAAAATACTACGCATAATCAAAGACCCGCTAGGTCGACGTACCTAGGCAAAAATAAGGGTTTCCCGGCGAACCAAAAGGGTTCGGGAAAAATGAAGGGGTGAAATGAAAAAAATCTGTACACCCGGCAAGTCAAAAACCTGAAAAGGCGGCTTGGGCAAAAATGGGTATCCCGGTGGACTGAAAACCCGAAAGGGCGGTCCAGGCAAAAGTTAGGGATCAAAGCGTACGACTATGTCCTGTTATCTTGTCACCTGTCTACCAGAAGAAGGGCTGTCCATCAACAACTATCAGCACCTCACAGGTCTTCTTCTCCAACCTCCGAAACAGGGGCAATAAAGAGTTGTCTCAGCAATCTAATTGTTCTGTCCTCCAAGGTATCAAGGTGAGCTCAGCTGGAAAAAATAACCAGATATCCTAATTCCCCAGAGAGTAAGTCAGCAGTCAGTACACTCTCTCCAAGCTATACTATCAAATCTTAAGGAAGTTGAGTATCCTCCAGCAGATCTCAACATTCCCCAGCAGCATATGTATTCTTAACAAGCATCCCCGGTAGTCTTGGTCTAAAGATTGTTCCCCGGAGGCATACCAACATTCAAAGGAATCACTTTCCCCGCAGTTCAAAACTTCCCCATGAGAGACCAATCTAGTTCCCCAGGAAGGTTGGAATCCATCTCCCCAAGCAATAAGCTTATCCCCAGTAGATTCTGGAAGCTTATCCTTGCAGAACACGAACGCGTCGCCCGGCTTTATTTAAAGAGTTATTTCCCTAACAGGATATAACTGGGTTATCCTCAGCCAAAAGCCACGGAAAGATCGTCGTCGACGGAATCTTCTTATCCCCAGCGAAGTCCAATCAACACTTCCAACACAGCAAAAATATCCCCAGCAAGTTATTATCAACAACTCAACAAAGTATCTCTCTCCCCACAGAGTATTGCTCCCCAGCAAGATCGTCAGAGTACTTTTCTCCCCGCAGAATATTCCATTCACCAAGTTTATTCCCCAACGGAGTTATCTTCTCCCATCGGTATTCTTGCAACTATCATCCCCAGCGGAAGCAAAATCTATTCTTCAACATCAGCCCAGGATATGACTTCCCGGCACCCGTCAATGATTTATTTTCCTAGACGAAAACATACATTCCTAAACATCACATAAATCATTATAGAATGCATAGACGCATCATACAAATCTCATTTATGTTGAGAACATCATTGCTTGGTCCATATCATGCATTGCATATGACTGACCTCTACCTTTCAGGAAAGATTCAGCTAAATTCTCAATCATCTTTCAAGACCTAGACCGGTTCAGTTAATCGACTCCAAAGATTTCTTATCCAGTCCAAGGCCTTCTCTAGTCCAGCTAAATCGACCCCAAACAGATTTTTTTGATGAAGACTCAGTAGAAGTTATTCAGGTTTTTCTCAAACGTCCGCTGTTGAGATTATAATTTCTTATGGTTCTCTCCCCAACGGTGCGGAGATGATAATTCCAACCTAGGTTTTTCTCAAACGTCCGCTTTTGAGATTATAATTTCCTTTGGTTCTCTCCCCAATGTTATGGAGATGATAATTCCATTTTAGGTTTTTCTCAAACGTCCGCTTTTGAGATTATAATTTCCTTTGGTTCTCTCCTCAATGTTGTGGAGATGATAATTCCATTTTAGGTTTTTCTCAAACGTCCGCTTTTGAGATTATAATTTCCTTTGGTTCTCTCTCCAATGTTGTGGAGATGATAATTCCATTTTAGGTTTTTCTCAAACGTCCGCTTTTGAGATTATAATTTCCTTTGGTTCTCTCCCCAATGTTGTGGAGATGATAATTCCATTTTAGGTTTTTCTCAAACGTCCGCTTTTGAGATTATAATTTCCTTTGGTTCTCTCCCCAATGTTGTGGAGATGATAATTCCATTTTAGGTTTTTCTCAAACGTCCGCTTTTGAGATTATAATTTCCTTTGGTTCTCTCCCCAATGTTGTGGAGATGATAATTCCATTTTAGGTTTTTCTCAAACGTCGGCTTTTGAGATTATAATTTCCTTTGGTTCTCTCCCCAATGTTGTTGAGATGATAATTCCATTTTAGGTTTTTCTCAAATGTCCGCTTTTGAGATTATAATTTCCTTTGGTTCTCTCCCCAATGTTGTGGAGATGATAATTCCATTTTAGGTTTTTCTCAAACGTCCGCTTTTGAGATTATAATTTCCTTTGGTTCTCTCCCCAATGTTGTGGAGATGATAATTCCATTTCAGGTTTTTCTCAAACGCCCGCTTTTGAGATTATAATTTCCTATGGTTCTCTCCCCAACAGTGCGGAGATGATAATTCCAACCCAGGTTTTTCTCAAACGTCCGCTGTTGAGATTATAATTTCCTATGGTTCTCTCCCCAATGTTGTGGAGATGATAAATCCTACCCAGGTTTTTCTCAAACGTCCGCTGTTGAGATTATAATTGGATATGGTTCTCTTCCCGATCCTGCGGAGGTGGTAATCCCAAGATTTTGCTCAATGATTGCTGTTGAAGTTAAAGTCACCCAAGGTTCTCTCACCATTCATGCTGAGGTAGTAACCACCCCTGGTTCATTCATCACCGTTTGAAGCTCCAGTTCCAGCTCCTGTAACCAGTCAGGATACATCTATACCAAGCATCTGAAAACAGCTCCTGCAACATGTCAGATAATCATTTTCTGTTTTGCAGGTACGCAAGTTCTCGCTAAGGAATCTCTTACGTGATCAACATCCAGATGGAATCTATAAGCCCATCATCCTATCCATCAATCTCCAAATGGCATCTATAAGCCCATTCCCATCATCACACTGCTACTATATGAGCGCAAATTTCTGGGCACTTTAGTGTTCAATCATCTTCTACCCTCGGACTACGAAAGGCACGTCAGCCAATCTGCATCCTCAGGTCTAAGAAGATTGAACAGGGGCAACTTTTGTACCCCAAAATTTTCCCTCCCATATTCTTCAAAGATTTGCCAAGTCAAAGCTTCAAAATTCCCCAAGGGTTGCACAGTTCAAGGGCCTCTTAAGCAGTTAAAATTAGGGTTTGTGTTCTGATCAAGAAAATGAAGTTTCCAAAGGTCCAATCAAGTCTCACATGCCTACAAATATGGTCAAGCATCCTCATATCAAGTTTCAAGACTTTCAGCAAAAAACTGCACAGTCAAAACCCTAATTGCACTACAGTCAACTGTAGGGGCAAAATGGTCATTTGACAGTCAAAAGTTCAAATTTTTGATCAACATCTCATTTTGAAGCCACAAACATCATTTGATCAATGCTTGATCATGATTCTCAAAACTTGGCTCAAAAATCATCAAGATACAAAAGTTTCCTTATTTGGACAGTTGAAAAAGTCAACTGTAAATTGACCAGGGCATAACTTTCACATGGATTATCAGAAAAATTCCATCCAAAGCTAATTTTGAAGAGAAAGACATTTCCTACAACTCATCTTCATACTTCAAGTCCAAGAAATGCTCTCACAAAAAGTTATCAATTTCAACATTATAGGTCATTTTCAAAAGTCAACAAAAAGGGACTTTAAGTCAAAGGCCATAACTTGAGATTGGTAAATCAAAATGACATGGGACCAAAGACATTGGTTAGAGGACTCAAAGACCTTTCCAAAATGTCCAAGAACATGAGCAAAGCTTAAGAATGGAGCAAGTTATGCCTTGTGGAAGTTGAGAAATTTTTGGATATTTTGAAAAGTCAACATTGATTCAAATGACCTAAAATTGCTAATGGGCCTATTTTTCTTCCACAATTCATTATCCAAGGCATGTGCACGACCACTTGGCCCAAAGGGAAGTATTTCTTCATTTTTTATTCATTTATTTGAATTTTTATTAATAATAATTCATTTAAATTAATTAAATATATGAAAAATATAAAACCTAATGTTCCAAATCTTTTTGTGCACATAATATCTCTAATATTTCGTGCAAAGCAAATTAGGGAAGAATTAGGATGATTGGATATGATTGAGAGCTCAAATTGCATGAAAAAAGATTTGAAAGTTATGGCATAAAAAATCAAATATTCCTTCATCAATTCATGGATCTTTTGGATCAAATTCCTTGACCTAATTGTTCCACACATATATACAAAGCAAACCCTCATGCTTTTGCTCTCCAGGCTGCGCCATATCAAACTTGACTTTTTCACAAAAAAGTAAAATTCTGAAAACTTATTTGCAGGTCGTTTCAAGCCATAAAACTCATCCCATTGCCTTCCAAGGACATCCAGCAATCTTCCTGGATCAAAAACATCAATCATAACCCTTTGAATCACTGTACAGAAGTCCAAATTCTCTCACTTTTTTTTATAATCGTGCTTTACAATTTACGCATATTCATGGCAGTTTATTTGTAGATTCATGCTAAGCAATGTGTTCTAAAGCTAACCATGTACTTTGATTGGATTTTTATGCACTGTATGCGAATTCACCATGGATGCAGATTAGGGTTTTGCAAGCTTGAAATTGGGGGTTTCCAAACGCGGTAAAATCAGACCACCATAGTACCATGACTCAAATCAGCATGCTTAGACGATTATGAATCCACCCTCGCGCTCAATTTATGAGCATCCAAGAGCTATTCGTTATTTTCTGGAAAGGGACCTTTTAGAACGCTTGCAAAACCGTTGCTTATTGCCTTTGTATTTCAAAAAAAAAACACAACGAAGAAGATGGTTCGGTGGCATAAGCTGATTGGTTAATTCAAAAGTTCGCGCGGAAAATAGAAGCACTAACGCGTTTTGTTTTATTATGTTTATTAACTATATTATTTACAGATAGATAAGATGGCTCCACTGGCAAGCATAGTGACTGGTAAACCAAAGGACCTGGGTTCGAGCCCCAGGTCCTCACCTCCTTTCACATTATTTTTCAATTAATAATTATATGCAGTTTCAGCCTAAAGGACACACCATACGCTCCTCCATAAAGTCGTCCATACGTTCAACATCATCAATCCAAGGGCGTAGAGTTGAGGAACATGATGCACCCTAGTCAACGCGTGTACACGCGTCCTGAAAAGTCAAAGAGGCAAGCAATTTAATTGGGCCAGATTTCTAAAAGACTAACCTCCTATTTGGGGTCTGAACCCCCTAGGTTTGCCAACTTTTTTTACTTTCTTTACTTTTTATTATTTATACTTTCTTTTAATTATTGTTTTACTAATTAATTTAATATTTTCATAAAATATAAAAAAAACACATAAAAATCAGAAAAGAGAAAAATAATAAAAAAAAATTTTAATTACTTTTGTAAATAAATTGCATATAATTAAATTTAGTTATTAAATTAGGGTTAAATATAATATTTTCATAATAAAAATCTAAAAATATAGAATTAGGGTCTTAATTAAATTTTCATTCCTTTTTCTTTTTCTCCCATGATAATTAAATAATTAAATATTTATTTTTATAATTAAATTGCATGTAAAATAATTAGGTTTAATTTTAGGTTAAAATTCGATCTTTTCTTAATAAATTAAAAGCAATTAGAATTAGGTTTAATTTTAGTTAATTCTTTAAAATCATAAAATACCAAAAATACCAAAATAATTTCTTTTCTCCTTTTTTTAACTAATTAATCAATTTCATCATTTAACTTAATTTTGCAAAAAGGGTCCAACGCCCTCGTTTAATTCTCATTTAATTCACGCATTTATCTTATTTCTTTTAATATTTATGTATCTCTCCCGAAGCCTTGTAATTAATCTGTCGCGCTTTTAATTCTTTACCTTTATTTCTCTATTTTCTGTCAAATCGGGTTCTGGAAATTTTGGCGATGTGGACCCGCGCCTTTTGTAATAGTTTAGGAACTTTATATTTCTCGCAATTTTTAACTATTAATAATGACATGCAAGAATGAATGATAAAATAAAAACAAACGCATAGATCACTTTGACAAAAGACAAAAATAAATGAAAATGACACACAAATCACACACCACCCCTAGGGTACGCCTCACTGTTGCCTTGCCTCGAAAGGTGATCGTCGAGTAGAGGATGTCTTAGTAAGTCCTCATGATCCGGGAACCTGGCATGAGGGTAGCTTCTAAGGTGTCTTCCCATTGCTCTGGTGATCACCATGTCCCGAACCTCGAATTGACCCGAACACCTCCAACGGTGGTGCTACCTACCTCTCAATGGTGGGATGTCACTACTTTAAAGGACATTTACACAGACGAATTCCTTAGGGTAGGTAGACGACTCGTGGATACTTGCTCTAATTCAAAACAAAACAAATCAAAAATACTTTTCACACCGACACCTTTTCAAAAAGCTTTCGAAAGCAATTTTTCAAGCACTCTTGAGGACCGATACAAGAGTCGAACTGGAATTTTCAAAGAAACTTTTTAAAGCCCACAGTTGAAAAGCAAACAAACCATTTTTGAAAACACAATGAGCAAGTATCTAAGAGCCCATGGATAACCATGGATAGAAAGGGTGCTAACACCTTCCCTTTCTATAATCTACCTCCCGAACCGAGAGCAATCTCTTTAAGGAATTTTTCTGTGCTTTTGTCCTTTCCATTTGGAGAAAATAAAAGACGGTGGCGACTCTTGCTTACCGCGACATTTCGCGAACCAGCGTTAAACAGTCAGTTCCAGATCCACCGATCACACATGGTGTAATGAGGTTTCTCAAAATAAATGAGATTGTACTAATTGCATTTCATATACATATGTTGTGAATGTTGTTGAGATGTAACTTTGTCTTGGGAAATAACTCCTTGACAAATGTTGGGGAGCTTTAGGAAGTTAAACCCCAGACTGTTGTTGGGGATGAAGAGTATGCACCTCTCCAGACCTTGTTTTAGAATACTTCCGCTGGGGATTCCCGTTTTTGTTGTTTTATGGAGAAATGCACTGGGGGATGTTGATTTTTCTTGAGGAAAACTCTATGGAGAGTGTTGGTTCTTGCTTGGGTAAAAGAGTTTAGGAGTATTAGTTGTTTGTTGCTCTATTGGGGAGTTATCTCTTGATGGAAGAGAAAGAAAGTTAACAATTTGTCGGGGATAAAGAAATTAACTGTTATCTGGTTGTCTCCCAGGTTTTGCAGTAACTCATTGGGGTTGTAGAAAAGTCTACTGGGAAATAGGGGTTATTATCCCTTGATTTTGTAGTAGTCGGAGAAGCAAACTCAAGCTGGGGAATCTTTCTGTTTGTTGGGAAATAAACCATGCCGCCAATCTGTTAGAGAGGTGTTTTCTTTTGGTAGAACTCCTCGAGGGTTCTTGAGATCAACTCAGTTGGGGAGAAGTTTCCAGAGATTGAAATTCTGGCTGGGAGTTGCATGGATCCAACTTTGTGGGGACTCGACTGGGGGTCATCCTATGAAAAGAACTTTGTGGGAATTTGTCACTGCCCCAAATAACAAGTGTTGGTAGCACTTCCAAGAAATGTTTGCTTGACCGTATGTAACCCTTTACATGAATTTCAATGATCAAAGCCCCAAGCGACTCAAATGCAGATCTTCCCCTGGTATATTTAGCATTTCTTGAGAGATTTCTTGGAATCTTGACTTGATTGCCCTATATGTGTTGGATAGTGATCATTCTGATGCCCCCTTGCTTGTAGGAGACCTGTCATTGGAAGTGTCATCCCATTTGAAGTGATTTTGTCCACTTAGAGAGCTTTCGTTCGTTGGATATTCGTCGTGTTAATTTCTCCGCTGTCAAACAATTAGCCATATGCAAACAACGATATTCAAATAATGTAAAGTTTATGCTTGTCTTAAATTTTTGAAAATGCGTTTTAGCAGATAAAAGAATTTTGTAAGAATATGAATTCAACTCAGAATTTGGAGTAACGCCTTACAGAAGTCAGGATACCTTTTGTAACAGTCAGCATTCGGATTAACCCATGCTTCAATTAGGACTTTGAAAGGTTGTATCATAGTCTGGTTCATAGTTTAAGAAAAAAGGATAAGGCTCAAAGTGTATTTGTACCCGCCCGTTCTTCGTGATGTTCTACAGTCCTAAATTCTGTTAATTGTGCGTTTGAATTCCACTTGAGTCAGAATGAAGTTTTGGTGATGGTTCAGAAATTTGGAAGTTTATTTGTTGGAAGGCAGTCTTTTTTTGTAACGTTTTTCATGTTGTCGAGGATTTGTAGTGTCCTCTTTTTGATTCATTATCCCTGATTTTTGCCTGACTGTTCTTGTTTTTGAGATTACGGTCAGCGGGATGCCCTAGTTTTTTTTAAGTCTCCTTCGTAGGTTTTGACTTAGTGGGCTTTTCTTTTTTAGAGATAATGACTGCCTATGCGATAGGGAACCATCACCGTATTTTGATTCCAAATGAATGTTTTTGATGTCATTCGTTGTACGAAATGAAAGTTTGCGAATGAACACACATTTGAATTAACTGAGAGACTACCCTGCCCCAGGTTTTGATTAAAGGTTTCAATTTGTGTAAAAAAGGAAACTCTTGCTTCTTAGGCTCAAGGTGGTTGACTAAGGATTATCTTCCTTGTAACTCCAATGTTTAGGGATTGAAAGAAACGCATGTACATCGTCAGCAAGGTCTGCCCAAAAGCATATTGTATGAGATTATGGCATTATTTTCGTCATCCTCCCTCTAAAGGCTTGTAACTTTTAGCAAGAGTTGTATGTCATATAGAGAGTAAAAAGCATAGCTTAAATATAGTGAAAGCAAATGGATGAATTCAAGACAAACATATGCGATGCATTAATGAAACAGAGTTTAACATTAATAGTTAAGTGTTTGAACAACCAAAGAGATTACAATTGAAAATTCAAAATGAAAAGGACGCTCTCAATGATTTGGCATAGGACCAGTGATCACGTTAGGAGTCTCTGGAGGGTCGAACTCAATCTCCTTGGCGTCAATCAAATCTTGAATCTTATTCTTCAAATCCCAACAATTGTCGGTGTCGTGTCCAGGACTATCAGAATGGTAGGCACGTCTTACATTTGGATTGTACTTAGGAGATGAGGTATCGGGATTTTGAGGAGGATCCCTTAGCGTCATCAGCTTCGCTTTTAGCAAATGTTGTAACTCTTGAGACAATGGCATGTTAATCTTAGCGTACTGTCTTTCTTGGTATTTTACCCTACGCCTATTGCCATGTCGTTGTTGAATAGGTGTAGGGTTAGAAATCAGGATTGCCCCCACGTGTTGATCGTGGTTACTCTAGTTATAAACTTTTTGACCGTACGTAGCATCAGACTCTTTCTTCCCATTGTATGTCTTTTTTTGAGTATCATAGGATGTAGCTCCTTGTATCTTTCCGCTTTTGATGCCAGCCTATATTATTTCGCCTGTCAGTATTAGCTCGGTGAACCCGGTTGAGGAGCTTCCGATTAGGTGATTGAAGAAAGGTCCTTTCAAAGTTCCCATAAAGATATCAATCAACTCCGTGTTAGTTAATAGGGGTTGCACCCTTCCAGTCAGGTCTCTCGACTTTTGAGTGTATTCTTTGAAGCCCTCGTTGGAACGTATGGTCATACTCTGCAATTGCACACGAGTTGGTGCAAGATCGGTGTTGTATTGGTAATTCTTGTAGAAATCAGTAGACAAGTCCTCCCAAGTATGAATTTCGGTTCCTTCTAACGGATAGAACCACTACAGTTGAGTTCCAGCCAAACTTTCTTGGAAGAAATGGACCCATAGCTTCTGATCAGCAGTGTGAGGCTGAATCTTACGGATAAAAGATCTCAGATGCACCTTAGGACAAGAGACCCCATCATACTTGGAAAAGGTAGAGATTTTGAACTTTGGTGGGATGACTACTATGGAAACCAATCCTAACTCTTCAAAGTCCAAGCCAGCTATCTGCTGAATCTCCATAGCATTGAGGTGATTCTCCAACTATTTTTATTTATCATCAGCGGTAGGATATTGTTCCTCAGAGTAGTTAGCTTCATCTTCATCAGTCCCCTGGATGTTATCTTCTTCATGATTATTCCAGTAATTTGATGGATTTAAGAGATCTAGAGCTCTCTTGACTTGTCCTCTAAGTCTTCTTCCCAAATTCAGGACGCCTACTGAATTCTTTGTCTTTTTCTTCTTGTCTTTAAGAATGAGAGTCTTCAAGTCCTCTTACCTCTTAGCCATAGCCAGGAATATTTTTTGGTATTGGGAATTTTATACTTGAAGATCCTTCACGGTTTGTTCCATATCCATCTTACTGAAATAAACAGTATGAAGATAAGGAGACCTGTTAGGGGAGAAACCTGTCATGATATGATGCATGGTATGTGGATGCATGTTTTCAAGGATCTCGCGGGTAAACACAAGAAAATGTTAGAAGTTGAATTTTGATCAACAACTTTGATTACAGAACTTCGTATTGGTGGATGTCCTTCCCTTAGAATCAAGCTCACCATGTCAAGTGGTTCATAGCCCCAGACTCAAGTTATCGTGCTTTGGTCTTTGACGGCGTTTGATTAGAGGATGAATCCTTTTGCCCCTTTGATAGGCGTCTGGTTCAAAATGACCCTACATCATAGGCCCTTGAGATACTTGAAATGGTTATAATGCTATGGTATGATATCATGATGTTATGTACAAGTGTGCAAAGTAAGCAAGTTTTTTATGTACAAATAGTCATATACACACAAAGCAGACAAGTCCTTAGGTTTAAGCTTGCATGAAATTCGTAGGTAAGTACCCTATTGAAGTTTAGTTGGCTCAACCTGTCCTAGTAATAGTAATCGGGTTCTAGGGGATCTCAATACACTGATCTTTCTTCATCAGACATTGTTTCAATGCAAGCCTCTTTAAGGGTGACCGAAATATCCCAAAAGTCCAATCTCAATGAGCGTAGCATCGAGTATCAACCAATCTTCGGTCGGAACCAAAGTCGGCTATCTCACTATTTCCTAATGGCCAAGTTGTTCAATTAAGGTTCTAAGGTCAATTAGTGCTTCATGACACCGCTCAGCGGCCCCTTATTCTCCTTGACTGTCTCAAAGGCTACTGGTACCAACAAATGCGTCACACTAACATAGCTATCGCTTCAACCATATCGGTATACCCTGCACAACCCCCACGATTTATTTCTACTTACCTAAAAGGTGCCCCAAATCCGGGTAGAGGATCAAAACAAGCCCAAACAAGGATCCATAATGTAAAGCAAGCAAGTCAAACAAGGAAAGCAAGTAAAGATGATCTAGCCTTAAGGTAACCCCACTTTTAAATAAATTCCCTAGCAGAGTTTCCAGTTCTGTAATACAGTGGGAGATATGACTTAGGTGTTTTGCATTTGATCGAATTTGTTGCGGATAGTAAGAGTCGCCACCGACTTTTCTTTTATCCAATAAGAAAAGGGGGAAAAACTAGAAGAAAGATCTTTGAGATTATTTTCTTGAGTTCGGGGGGTAGGTTATGAAAAGGGAAGGTGTTAGCACCCTTTTCATCCGTAGTTATCTACGGGATCTTAGTTGCTTCCTAGATCACTTTCTTTTGTTTGAAAATGTGCTTGTGATGTGGGTTTGAAAGTTTTTTTGAAAATGTCTTTGTAATGGTTCTCGTTTCTATAAGAACCCGTACAAAGTGTTTGTTTTGAATAGTTCAAAGAGGTGTTTATGGAATGTGCTTTTGAAAATGATTTTGAAAAGTGTCTTTGTAATGATTCCCGTTTCTATAAGAATGCGTACAAAGAGCTTTGTCTTTTGAAAATGTTTCAAATGAAAGTGTTTGGTGTATAAAATGTTTTTGTTGTGAGGAAGCGAGCAATTAGAAGTATCCTACCTACTCAAAAGGTCTAATGTTCCTTTCCTCCTCCTTTAGATGTTGCTATCTTACCATTGATTTGGTAAGAAGCCCCATCATTGGATGTGAAGGGACGGGTGTGGGACGTTTGTATAGTCATAGAAGGCAACCTATGGGACATTTTTATCAATGCCGTTTAGGGACTAGATCGTTTACCGAAGGCAACATTATGGGTCATCGAGGGACTACGATCTTTTATCGAGGGTCTTTTCTAAAACTCCCATGTTCGAGGGACATGACTATTTTTCTGAGGCAAGAAGTGAGATTACCCTAGGGGTGCATGTGTGAATAGTGTGTTTAATTTGCATGCATTTAGTCTTTGATTTTTTAGGTTGTCTACTTGTTGGTTTTATCTTGACATACATCCTAATTACTAACATTTGTACAAAAGTAATAAAAAAATGCAGAAAAATTAATCCTACACTATTACAACCATATTGAATAGTAAGAAAATATAAAGACAAAATAAAAAATCAAAGAAAGAAAAATGAATGCTTTGATCTAGGAAGAAAAACCCTTCGATTCTTCCTTTCCTGGCTTCCTTCGATCTGGGCCTGGAGTCAATGAGGTCACACCTTTCGATTTGGGCTTATCCTGAAGCATGAGATGCAACCTTCGATTCTGCCTCTTTGCTTCCTTCGACTGGGGCCTAGAATCAGCATGAGGTGCAGCCTGCCTTTCCGCTTCCTTCGATTGGGGCCTGGAAGTCAGTGTGGCCATCCTTCTGGCTGCCTCTTTCGTTTGGAACTGGAAGTCAGTGTGGAAGCCTAAGGCTTTGTTTCATATTTCCTTCCTCCTGTTTCTTTCGTTTAGGATTTTAAGTAGAAACGTAGCCTGAGGCCATGCTAGAATTGTCTAATGGCCATGTTAGTTCTTAAAGCATGATTAATAAACAAAGAGAATAAGCCATAAGAGTATCAATGAAAACAAATTGAAAAGGTGGAAACGAAAAGAAGAAAAATTGTATGTACATGTTTAAACGAAAGGAAAGATTATTCACATGTTATGCTAGAAATGAAGGTTTTAAGGTCAAGAGTGGCTTACCTTGCTTAAAGCTGGGGTATGTGAGCTAGACCTTGAGTGGCTTCCCTAAGTGCTTTTGGATTCGAAGGCTGGAAACAAGGGTTATTCCTTTAGTACTTGATTCGAAGGTCAGGAGATGTGAAGAATGGTTTTAGATTCGAAAGAGAAAAAGAAAACAAATGTTATGTTTCTTTAGATTCGAAGGGCCAAGGGAATAGGTGTGATGTTTCTTCTGGATTCGAAGGGTCAAGGAAACAAATGTTGTGTTTCTTCTGGATTCTGTGTTTGAGTATGTGTTTAAGTGTTTGAGAGTGTTTGGTGGTTTTTTCTCCATGCCCCAAAGTTTTTGGATGTGTTGTCCAACCCCTTTTAGATGTTATGGAGCCTCTTATTTATATGTGAATGTAGCCGAGGTTTTGGAGGGAAAACAAACAATTTGAACAAATTGAGTAAACTACTTTTTGTGGCTTTTAAGGGGTAGTGTTTGTATGCCATTTTGGTGCAAGAATGAGGTAGTGTTTCAGGACTGCTATGGAGCAGTTTTGGAGCGTTATGGCCAGTGTACCAGGCCTGAACTCGGAAGAAAGCATCTTTTGAAAATTTTATCTTTCGTTTTGACCTCCTTCAACTAGATTTTCCTTCAAACAACATTATTTGATTTTCACCCAACAAGTGTCTTTCGAATGGGTCACTTTTTTGCATCCTTCGAAGGAGCCAAATGTGTGCCCCTTGAATGGGTCACCAAAGTATGCCTTAAGGGGGGTCTTATAAGTCCTTTGAATGGACTATGATATTCTTTGAATGGTCTAGTAAGGTATATCCTTCAACAGTGACTCCTATGTATTCCCTTCAAATCCACCAATACATGCCCTTTGAAGGGGGGGGGGGGGGGGCACCAACCATGTGTGCTGAAGGTTGTCAAGGGTGGAATTGAAGCATACAAAAGGGAAACATTGTCCATTCGAAGCTAGTATAAACATAGCCAATTCCCTATCGAATCCTGCATGCAGGAGGTCACCACTTTGCAAGCATACAAGAGGCCATTTCTCAAACTAAGGTTTGCATGAAGAGTCAATTCCCTGTCGAAGCCTGCATGCAGGAGGTCACTGCTTTGTGACTCAAGGCAAACATGTAAGGGGCCAATGATGCAATCGAAGCTTGTGTGTAGGAGTATTTTCCTCTTTGAATCGAAGGAGACTACACTCACTCCCTAAAGGTTACAGGAGGAGTTCCCAGGCACTAGGCAGGTCCAACATGCACTGGAGCATCACTCACACAATCTCTTCGTTGGTATTTTCTTTCGATCTCAAACTAGATAAATATGCTGTTTTTTTAAATTCATGTTAATCATACATTCATGTTATTGCTAATGTTTGTGATTGCTTTCATGCGTTACATAAAAGGTTTATCACAGGGATGAGATCGTGCCATTTCTAAGGCACGATCTATATTTCCTTTCGAATCTCAGGATGCAGGATGTTGCAAGACGAAGTAAATTTCCATTCAGACCCAGGGGATTTGAACTAGGATGATGCAGCCATGGGTTGTCGAATCCAAGACTAGATTCGATCCAAGTCTTAATTTTTTTTTTATTTTCTTTCTCTAATAAATTTCCTGCAGATTCAGTGTTTCCAGATCGAAGGAGTATATCACGCACCTTCGACCAGTTTCCTCATTGGATCGAAAGGAAGCTTTAGGCTCCTTTTCGATCCAGGCCAGCATTTTACAATTGGCATAGTTTCCTTCATTATCTTGGCCCTTTAAATTTTGTTTTGTGTTATTAACTTATTTCCTTTTGTTCATTTTGTTTTATTTACTCAGCAAAATAATTATAAAAAAAATCACAAAAATTAGGTCTAGTCTTTTATAATTAAAATTAATTCCATTAACTAATTAATTAATTAATTATTTTAACCTGTTCTTTAAATTAAAACTAAATAGACTTAAATTTTTTTTAATTAAATCATTTTCCCAAAAATCTAAAAACAAACAAAAAATAATTTTATACCTTAGGATTTTTTTAGATGTTCGTTTCCATTTCGTGCGCATTTACATTCATATTATTTTATCTGTCTACTGGATGTAATAGAATTAATTAGGACTTTTACTGTTTTATTTATTTTTTTCCCAGTTTTGGACATGTACATAATCCCCCTCCCCGAAGCCTTGTAATAGCGTAGATTTAAATTCCGCATTTTAATTTCCTGTACATATTAACTGTTAGATGTATGGTAATAGGATTGTATGGCAAGAAATTAAAAGAAAAGTTAGCAAACCTAACATCCAAGATAAATAACTGAAACAAACACACTTGCACATATACACCTCTAGGGTACTCCCACTTTGGTTTCCTTTCGGAAAAATAGTCACAGCTCTCGAAACGTGAGAGATTTTAGTGGCTACCCTCTGGTTCAAATATCATAAGTCCCTCGGTGACCCTCTCGATGTTGCCTCGGTAAACAATGATTTTAAAACCCTAGGGTAGTTACTAAGGTTTCTCACCTAATTGCCTTTGTGACTATAAAATATCCCTTCGAATGTCCCTCATACATCCAAACGACTTGGGCTACCTACTCACTAATAGTAGGATAACACTGTCTAAAGGAAAGGAGGAAAAGAACAACCCTTTCGAGTTGAGTAGATAGTTCCTAGATGCTATGCTCAAAACAAACTTTTACACATACATAAAATACTTTCAAAACATTTTCAAAAATGCTTTATCAACACTCTTGAGGACTGATACAAGAGTTATCATAAATCAAATCGCCGCACTAAGGCATTTCAAACAAAAATTCAAAACACACAAAAGCACAAGGCATTTTTCAAATGAGCTAAGCATCTAAGAGCCCGTAGACAACTACAGATGGAAAGGGTGTTAACACCTTCCCTTTCCATAATCTACCCCCCTTACTCATAAATAATCTCAAAAGGTCTTTTTCTGTTCTTTTCACCCTTTCCTTTGTTAGGATGAAAGAAAAGTCGGTCACAACTCTTGCTTACTGCAGCATTTGTGAACACAAATCCAAAACCAGTATAAAAGTCGGTTCTACCACCGTATCATAGCAAGACTGACTATTTAGGAGTTCCTAAGCTTGATAATGTGTTACTTGTAAAAGGGTTAACAACTAACCTGATAAGAATAAGCCAACTATGTTATCAAGGATTCAAAGTTAACTTCTCCAAGGAAGAATGTCTTGTATGCAATGAAAAGAATGAAGTTATCATGAAAGGAATCAGATCTAAAGACACATGTTATCTATGGGTTCCTCAAGAGTTAAACCTCTCCTCAACATGTGTTTTAGCCAAAGATAATGAAGTTAAACTATGGCACAAAAAACTGGGGCACTTGTATATGAAAGGTATGAAGAGAATTATATATGAAGAAGCAGTGAGAGGGATTCATAAGCTCAAGATACAAGAAGGAAGGGTATGTGGTGACTGTCAAATTGGAAAGTAGACTAAGATGTCATATCAGAATATTCAACATCTTACTACATCAAAAGTTTTGGAACTTCTCCACATGGACTTGATGGGACCTATGCAGGTTGAAAGTCTTGGTGGTAAGAAGTATGCCTATGTTGTCGTAGATGATTTTTCTAGATACACGTGGATAAACTTTATTAGAGAAAAATCATAAACTTTTGAAGTGTTCAAAGATCTTTGTCTAAAACTTTAAAGGGAAAAGGAAAACCATGTTATAATAATAAGAAGTGATCATGGAAAGGAATTTGAGAATAACAAATTTGTTGAGTTTTGCTCCTCTGAAGGAATCAACCATGAATTCTCTTCTCCCATTACTCCTCAATACAATGGGATTGTAGAATGCAAGAATAGAACTTTCCAAGAATCTACCAGATCCATGATTTATGCTAAGAAGCTACCCTACCATTTTTGGGCTGAAGCTATGAATACTGCGTGCTATATCCATAACAGAGTCACTCTATGGAAAGACACTTCAGCTACTTTATATGAAATATGGAGGAGAAGAAAACCAACTGTTAAATACTTTCATGTCTTTGGAAGTAAATGTTACATCTTAGTTGATCGAGAACAAAGGAGGAAGATGGACCCCAAGAGTGATGAAGGAATATTCCTGGGTTACTCTACAAACAACAGAGCATACAGAGTTTTTAACTCCAGAACCAAAGTTATGATGGAGTCAATAAATGTTACTATTGATGATAGAGGATGGGATGTTGAAGAAGATGTCTCAGAAGATGTTGGAACATCTTTGCCTGATAGTCTAATTGAATCAAATGACACAAGTATTGATTCTAATCCTCCTCAAGAAGATCCCCAGCCTAGTCACCTCAATAAAGGACCTTCAATTATAACTCAGAAAGATCATCCTAAGGAGCTTATCATAGGAGATCCAAACAAGGGAGTTACTACCAGATCAAGAGAAGGGATTTAAAACTCTTTCTTTATATAAAAAATTGAGCCTAAGAATGTAAAAGAGGACCTAACTTATGAGTTCTGGATTAATTCTATGTAAGAGGAGCTGGAACAATTCAGTAGGAATGAAGTTTGGGATCTGGTTCCAAGACCTGAAGGGACAAATGTGATTGGCACTAAATAGGTATACAAGAACAAATATAATGAATAAGGGGTGGTCACTAGAAATAAGGCAAGGTTAGTTGCACAAGTATACACTCAAATTGAAGGAGTGGACTTTGATGAAACCTTTGCTCCTGTGGCTATACTTGAATCAATCAGACTACTGTTGGGAGTTGCATGCATTTTGAAATTTAAACTGTTTCAAATGGATGTAAAGAGTGCCTTCTTGAAAGGGTACCTGAATGAAGAAGTTTTTGTTGAACAACCAAATGGATTTGTTAACCCAAGTTTTCCTAAATATGTTTATAAACTTAAGAAAGCTTTGTACAGATTGAAGCAAGCTCCAAGAGCTTAATATGAGAGACTGACATAATTCCTTGGGGAAAATGGATATAGGAAAGGTGGCATAGACAAAACACTCTTTGTTAAATAAGAAGAAGGGAAGATTATGATTTCTCAAATCTATGTTGATGATATTGTATTTGGTGGGATGTCAAATGAGATGGTGGAACATTTTGTCAAGTAAATGCAGTCTTGTTGGTGAATTAACCTATTTTCTTGGTCTACAGGTTAATCAAATGGAAGAATCCATATTTCTATCTCATAGAAAATATACCAAGAATATAGTGAAGAAGTTTGGGATGGAGAATGACAGTCACAAAAGAACCCCTGCTCCCAAACATCTGAAGCTGACTAAAGATAAAAAGGGAGTAAGTGTAGATCAAAGTCTCTACAGAAGAATGATAAGCAGTCTTCTATATCTCACAGCTAGCAGACCAAACATTGCCTTTGTTGTAGGAGTGTGTGCAAGATATCAAGTTGATCCTAAAATTAGTCAAGCCAACCATGTGAAGAGGATTCTTAAATATGTGAATGGGACAAGTGACTGTGGTATGTTTTACTCTCATAGATCAAATTCTTCCTTAACTGGTTTTTGTGATGCTTATTGGGAAGGAAGTTGTGATACGGTGGGAGAACTGACTTGGGGTTTTGCGTTTGTGTTTGCAAAATGTTGCGGTTTAGAAAGAGTCGCCACCGACTTTTCTTTTATCCAATAAGTAAAGGTGAAAAAGCACAAGAAAGAACTTTTAAGATGTTTTCATGAGTTCGGGGGGTAGATTATGAAAAGGGAAGGTATTAGCACCCTTTCCATCCATGGTTTTCCATGGGTTCTTAGTTACTTGTTAGATCACTTGCTTTTGTTTGAAAGTCGTGCTTTTGTATGGTTTTGAAAGTATTTTGAAAAGGTGCCATCGTTTAGCCAAACTTTGCAATGATTCCCGTTCGTAAGAATGTATGCAAAGTGTTGAGCTTTTGAAAATATTTCATGTTTGGAAAGTGTTTTGAAAGTGTATGTGATTGTTTTGAAAACAACAAGGATGCTTGTTTTGAAATTGAGCAAGTAACTGAAAGTAATCTACCTACTCAAAAGGTTTTAGATGTGTTTTTCCTCCTCCTTTAGATGTTGCTACCTTACCATTAATTTGATAAGAAGCCCCATCGTTGGATGTGAAGGGACGAGCGTTGGGTCATCGTATGACCATGATAGCAATGTTGAGAAATGACTTAGCACTTTTCTGTAGGGACTAAGATCATTTTGAAAGGCAACTTTGATAGCGTCATCGAGGGACTATGATCTTTTTCGATTTGTTTGTGCTAAGATATCCCACATGCATAACATGGCCATTTTTGTAAGGCAACAAGTGGAATTTCCTTAAGGGTGCATGTGTGCAAGTGTGTTTGATTGCATGCATTTTGTCTTTGATTTTTGGGTTGTCTACTTGTTGATTTTATATCTTGTCATATACCCTAATTACTAGCATATATTGAAAGCAATAACAGTGCGGAAATGTAAAGTCCTATGCTATTACAACACTTAAGGGGATAGGGGTACATATTTATGAGTGGGGGTTGCAAGTTAAAATTCTAGGTTACTTATTACAACCATATTGAAATAGACAAGAATGTACAGGAAATGTAAAATATTTGTCTGTTCAAAAAAGAAAATAACTTTTGTTTAAGAAAATATTTTTTGTCTTTTTTATATTAAAAGAAAATATATCATGCAAATGTAAAATATTGTTGGTGTTTTTTTTGTTTTTGATTAGAAATAAAATATAATATAATTGAAAAGATAAAAGAGAAGAAAACATAACCAACGCAAGTAGAAGAGGTCAGAAGTTCTGACGTTAACTTGCTGCACAAACAGAAACATGTTAGCAAAATATGGAAGTTCAGAAGTTCTGGACCTTCGCAACTGTCAGAACTTTGCCTCTCTCCTGGCTTGTCAGAACATCTGCAGTTTAGTCATTTACAGAACAGAAGTTGCATGCATAATAGTTATGACAATATTTCATGAAATATCAGGAGCAAGAATCAGAGGCAACATGTATTTGCTAGTTCTAATTCTGAGTCCTATTTTCTTTATGAAACTCTGAACTGGGATTTCTTTTACTCAAGCAAGCAAATGCATGAACTTTCAGAATATGTACATCCTCAGGATCAGAATATCTATATTGTGCTGAATATGCAAAAATCTGACAATGCTTAATCAGTTATGTAGAGAGTCAACAAAACTTACCTTGCAGCTTGAAAGGGTTCTGTAAACTGGAGGTTGTTCTTGAATTCTGGTGATGTTCTGAGTAGCTTCTTCACGTACTCAGCAGGATGGAAGTTTGCAACTTCTGAAGCAGGCAAAGGGGTGATATTCTGACTCCTTTGTGGTGAAAGTGAACGGAGAATGTGTTACTATTTTGATTACAGAATCTGGGATGGCTTAAATCAAGAACACTTGAGGAAAAATGGAGTTTGGATATAATGAATCAATGTTAAGATTTTGATATTTTGTGTTTATAGTTTCCTGGGTTCTTGGAATTTTTGCAGTGGTTCAAAGCCTTCTTTCTCAATTCTTTCGTCTCTTTCACAAAATTTCTGGTAAAAGGGAGAGAGGTCTGGTCAAGAGAGAGGTGGGGGGGGGGGGGGGGGGGGGCTTTTCAGTGTGCAAATGATGTTCTATTTATAGGGAAATTTTGCAGTTGGGGCAGTCAAGTGGCACCAACATCACCTGCTTGATGCTGACTTACTCTTGAAGTAAGCTTAAACAAGTGGTGGTTCATTGCATTCAAGTTGGATGGTTAATAACGCTTCAGCTGCATTTGGCAGCGTGAATCAATGAAAAGCAGAGACAGCGTGTGGGTCTAGCATACTTTTGTACAGAAATTTGTCTTCCCAAGACAGTAGGGGTACACGTGGAGTGACTCCCTTGGATAAAGACTCAGAGGCGGTTCGTGAGTATTAAATGAGTTCCCATGTGATATTCTGGATCCTTGCTTGACTCTGGATTAAAAGTTCTGCTTCAGCGTGGCATCTCATCTTCTGACTTCAGCATGTTCTAAGGGATCGTTCAGAACTTCCAGTATACTTACAACACGCTTTGTTACCTTTTTGACTTAAACTCTGACTGGACCATTATGAACACTGGCTCAGAAGTTCTGACTAAACTCTGTCTTGAAAACATCTAGAATTTGCTGACTGTGAACAATGGCTCAAAATTTCTGAAATTGTCGCATTTCTTAAATACTTAGAAAAATTTCTAAGTCTTTAAAATTTGATTCTTCCAAAGTAAGATTTGACTTTTGAAACTCTTGATGAAGTAGACTTCATATTCCAACATGTCTTGATGAAATATGATTTTTGATTTGATTTTGATCCAGAAGTCAAAGTCAGACTTCTCTAGCGTGCAAATGACCATTTTGCCCTTGTGAATGGCTTGCTTGGAAAAATTGTTAATTCAAGGCCTGGGGACTTGATGAAAGAACACTTGAGGATCCAGGGTGATCCCTTGAGAAATGAGAGGGAAAATTTTGGGGTGCAACAGCTGACCCTGTTCAAACTTCTTGAACCCGAAGAGTTAAATTGGCGGATCCGGCATTCGTGACTTGATGGTGAAAGATGTTTGAACACTAGAGTGCCTAGAAATTTGCACTCGAAGATGGATGGTGAATGGGCTTATAGATGCCATTTGGAGGAATGTTGGCAAACTCTAGAAGAAGTATCAACACAAATATCCTGTGGATCCATACTAGACTTGCTGTTTTACCTGTGAGAAAGGGGTTAGAAAAATACAGATGCTTGCACGATGCTCACCAGATGTGGTATCATGATAAATGCATTGTTATGTACATGTTATGATGTATGAATGCGAAATGCGTGTTTTCATCTGGGAAAATAAATCCCTGACTACTGCTGAGGAAATCTTCGGTGGTTGAATCCTTGATTGCCTGTTGAAAATGAAGAATATGCATATCTTTAAATTCTATTGAAGAGATGCTTTTGCTGGGGAGCATCACTCAAAGATCAGTTGTTATCTGGTTGGATCCAGGCTTTACAGTTGCTGAGGATGAAGTAGTCGGTTGTTATCTGGTCGGGTCCAGGTTCCATGGCAACTTATTGGGGGAAGGGATGAATTAACTGTTATCTGGTCGGATCCAGGCTTTGCAGAAAATTTCTTGAAAACTGTTATCTGGTCGGGTCCAGGTTTCATAACAACTTGTTGGGGATGTGGAGGTTAACTGTTATCTGGTCGGATCCAGGCTTCACAGTAACTTGTTGGACGTAAGGGTGAACTAACTATTATCTGGTCGGATCCAGGCTTCACAGTACTTCTTGAAGACTGTTATCTGGTCAGGTCCAAGCTTCATGGTCTTTTGGAAAGTTGTACTATTATTTGGTCGTATCCAGGTTTCATAGTGTCTTTCTGGGGATCAGGGTCAATTGTTATCTGGTCGGGTCCAGGCTTCACAATATACCATTCGAAAACTGTTATCTGGTCGGGTCCAGGCTTCCCCATAAACTGGTTGAAAACTATTATCTGGTCGGATCCAGGCTTTGCAGATTTCTGAGGTTTGACGAGGTTAATTGTTATCTATTCAGGTCTAGGCTTCACAATGATCTGGTTGAAAAATTGGTATCTGGTCGGGTCCAGGCTTTGCAGATTTCTGATGAAGTTAATTGTTATCTGGTCGGGTCCAGGCTTCACAATGAACTGGTTGAAAAAACTGGTATCTGGTCGGGTCCAGGATTTACAGATTTCTGATGAAGTTAATTGTTATCTGGTCGGGTCCAGGCTTCACAATGAACTACTTGGGGATTTAGTTGTTATCTGGTCGGGTTCAGGCTTCACAATGAATCTTTGAGGATGATTTCTATCTGGTCAGATCCAGGCTTCACAATGACTCTCTTGAAAAGATGGAAATGAGGAATGATATCTGGTCGAATCCAGGTTTCTCAGTCCATTGTCGGGGAATAAAGAAGTAACTATACTGGGAACCAGTAGTTAAAACCTTAGTTGGATTAATTTTAGGTTCTTCTATATTTTGAAGAGTTGGGCTGGTCGTGTCTAGGTTTCATAGCTTTTTAAGAAATGAGATCAACTGTTATCTGGTCAGATCCAGACTTCAGTAACTCAAGAAGTCAAACTATTATCTGGTCGGGTCCAGGCTTCATTAATCGAAGAAATCAAACTGTTATCTGGTCGGGCCCAGGCTTCAGTAACTCAAGAAGTCAAATTATTATCTGGTCGGGTCCAGGATTTAGTATAACTTGAAAATTGTGCTAATATCTGGTCGGATCCAGGATTCATAGCATTTCTTGGTAATAATAAAGGCTTTGTTGAAGACTTTACTAGGGATTAGGGGTTGTGGCCCTGTGATTTGCAGTTATTTGAAGGGAAAATTCTAATTGGAGAGTATAGACTCAGTCAGGCGAGGCCGACTTATCTTGGGGAGGATATACTCAGATGGGGATGACAGACTCATCTGGGGAGGATAGATTTTGTTTTGGAGAAAATAACCTTGGTGGGAAAAGATGTACTCAGCTGGGCGATTTAGAATCAAATGGGGAATTTGGGTTCCGTTGAGGGATTTGTACTCCGTTGGGGGAATAGAATCTTGGTTGGAAGATATACTCCACTGGGGAACATGGACACAGTGGGGAGTGTTTATTCAGCTGGACTCAGCTTGGAGAATAAAATCTCGGTTGGAAGATACACTCTACTGGGGATAAAAACTCCTGGTTGGGATATATACTCCACTGGGGACAGAAAACCCTGGTTGGGAGATATACTCCACTGGGGATGATGGGATTATTTGGGCAATTTTGGACTCAACGGGAAGTGCTTACTCGATTGGGGAAATCGGGGTGTCTTGTACATTGAGGAATTTGCACTTGGCCCGGGGAAATAACTCTATTGGGGAAATAAACCCTGCTGAAGAGATGAATTTCTTTTAGACAGAGACCTCTAAGCTTCAAATTTGTAGAAGTTGTCGAGAGATTGAGGCTTTGGCAGTGGGTTTATCCTTTGTGAAGAAATTTTTGTAGGCAATTCCGCTGGGGAAAGGTTGCATTGGGGTCGTTCCGATAGGGATAATGATGACGAGATAACTCTGTGGGGAATAAAATCTGCTGAGGAGATGGATTCCCTTTAAGAAGAGATCTCCTAGGCTTTAGCTGGAAAAAGGCTGTCAAGAGATTGAGACTCTGGCCAAGGATCGTCCCGTGCAAGGATATTTTGCGGGCAACTCCGTTGGGGAAAGGTTTATTGCCAACACCCGGTGGGGATAATGATGGTGAGATAACTCTGTGGGGCTACTTCACATTCATTAAAGGGATGTTTACTGCAGTTGTACACTGATGCCCTATTGAGGCTGCTGCTTGGCAGGACACATGTGCCAAATAGCTTTAATTATGTTCATATGCATATATTCATTCAATTTTAGTCATTGGACAAATTTGCATTCAAAATAGAGACAGACAATTTTGCACTTCAAAGTGTATTTATATTGATATTTTGCCAATGAACAGGCGTTTTTGTACATAGAGACGAAAATCCTAGTAAGAGGAAATCGTCGAAAAGAAAACAAAATTGAGAATGAAAAACAAATAGCCATGTGAAATGATCTCATTACCTTTCAACTCTACTATTTCCCCAATGTCTTTGAACATCCCTTGTCGTTGATCGAAGTTGATTGGATTGATCCTGGACCATTTGAACTTGGACCTTGGTGATAGTATTGACCGTGTTGATTTCACTGGACATAGTCATACGCTTTTAATCCTTAATTTTTGCCTGAACCGCCCTTTCGGGTTTTCGGTCCACCGGGATACCCTTTTTTGCCCAAGTCTCCCTTTCGGGTTTTCAACTTGTCGGGTGTATAATCTTTTGTATATATCCCTAATTTTTGCCCAAACCTTTTGGTTTGTCGGGATGCCCTTTTTTGCTTAGGTGTGTCAACCTAACGGGTCTCTTATGTGTAATATTTTTTAACTATGTCCGCGTTTATAGGATGTGGGAAGTCTTCACTATCCATGGTGGTTAGTATCATGGCACCGCCAGAGAAAACTCTCTTGACAACAAACGGCCCTTCATAGGTGGGAGTCCATTTTCCTCAGGGGTCACCTTGTGGTAAAATGGTGCATTTTATCACCAGGTCATCAACTTAATATACTTGAGGCTTGACCTTTTTGTTGAAAGCTTTGATCATCCGTTTTTGATATGTCTGACCATGGCAGATAGCAGCTAATCGTTTTTCATCGATCAAGTTCAGCTGATCCAATCTCGTTTGAATCCATTCGTCTTTACTTAGGCCTGCCTCAATCATAATCCTCAGTGAGGGAATTTGAACTTCCACTGGCAAAACGGCTTCCATGCCATAGACTAGAGAGAAGGGAGTTGCCCCAGTTGATGTTCTAGCTGAAGTACGATAACCATGTAGAGAAAATGGTAGCATCTCATGCCAATCTTTATAGGTTACTACCATTTTCTACACAATCTTCTTGATATTTTTGTTAGCTACTTCGACTGCACCATTCATTTTCGGTCTATACGGAGAAGAATTGTGATGCTTGATCTTAAATTGAGTGCACAATTACCTGATCATGGCATTGTTGAGGTTAGTCCCATTATCGGTGATAATCCTTTTGGGGATACCATAACGACAAATGAGATTGTGTCTGATGAATCTGGCTACCACGTTCTTGGTGACTGAGGCAAATGAGGCGGCTTCGACCCATTTGGTGAAATAGTCGATATCAACAAGAATGAAGCAGTGTCCGTTGGAAGCTGTGGGCTCGATCTCTCCGATCATGTCAATACCCCACATTGCGAATGGCCACGGAGTGGACATAACATTCAGAGGGATCATAGGTACATGGACCTTGTCAGCGTAAATTTGGCATTTGTGGCAAGTTCTTGAATGTTGATGGCAATCGGTCTCCATCATTGACCAATAGTAGCGAGCTCTTAATATTTTCTTAGCCATTGTATGCCCACTTGAGTGAGTATTGAAAAGGCCATCGTGCATGTCTTCCATGATTTCCTCTGCCTCCCTCTTATCCACACATTGGAGTAGAGTTGAATCGTGGTTGCACTTGTACAATATCTCATTACTTAGGAAGAATTTGGCTGCAAATCTTCGTAAGAACTTTCTGTCATTGATAGATGCTCCCTCTGGATACTCTTGCGCTTCAAGGTATCTCATTACCTCATGGTACCACGGCTTTTCCGTATCGGTGTCAAGCTTATAGCAATACACATGTTCATCAAATCTTTTAATTATAATCATAGGGGATTCTTTGTCCCATCTGACTTTGAACATTGAGAACATGGTTGCCAGGGCGCCAGCCAACTGGTTTTCTTCCCTAGGGAAATGTTCAAAAGTGATCTCTTCGAAGTGAGGAATTAGGGATAGCACAAGTTCCTTGTAAGGGATAAGATTAGGGTGTTTAGTGTCCCAATCTCCTTTTACTTGGCTGATCACCAAAGCGGAATCTCCAAACACATCCAAATGCTTGATCCTTAAGTCAATAGCAGCTCTTAGACCTAAGATGCATGCTTCATACTCGACCATATTATTTGTACAATCGAAGCATAGTCTGGAGGTAAAAGGAGTGTGGCATCCTTCAGGAGAGATGATCATAACACCAATTCCGTTACCTAAGGCATTGGAAGCCCCATCGAATACCATAGTCCATCGGGATCCTTGTTCAGGTCCGTCATACGGTCTAGGTTTTGCATAGTCGGTTACCAGCATAATATTCTCGTCAGGGAAGTCGAAGTTCATTGACTGATAATCATCCACAACTTGATGGGCCAAATGATCTGCTAGTACACTTCCTTTTATGGATTTTTGATTTGTGTATTGAATGTCGTACTCAGTCAAGATCATTTGCCATCTGGCTATTCGTCCGGAAAGGGCAGTTTTTTCGAAGATGTACTAAATTGGATCCATCTTAGAAATCAACAAAGTGGTATGAGTCAACATGTATTGCCTTAGACGACGAGCAGCCCACGCTAAAGCACAACAAGTTTTCTCGAGCAGTGAATATCTGGTTTCATAGTCGGTAAACTTTTTGCTTAGGTAGTAAATTGCATGCTCTTTTCGGCCAGACTCGTCATGTTGGCCCAAAACACACCCCATAGAATTATCTAGTACTGTTAAGTACATGATCAACGGTCTTCCTTCAACCGGAGGCATGAGAATAGGAGGTTCTTGCAGGTATTCCTTGATTTTGTCAAAGGGAATCTGGCATTCATCGTTCCATTTGACCACTTGATCTTTCTTCAAGAGTTTGAAGAGTGGCTCACAGGTAGCAGTTAAGTGTGATATGAAACGGGCAATGTAATTGAGACGACCCAAGAATCCTCTGATTTCTTTTTCAGAACGAGGGACTGGCATTTCTTGGATGGCCTTTATCTTGGCGGGATCTACTTCAATGCCTTTATTGCTGACAACGAATCCTAGAAGCTTTCCAGAGCGTACTCCGAATGTGAACTTGTTAGGGTTTAACCTTAGTTTATATTTCTTCAGTCTCTCAAATAGTTTGTGCAGGTGACCGAGATGTTCTTCTTCGGTTTGTGATCTGGTGATCATATCATCCACATATACCTCTATTTCATGATGAATCATGTCATGAAATAAAGCCACCATAGCCCTTTGATATGTTGCCCCTGTATTCTTTAATCCGAACGGCATGACCTTGTAGCAGAAAGTTCCCCATTGTGTAACGAAAGTAGTTTTTTTTTCATATCTCTGGGAGCCATATTTATTTGATTATAGCCCGAGAAGCCATCCATGAATGAGAAGACTTTATGCTGAGCGGTATTGTCGACTAAGACGTCAATGTGTGGTAGAGGGAAATCATCCTTGGGGCTTGCCCTATTCAGATCCCTATAGTCTACGCACATGTGAACTTTCCCGTCTTTCTTTGGCACCGTCACTATATTAGCCACCCATTGAGGATAGGATGTTACAGCTAGAAATCCTGCATCAAACTGTTTCATTACTTCGGCTTTGGTCTTTTCAGACATGTCAGGTCTCATGCGACAAACTTTTTGTTTAACAGGAGGGCAGTCTTTTTTAGTTGGCAGACGATGAACCACAATGTCGGTATCCAACCCAGACATATCTTCATACGACCAAGCAAATACTTCCACATAATCGTGCAACATCTGAACCAAACGACTTTTGACACTGCTTTCCAAATTAGCACCGATCCTGATTTCCTTCTTATTTGACTCATTACCCAGGTTGATAACCTCAATTGACTCTTCATGTGGTTGAATAGCCTTTTCCTCTTGTAACAGAAGTCTGACTAGTTCTCCTGGTATGTCACAATCTTCCTCGCTTTCGTCTTCGGCTTGGTTGATAGGACATTCAAAGTCATAGTTGGCAATAATAGAGTTGTCGACGATAAGATCCAGATTGGATGTAGACCTGCAAGAGTGTGTGTTTGTGCATGTAAGATACATGGCTATGTTTTGGAAATGTATTTGAAAGAAAATAAAGACAATGAACGCAAATATTTGAATGCAAAGAGTCCAATGTATTGAATGATCATATGATTAGATGAACAAAATATAAAACCATTGACAAAAGAAACAAAGTTCCCCATGCTAGGCACATGGCTTAAAAGTCAATATCCCAAATATTACAGACAAAGAGTTCTTGAATTGATTAAAAGCAAAAACAAGTATATTACTCCTCAACGAAGGAGATGGGCACAAAGTCCTTCGCATGCCAATTGTTGGGCTTCTCCTCGGTTGTTGGGTAGATCCAGTCCTCGAAGGCACACTCATCATCGGAATCTTCTGCGGGGTTTACTTCATGACTCTCGTGGTGGAGAGACGGCTTTCCCGTACGAGTATCTCTAATTTCTTTCTGAGCTTTAGAGGTGAAACCTAACCCAAACTTATCCACTTTAAATGGGATGTCGGGGAGCTGACCGCACATCTCATTGTTTCCTTCTTCTACTACCGCACATACATCCTTAAGAGAAACCATCTTGGGAATAACTTTATCGGCCTTTGGAGTGTCAGAGGAGATTTTGGTGGTGGCCACAACTTCAAATGTCCGGCAAGGAGTCTCTATGAATTCGCCCTCTATTTCTACGTACTTGAAAGAGGTGAGGTGGTTTACCAGAAATTCTTCTTCACCGAAAACGGTGACAACCTTCCCTTGAACTGGGTATTTTAACTTCTGGTGGAGTAGAAGTGACCGCACCTGCCCCATGGATCCATGGGCGCCCAAGCAAACAAGAATACGCAGGCCGTATGTCCATTATGTAGAATGTGGAGTTGAAAATCTATGAACCAACCTTAATTGGGAGATCCACCTCCCCATGAACCATCCTTTTCGACCCATCAAATGCCCTCACAACAATATCACTTGGCTTCAAAACCAAACCTTCACAGTCTAGCCGATCTAAAGCGCCTTTAGGTAACACGTTTAAAGATGAGCCCATGTCCACTAAAACATGTTCCAGAGGCGCTTTAGTGGACATGGGCTCATCTTTAAACATGTTACCTTTAGTACTGGCACCAGTATTGCCGTTGGTTATGCGTATTGGAACTGCGGTAGTGGTTGGTGGTGAGATATCAGGGGAAAAGACTCTTCCTGTTCTTGTGACTTTACTAGAAACAGTGATATTAGTAACACCTGCTTCATTATCATCAATCCAAGAATCTTGTTTTACCCCATGATAATAAACATCGATACCATAATTCAATGGAACCGCTTTATCAGAGGTGTATGGAATGGGTCTGGCAGCACTGATTATGAGAGGAGCAATGATTGGTTCGTTTGAAATCCTGATAGGACCTTTGGATGAGATCCTAAGAGGTTTGTTTGAAATTGTTAGGATGGCCAATTCTTCAGCTTTGTCGACTGAATTTTTGATGGCAGGATTCTTTTCGAATAGAATTTCGCGGCTATCCATTAGGCATTGTATACCTTTCCTTAGTTTTTCACGCCTATTAGATTATCTCATACAGCCCACACAGTCTTTTTCACAGCCAGGGAAGTCCCAGCTTTCAACAGATTGCTCTTGATTACATTCAATGGAGTAGTTAACTCTTTGACAGAGGCAATGAAAGTTGTATCTTCGACGGCATTAACACCTTTGTCGTGTTTCGACATCGGAGTGGTAATTACATTCGGTGTTGGAGGAGGATCAAATTCAATAGTCTTGTTGTCAATTAAATCCTGGATTTTGTTCTTCAGAGCCCAACACTGACCAGTCTCCTGCCCTGGGCTATTTGAATGATAAGCATATTTTACATTTGGATTATATTTCGGTGACGAGGTGTCAGGATTGGCGGGAGGATCCCGCAATGTCACTAAATTGATCCTGAGCAGATGCTGAAGGGCTTGAAATAATGACATGCCTAACCTTGTGAACTGTCTTCTTGGAGCTTCAGCCCGTTGATGATTGGTAGATGGTCTTTGAGTAGCAGTCAGATTGGAGATTCAGACAGCATTGATAGACGGATGATTATTCATTTTGGTACGGGCCTTTACTCTATACACATCATTAACTTCTTTCTTCGCGGAAAAAGGTTTCTTGACAGGATTGGGAGTGGAAGTAGATGCCACAGAGATCTTTCCACTCTTAATGCCACTTTCTACTCTCTCACCGGTTAGGATTAATTCATTGAAACCAGAAGAAGAGCAGCCAACCAACAGATTAAAGAAATGACCAGATAGTATGCTCATGAACATGTCAATGTGTTCCCTATCAGTCAAGGGAGGTTGGACCCTACTTGCAAGGTCTCTCCACTTCTGCGCATACTCTTTAAATCCGTCATCCTTCCCCATGGTCATACCTTGCAATTGAACCCCCGTCGGTGCCAAGTCGGCGTTGTACTGATATTGATGGTAGAAGGCAGTAGCTAGTCCCTCCCAAGTATTGATGCGAGAACCATCCAACTGGTAAAACCATTCAAGTTGTGTTCCAGCCAGACTCTCTTGGAAAAAGTGAATCCATAGTTTTTATCAGCAGAGTGCGGTTTTATCTTGTGCCAAAGGACTTCAAATGGATCTTTGGGCAAGAAACCCCATCGTATTTTGCAAAGGTTGGTATTTTGAACTTGTGGGGAATGACTACCCCAGAGATTAAGCCCAAATCATCAAAATTCAAATTGGGAATAGCTTGGATTTCAACTACTTTTAATCTGTCTTCTAGCTGCTGGTATTTGATATCTGCGGGTGGATATTGTTCATTGAAATAATCATCATCAGATTCTTGGTCATTGATACAGTCGGCCTGAGTACTCTTGACTTCATCAATTTGGTTCTCATCCTCTTCGGATGAATCTTTCTCTATTGGAATTTGACGGATTGTCTCCTTAAACCTTTTTTTACCCATGTTGAGTAGAGCTTTCTTCTTAGGCTTCTTCTTGGCGGCCAACAAGGCCATCATATCCTGCTGCCCCTTGGCTAGGGAGACTAAAGCTTCCTGAAATTGAGAGTTCTGAGCCTGGAGTTCCGTCACAGTTTTCTCTAGATCCATCTTGCTGAAATAAATAGTGGAGAGATAAGGAAACTTGTTATGCAGACGCCTGTCATGTCATGATGCATGAATATGCAGTATGCAAATGATTTCAAGGATTTAAAGAATTTAAATTTGTATAGACAAAGAGTTAACAAACGTTAACTTGCATTAAAGAAATCTTGATTTGAATACAAACATGCCTCTTGGGCTTACAACAACAGAAATAAGCATAGATTAAACTCCTAAGACAGAAAAGTTATGCGCATCTTTTTTGGCGCAATGTAGGTGTTTAAGCTACTTTCTTCATGAAGTTCCCTTGTAAGCTCCAATATCTTCTTCTCGTTTTCATAGAACTTAGCTTCGAAGGTGTCTCGCTCTCCTTTTAACTGAATCCAAGCGTTTTGCAAATCTTCAAGAGAAGTAGGCATATCAGGATAGAGGATCGTATGTAGAATGTCTCCCTCAACTACTGGCTCTATGATAACAGGTAAGACGGCTTCATAAGGCATCTTGATACTTTGAGCGCGAGCCCTTACCCATTTAAGATAAGGTTCCAAATGAATGGAATTCTTACGCCCCAATGTCTTGTTATCAACTTTGTTAACCATACCCCAAGCTCGTATAAATCTTTGACGGTAACCTTGGGTATCGCTTTCGTAGTCAAATGTGATTCCTTAGATGAGTACCTCATGAGGGCCATCTCTTCTAGCATATCCAAATTGTCGCAAGCTAAACACGGGTTATAAGTAATGCCTCCCCTAATGCCAAGTAGAGGGACATTAAGGAATTCCCCACAGCAGTCAATGATGGTAATGTCTTCTAAGGAGCGATAATACCAACGGATATCAGCATGTGAAAGTGACATCAATCTTTTAGACCATCTCATACCTTGTTAATTCTTCACCACTGATCGAGGTAGGTGCAAAATAAACCACATAGCCAACAAAGGAGTGCAACACATCAAAGCCCCCCTTTTCTTCAAAGTGCGAGAGTGAAGAGAATGCAATATGTCTCCAAGCAACATAGGCACCGGATTACGAGATATGAAAACCTTAATCATATTCACATCTATAAATTGGTCAGGATTTGGAAATAGTACCAATCCATAGATGAGAAGAGCCAGAACTTCCTCAAAGGCTTGTAGATCCAAAATATTCCAACACTCTTGAGCCTTCTCCAACAAAAACTTTGCTGGTAACCCTTTAACACCACTCCTCGTTACCCAATTTGCTACTATGTCAGATGGTTGCAAATGTAGAGCTCGATAAATTTCCTCAGGTTTGGGGTCTCTTTCGATACCTTTAAAAGGTAACTGATTGAGAATATGGATCCCTACGAGTTGAGAAAATTCCTCCAAAGTGGGCACAAGTTGGTAATCAGGAAAAGTGTAGCAATGATGCAAAGGGTCGAAGAATTATACAAGCACCTTTATCATCTCTTCTTCAATACTTGAGGTAACCAAACTAAGGAGTCGTCCATGTCTTTTGGTGAATGGGGAATCTTTGGGGACCCTTGATACTAAATCCTTGAGTTGTGGAGGTACCCTCACAAGACTGACTTGGATAGTGTTCCTATGAGCGGAGGCCATGTCCTACAAAACAGAACAAAGATAAATCCAGAAAATCCTTGAAATGGTTAGTGACTGTGATACGGTGGGAGAACTGACTTGGGTTTTGCGTTTGTATTCGCACTTGTTCGGTTTAGCAAGAGTCGCCACCGAATTTTTATTTTATCCTAAGGAAAGGTCAAAAAGCACAGGAAAGACCTTTGAGATGTTTTCGTGGGTTCGGGGGGTAGATTATGAAAAGGGAAGGTGCTAGCACCCTTTTCATCCATGGTTATCCATGGACTCTCAGTTACTTGTTTTAGATCACTTGCCTTTTCTTTTCAATTGTTTGAAATGGTACTTTGTGTGTGTGGTTTTTGAAAATGTTTTGAAAAAGATGCCTTGTCTATGCAACCATTGTAACAATTCTTTACTCGAATGTTTTACAAAGGTGTTTGTCTTTTTGAAAAGATATTTCAATGTTTTTGAAAGTTTGTTTGGAAATTATGTTATGATGTGTGTTTTGAAAATGGCAAGGATGTTTTGCAAGTTTGATCAAGTAACTAAGAGTTGTCTACCCTATTTTACTCAAAGATCTTTCCTTATGTTTTTAACCCTTTTAACAGTGTTGTTTCACCATTGTATTTGGTGAACAACCTTGCGTTAGGATGTAAACGGGACGGGCGCGGGTCATCGTTTAGACCATGAAAGCAATAGTGTCAAGTATTTTGGCAATTTTCTTGAGGGACTATGATCATTTCGTTTAGGCAACTCCGATAGCGTCATCGAGGGACTATGATCATTTTGTTTGTTTTTGTTTTGCCAAAGACACTTGACATGCAAACATGGCCCATTTTTGAAGGCAACAAGTGGAGTAACCCTAGGGGTGCAAGTGTGAATGGTGTATTGATTTTCATGCATTTATCTTATATTAGGTTATCTAGCGGTTGATTTTGAATCTTCGCATACAAAACCTAATTACTATACAGTATATGGAAATCGATAAATTGCGGGAATTTAAAGTCTAAGCTATTACAAATAAGTATCCGGGGATGGGGGTACAAATGTTTACAAATGGGGATGAGTCTCATCAGAATAGTAGTGTCCAAATATTATTTACAACCAAATCGAATCATCGCATTCTCAATGTAAAAATATAGCAAAGTATAAGGATAAAAGAGAATCAAAAGTATTGTAAAATGTATGTGATTATTTACAAATGATCAAAATGTTAACTTAATGTATTTGTTAAGTATTTTATTATTTTTGTGTTTTTGTTAATTATATGAACAAGAGTTTTAAAGAAAAGAAAAGAAAAATGTTTAAGTTAAAGAAAACTATTATTCATGTATTTTAGTTAATATTTTAAAAAGCTTATATAAAAAGTTTAACTAAACAAAAGTTTTAAAACAAAATGTATTATTTTATTTACCAAAAAGAATTAGGAATTTAAGTTATTTAATAAAGAAAATAAAGTGGTGAAAATAAAATGGTATTAGTTTGTATATATAAAAAAAAGGTTAAATGGGCTTAGGGGGTTTGTACTTGGCCCAAATGACAACAAAAACAAATTAACACAGAAAAGGGGGTGTAGGATCCAGTTTCGTTTGGGCTTAGGGGGTTTAGTGCGTGGCAGGCCCAAATGCTTCAGAATGTTTTTTAGGGTTTCACTTGTTTGATTCAGAATTAGGGTTACAATGTTTTTGTGAGCGGCGCTGCTGTTGTACCCCAAAATTTTCCCTCCCATATTCTTCAAAGTTTTGACAAGCATCATCTCAAATGGTTCAAAGTCTACTCAAGGGCTACACAGTCAACCATCCTCCTAAGCCAGTCAAAATTAGGGTTTTGGTTCTTGCAAGGAAGTTGAGGTTTTCAAGGGCTCAACCAAGTCCCATATGCTCATATACATTGTCAAGCACCTACATGTCAAGTTTCAAGGCTCACAAGGTCAAGTTGCACAGTCAAAAACCCTAATTGCCTCACAATTAACTGCAGGGGCAAAATAGTCATTTGGCAGTCAAAAGTCAAAATTTTTGGTCAACATCTTATTTTGAAGCCACAATCATCATTTGATCAAGTCTTGATCATGATTTCAAAGGAATGGCTCAAAAATCATCAAGATGCAAAAGTTTCTATTTTTGGACAGTTGAAAAAGTCAACTGTAACTTGACAAAGGCATAACTTTTTCATGGTTCATCAGAAAAATCCCACACAATGCTCATCTTGAAGGGGAAGACATTTCCTACAACTCATCTTCACATTCAAAGTCCAAGAAATTCTCTCACAAAAAGTTATCAATTTCAACATTATAGGTCATTTTCAAAAGTCAACAAAAAGGCACTTTAAGTCAAAGACCATAACTTGAGATTGGTAAATCAAAATGACATGGGACCAAAGGCATTGGTTAGAGGACTTCAAGTCCTTTCCAAAATGTCCAAGAACATGTTCATATGATCAAAATTGAGCAAGATATGCATTGGAGAAGTTGGGAAATTTTTGTGAAATGGCCAAAGTCAACTATCCTTGAAACTTCATATTTGACAAAAAGGGCCCACTTTTTCCACTTGGTTCAGCTTTGCCATGCCTCCCACGTGTCCCATGATTTATTTCAAGATTAAAAATTAATTTTTCTATTTTTATTTAATTTTATTTGATTTAATTCATTTTAGATCTTTAAAATTCAAATAAAAATCAAGAAAATTAATTGAGGGATATCTTTTGGTTTGAATAACTTTGATACACCATGAAACACATACCAAATTCGTGCAAGACCTATTATGAGCATGGAATTCAAATTTGGAGCAAAAAAGGCAAGTTGTTCAATGGTGATTATGGAGGAAATCAAAACTTCATTGCAAGGCTTCAAGGCTCACATTATTGCTTGATTCTCACTAAAAGACACATATGCAAGTGTTCCATACCTCAAGCACGACCTAAGCATCACAAAAACAGCCAAAACAATTCCAAAAAAAACTTAAGAAAATTCAAATCCTAATTCTACCTTCCAGGCCATTTCAAGGAGATTTAAAGATTCAAACACCTTGCAATTTCTAGCTATTTTATTCACATTTTATTTTATTTTATTCAAATAAATATAAAATAAAAGGCATAAAATAATAGATATTTGTTTTGGGCACATGGGCTAACACTTTGGATCAGCCTTGGGCCCATAAATTTGTGCCAAGATGTTCAGATGCATGTAAGCATGGAAAGGGAAAGTTTTGCAAATTTTGGAAGCTTTTTAATTTGTTGGATTTTGGTTTGAAAGCATGGCTTTATGGCTTGGATTCTTGCCTTATTTCTTTGTCCCATCCATCTCCTTTATAAATACAAGCCATGAGAAAGCATTACAGACAAAAAATACACACAGCCTAGAGAACGCCCCAAAATTGCAAAAATTTCCTTGAAGTTGTCAAGCTCGAAAGACCTGATCTAGCCAGATTCAACTACTTCCAAGCACTCCATCAACTTCCCAGGTCCCCCCATAATTCCATATTTTTTTTTCTAACGCTTTCCTGTGCAGCATTCCAAAGAAGAGTCACCATAAACCTCACAGATCCAAGTGCCAGGTGGCCATGATCATAGATCCAAAGGATAAAAAAGTGATGAATACCATGTGCTCAGTCAAAGCATGCTGCAGGCAATCCAAGAAGTCAACGTGGCTGAAAGCTTCATTGGGCCTCAAATTCCAATCAAAACACCCCCAGTTCTGGCCCATACCCCCCCCCATTGGGTTTGCTCTTTTTTTTATTATTTTGTCATTTTCTTTATTTTATTTTATTTCTTATTCCTTTTTATTGACAATTAACATAATTAACACTTTTTATAAAAAAAATCCAAAAAAAGAACTAACATTATTATTATTATTATTATTTTATTTTTTTGTAATTAAATACTAATAAATTGAATTAATTATTAAATAGGCAACTTTAATCTTTTTCTTAATAACTAAAATAAACTTAGAACTAGATTTTTTCTTCTTTTAATTTTAATTCCTTTTGTTTTATTTCCATTAAAAACATAAAAATACAAAAAATATTTTTTCTTTTAATAAATTAATTAATTAGATTAGGCTTTATTTAATTAATTGCATTTAATTCAAAAAAGACAAAAAAATTCAATTTCTTTTCTTAAAAGGGTCAAAACCCTTAGAACGTTCCCGACTAATTTTTATTCGCGCACATTTACTTTATTTTGATTATTATGTAATTGCTTTCAAGAATGTAATAGTAATTAGGTTTATTGCTTTCTTTACTTTCCGCACTTTATCAAAACGGGTCTTTGTATTTTTGGCGATGTATAGACCCGCGCCTTGTAATAACGTAGAATTTATATTTCCGCAATTTACTTTCCGCACCCTTAACTGTTAAAAATGCATGAAAGAATGTATGTAAATAAAATTAATCCGTAGCTCACAAATAACATGTACAAAACAATTAACTGAAAAACAACACACAAAGCACATGCCACTCTTAGGGTACGCTTCACTCGTTGCCTCGAAACGTGGTCATCAAGTATAGGGTGTCTTAGAGGTCGCCCTTCTGTCCAAAAGATCCAGTTGCCTCGAAATGGTTGCCTCAGATAAAAAGGATCTAGGACATTAGGGTTATTTCTAAGGTGTCCTACCATTGCTTCGGTGACCACACTGTCCCGATAATCGAATTGACCCGAACACCTCCAACGATGGTGCTACCTACCTCTCAATGGTGGGATAACACTATCTAAAGGACTCTTACACAGCTTAATTCCTTAGGGTAGGTAGATGACTTATGGATACTTGCTCTTTTCAAAACAAAACAAAATACTTCTCACACCTTACACTTTCAAAAGTTTTCAAACAATTTTTCATACACTCTTGAGGACAGATACAAGAGTTCCTTAGAAATTTTTAAACGAAACTTTTTTCAAAACCCACAAACACTTGAAAAGCAAACAATTTTTGAAAACATAAGAGCAAGTACCTAAGAGCCCGTGGATAACCTCGGATAGAAAGGGTGCTAACACCTTCCCTTTCTATAAATCTACCTCCCGAACCGAGAGACATCTCGAATAAGGAATTTTGCTGTGCTTTTGTCCTTTCCATGTTAGAGAACATAAAAGACGGTGGCGACTCTTGCTTACCGCGACATTTCGCGAAACCAGCTTAAAAAACAGTCAGTTCTATTTCCACCGGTCACAGAACTGGCGACTCTGCTGGGGACTATAAAAGTGAGGTGTACCTTAGGATTAGATCATAATTATGTTTTCAATTGCTTTGCTTTGATTGCTTTATATTTGTGGGCTTTGCATCGGAGTTTCATAGATCCTAACCCGGATCTGGGGATACCCTTTTAGGTAGCATAAGCTGTGAGGGACCTGTCCGGCGTAGACCGACACGGGTGAAGCAGTGGCTACGTTGGTGTGGCACCTTGGTCTGTACCGATATCCCTTGTGTTGCAACAAGGAGAATATGGGTCTTCTGAGGAGTCATTAAGCACCAACCGACCTTAGAACCCTAATGTGACCCAACTTGGCCATAGAACAGTAGCAATATGCTACACCCATTGAGGCTAAACTCTCGCGATGGTTCTGGCCGCAAGAAAAGATTGCGACGCTGGAGTTATGACCGATTGAGGGTAGTCAGTGATATTGGGATCCTCTAGAACCCGGTTACTTTTGATAGGACAGGTCTTAACCAACGAAACTGAAAGAGGGTAGTACCTGAACTTCATGCTGGCCTAAACTCTAAGGGCTCTGTATGACTTGTGTGCCTTCATACTTGAATTACTTGCACACTTGTTATCTAACAACACGAGTTCCTTGCAGGTTTTGTTTATAGTCCTTAATTGGGACTCATTACAGGGGTTTACTTACATCACTCCATGCATAACATAACATCATACCATTGCATGCACCCTGCATAAAGACTAATCAATTTCAAGGATCTCAAGGGCTTGTGATACAGGTCATGATGAATCAAATGTATAGCAAGGGGAAAAAGGGGATTTATTTTCCTCTAGCCAAGGTTAATGACTTGAGTCAGGGGCTATGACCCACTCGATATGGTGAGCCTTGACTCTTGAAGAAGGACTCTCAGCAACATGAAGTTCCTTCAATCAAGCTACCCAAATTCAAATTCTAACAAGTTTCTTGTTTATCCCGCGAGATCCTTGAAAACATCACATGCATACATACATATCATGGCATTACAGGTACTCTTTTCCACAGGTTGCTTAATCTTCTTCGCTGTTTATTTCAGCCATCATCATGAATCCTGAATCATCCAATGAACAAGCTATCAAGGCCCTCCAGGCCCAGAACGCCCAGTTCCAGGAGCTGGTCATGAGCTTAGCCCAAGGACAACATGAATTGAAGACTCTGCTTTTGAAGAAAAAGAAGAAGAGGACTGTTTTGTTCAACCCTAGACGCAGATCTGGGAATACACTGCAGAATGAAGCTAAGCAGACTACTCCATCTGTTGGGGAAGGCAGTCACCAAGAGGGAAGGGTTCCTAGTCCCGTAGTCTCTGACACCGAGACATATTTCAACGATGAACAGTACCCTCCTGCTGAGGACATGTACAAACAGCTGGAGGACCGGTTAAATGCTATGGAAATTCAACGTGTGCCCGGGTTGGACTTTGGAGACCTAGGCTTATCTTCTGGGGTGGTGATCCCTCACAAGTTCAAGGCACCTACCTTTGCAAAATACGACGGCGCTTCCTGTCCTAGGTTGCACCTCCGTTCATACGCAAGAAAGATCCAGCACTACACGGTAGACAAGAATCTATGGATCCATTTCTTCCAGGAGAGTCTTTCAGGGACTCAGCTCGATTGGTTCTATCAGTTGCATGGAACCAGTATTCGTAACTGGGAGGACTTGGCAACTGCTTTTTATAAGCAGTATCAGTATAATGCCGACCTCGCTCCTACGCGTACCCAACTCCAGGGTATGTCACTTGGGACGGGTGAAGGTTTTAAGGAGTATGCGCAAAGGTGGAGAGACCTGGCTGGCAGAGTGCAGCCACCTCTGACTGACCGTGAGCTTGTGGATATGTTCCTGGGGACCCTATCTGGTCCATTCTTCAACCATCTGATTGGAAATTCTTTCGCTGGGTTTACAGACCTAATCTTGACTGGGGAAAGAATTGAAGCCGGTATCAAGTCGGGGAAGATACAGAATGGTGATTCCTCGAACACTGAGAAGAAACCGTCCAAGAAAGAATCTAGTGCTGTCAACGCCGTAGTTATCTCAAAACCGGCCGGTGCGCCTCAACATCGCAACCAACAAAGGGAAGAGAGACCTAAAAGGCAATTCACTCCCCTCGGCATGACTTTGTCCCAGATATTGCCACAGCTGCTGGAGACCAAGTTGGTAACTCTATGGGACCCTCCTAAGAATCCCAACAGGATACCTTCAAGGTATGACCCCAACGTTCGCTGCGCCTATCATTCTGACAGCCCGGGGCATGCTACAGATGATTGTTGGACTTTGAGAAACAAGGTTCAGGATCTGATCGACGCAAGGGAAGTCCAGTTCGACTCTCCAGAGACTCCCAATATGATCACTGCTCCCTTGCCAAAACATGGCTAGGATTAGAAATTTTTTTGTTCATTCGAATGTTCAAGTTGTATTTTGCTTTGATTGTTCAAACATTGTATTCATGTCAAACTCTATTATTTCATTAATGCATTACACGTGTCTTGTTTTGAAGTAATTGTGTTCGCTATATTCAAAATTGCTCTTGTTTTTCTTGATGTTCAAACTCTCGATTAATAATTCTAAGTCTCTTGAGGGAGGATGACGAAAACGATACCACAATCTACAGTATGCTTTTGAACAAACCCCGCTGATGAGGTACAAGCATTGTTTCAATTCCTAAACACTGGAGTTATAAGGAAGATAATCCCTCGTCAACCCCTCTGAGCCAAAGAAGTTGGAGTTTTTCTTTTCGAAAATTAAAACCCTTAATCATAACCTGGGGCAGGGTAGTTCTCTCAGTTGATCCAAGTGCACAACGAATGGCACCAAAGAAGTCCTTACAAAACAAAAGACAGTGATGGTTCCAATAATCATAAGGACGGGCAGTCATTATCTCCCAAAAATAAAAGCCCATTAAGTCAAAACCTATGAAGAAGACTTACAAAACTGGGGCATCCCGCTGACTGTGATCATGAAAGAAACAGTTCAGGCAAAAAACAGGGATAACGAAATCAAAAAAGAAAGAGGTCCTACAAACCCTCAACCAAAAAAGGAATGACTGCCTATTCCCAATAAACTGTCAATATCCGAACCATCACTGGAATATCCGAGCAAAGACTCAAACAAGGTCTAACGCACGATCAACTGAGTTTAGGTTTGAAGAACATCATAAAGAGCGGGTGGGTACAAATATAATTTGAGCCTTTTCGTTTGTTTCTTAAACCGTGAACCAGGCCATGTTATAACCCTTAAAAGTCCTAGCTGAAGCATGGGTTAGTTCGAAAGCATACTGTTACGAAAGGTATCCTGACTCCTTAAGGCTTGCGGTAAAATAACGAGTTGACATCACAGTTTACAAAATTCATTTGTTTTTACTGAAAAAAACATTTGCAAAAAACATCGAGACAGACACACGCTTTGCATTCTTAAAATAATAGTGTTTTCATATGACTATTTGTTCAACAACAGAGAAATTCGCACGAAGAATATCTAGTGAACAAAAGCACTCCCAACCAAGGGGAAGGGCATGATCATTGTCCATCATCTGGGGCAGTTAAGTCAAGATTCTGATAATCTCTCAAAAGGCCAACCAGCTAGGGGCGAATCTCCTTCTGGATCACTTGGGGAATTGGACGATCAAACGAAGATCTTCTGGTGGCATGGTAACACTGCACTACTGACAGTGACAACTCTTGGCATCCTGAGAGCACAGACATAGTCGGAAAAAAAACACTACGCATAAGCAAAGACCCGCTAGGTTGACACACCTAGGCAAAAATAAGGGATGAAATGAAAAAAATATGTACACCCGGCAAGTCGAAAACCTGAAAAGGCGGCTTGGGAAAAAATGGGTATCCCGGTGGACTGAAAACCCGAAAGGGCGGTCCAGGCAAAAGTTAGGGATCAAAAGCGTACGACTATGTTCCGTCATCTCGTCACTAGCCTACCAGAAGAAGATTTGTCAACCGGCAGTCATCAAGCGCCTCCACAGGTATCTTCTCCCACAGAAACAGGGGCAGTAATGAGTTGTCTAAGCGATCTAGTTGCTCTGTCCACCAAGGTACCAAGGTAGGTTCGGCTGAAGAACGTAACCAGGATACCTTCACTCCCCGTTAAGTAAGACAAGATTCAACAACTCTCCCCAAGCATAGTTGGTCTCCCATCAACCCTGAAAAGGCACAACATCTCCAGCAAGTCAGCAACACTCTCCCCAAGCAGAGTTAGCCTACAGTCAGCCTTAAGGAAGTTGGGTATCCCCAGAAGATCTCAATATTCCCCAGCGGAGTATACAGATGTTCCTTAACAAGCATCCCCGGCAGTCTTAATATAAGATTGTTCCCCGACGGAATACGGACACCACAGTGGAGCCACTTCCCCAGTGCAGTCCAAAGTTTTCCCAGGAGAGTTGAATTATCCTCCCCAGTAGATTCTAGAAGCTTATCCCTAGTAGATTCTGGAAGCTTATCCCCTGCAGAGTACGAACGCATCTCCTCGACTTTATTCAGAAGGTTATTCCCCACCAGAGCTTATAACTGGGTTATCCTCAGCTAAAAACCACGGAAAGATCGTCCTCGGCGAAGTTCTTCCTATCCCCCAGTGGAGTTCATCAAATCCTCATCATAACATATCAACGGTATCCCCAGCGGAGTTATCATCAATTTCAAAACCTCGGCGAGATATCTCTCCCCACAGAGTAACTCCCCACAGAGTAATCTCTCCAGCAAAGTTTATTCCTCAACGGAGTCATCTCCTCCTACCAGTTTATTCATGCAACCATTATCCCCAGCGGAAACAAAGAGCTCTACTCTTCAACACCAGCCCAGGATTTGAACTCCCGGCATTCGTCAAGGATTTATTTTCCTAGACGAAAATACATTCATAAACATCGCATCATCATGATACATGCATATACGCATCATACAATCTCATTTTATGTTGAGAACATCATCGCTTGATCCTTGTCATGCATTGCATGTGACTGACCTTACCTTTCAGGAAGGATACAGTTAAGTGATCAGCTATGTCAAATAAGACTGATACAGTCGAAAGAGACCAAACCCGTCATTATAGACACCCGTCAGTATAGACACCCATCATTGAAGACACCTCGTCGTTGAAGACTACCCGTCATTGAAGACAACCCGTCGTTGAAGACAACCTGTCGTTGAAGGCAACTCGTCATTGAAGACAACTCGTCATTGAAGACATCTCGTCGTTGAAGACAACTCGTCATTGAGGACAACTCGTCATTGAAGATCACTCGTCGTTGAAGACAACCCGTCATTATAGACACCCGTCAGTATAGACAACCCGTCAGTATAGACACCCGTCATTGAAGGCAACCCGTCAGTATAGACACCCGTCATTGAAGGCAACCCGTCATTATAGACACCCGTCATTGAAGACAACCCGTCATTATAGACACCCGTCAGTATAGACACCCGTCATTGAAGACAACCCGTCAGTATAGACACCCGTCATTGAATACAACCCGTCAGTATAGACACCCGTCATTGAAGACACCTCGTTGTTGAAGACTACCCGTCATTGAAGACAACTCGTCATTGAAGACAACTCGTCATTAAAGACAACTCGTCATTGAAGACAACTCGTTGTTAAAGACAACCCGTCCATGAAGATAACCCGTCCAAAGAGACAACTCGTCAAGAAAGACAAAACCTCCTCTGGTTCGCTTAAATCCCAAAGATTTTTCTGAGATAACCTGTCAGTAGAGACAACCCATCAACCTTTTGAAGTTCCAGATTCGATACCTGTATCTAGCCAGGGCAAGTCTGTGAGCGACTGAGTGAAGATCGACCCCTGTAACAGGCCAGGTAATTGTCTTTCTTTCTCAGGTACGCAAGTTCTCGCTAAGGAATCTCTTACGAGATCGACACCTAGATGGCATCTATAAGCCCATCCTCTCATTACAGTTCCAAATGGCATCTATAAGCCCATTCCCGACAAGGTTCTGTCACACTTCCAGATGGCATCTATAAGCCCATCCTCCCATTACAGTTCCAAATGGCATCTATAAGCCCATTCCCGACAAGGTTCTGTCACACTTCCAGATGGAATCTATAAGCCCATCCTCCTATCCACCATCTCTCCAAATGGCATCTGTAATCCCATTCCCCGATATCACACTGCTGATACTCTACTATGTGAGTGCAAATTTCTGGGCACTCTAGTGTTCAATCATCTTCCACCCTCGGATCATGAAAGGCACACAAGCCAATCTACATCCTCAGGTCTAAGAAGATTGAACAGGGGCAACTGTTGTACCCCAAAATTTTCCCTCCCATATTCTTCAAAGTTTTGACAAGCATCATCTCAAATGGTTCAAAGTCTACTCAAGGGCTACACAGTCAACCATCCTCCTAAGCCAGTCAAAATTAGGGTTTTGGTTCTTGCAAGGAAGTTGAGGTTTTCAAGGGCTCAACCAAGTCCCATATGCTCATATACATTGTCAAGCACCTACATGTCAAGTTTCAAGGCTCACAAGGTCAAGTTGCACAGTCAAAAACCCTAATTGCCTCACAATCAACTGTAGGGGCAAAATGGTCATTTGGCAGTCAAAAGTCAAACTTTTTGGTCAACATCTTATTTTGAAGCCACAATCATCATTTGATCAAGTCTTGATCATGCTTTCACAAGAATGGCTCAAAAATCATCAAGATGCAAAAGTTTCTATTTTTGGACAGCTGAAAAAGTCAACTGTAACTTGACCAAGGCATAACTTTTTCATGGTTCATCAGAAAAATCGCACCCAATGCTCATCTTGAAGGGGAAGACATTTCCTACAACTCATCTTCACATTCCAAGTCCAAGAAATGCTCTCACAAAAAGTTATCAATTTCAACATTATAGGTCATTTTCAAAAGTCAACAAAAAGGCACTTTAAGTCAAAGACCATAACTTGAGATTGGTAAATCAAAATGACATGGGACCAAAGGCATTGGTTAGAGGACTTTAAGACCTTTCCAAAATGTCCAAGAACATGTTCATATGATCAAAATTGAGCAAGATATGCATTGGAGAAGTTGGGAAATTTTTGTGAAATGGCCAAAGTCAACTATCCTTGAAACTTCATTTTTGACAAAAAGGGCCCACTTTTTCCACTTGGTTCAGCTTTGCCATGCCTCCCACGTGTCCTATGATTTATTTGAAGATTAAAAATTAATTTTTCTATTTTTATTTAATTTTATTTGATTTAATTCATTTTAGATCTTTAAAATTCAAATAAAAATCAAGAAAATTAATTGAGGGATATCTTTTGGTTTGAATAACTTTGATACACCATGAAACACATACCAAATTCGTGCAAGACCTATTATGAGCATGGAATTCAAATTTGGAGCAAAAAAGGCAAGTTGTTCGATGGTGGTTATGGAGGAAATCAAAACTTCATTGCAAGGCTTCAAGGCTCACATTATTGCTTGATTCTCACTAAAAGACACATATGCAAGTGTTCCATACCTCAAGCACGACCTAAGCATCACAAAAATAGCCAAAACAATTCCAAAAAAAACTCAAGAAAATTCAAATCCTAATTCTACCTTCCAGGCCATTTCAAGGAGATTTAAAGATTCAAACACCTTGCAATTTCTAGCTATTTTATTCACATTTTATTTTATTTTATTCAAATAAATATAAAATAAAAGGCATAAAATAATAGATATTTGTTTTGGGCACATGGGCTAACACTTTAGATCAGCCTTGGGCCCATAAATTTGTGCCAAGATGTCCAGATGCATGTAAGCATGGAAAGGGAAAGTTTTGCAAATTTTGGAAGCTTTTTAATTTGTTGGATTTTGGTTTGAAAGCATGGCTTTATGGCTTGGATTCTTGCCTTATTTCTTTGTCCCCTCCATCTCCTCTATAAATACAAGCCATGAGAAAGCATTACAGACAAAAAATACACACAGCCTAGAGAACGCCCCAAAATTGCAAAAATTTCCTTGAAGTTGTCAAGCTCGAAAGACCTGATCTAGCCAGATTCAACTACTTCCAAGCACTCCATCAACTTCCCAGGTCCCCCTATAATTCCATATTGTTTTTTTTTCTAACGCTTTCCTGTGCAGTATTCCAAAGAAGACTCACCATAAACCTCACAGATCCAAGCGCCAGGTGGCCATGATCATAGATCAAAAGGATAAAAAAGTGATGAATACCATGTGCTCAGTCAAAGCATGCTGCAGGCAATCCAAGAAGTCAACGTGGCTGAAAGCTTCATTGGGCCTCAAATTCCAATCAAAACACCCCCTGTTCTGGCCCATACCCCCCCCCCCCCCTTGGGTTTGCTTTTTTTTTATTATTTTGTCATTTTCTTTTTTTTTTATTTTATTTCTTATTCCTTTTTATTGACAATTAACATAATTAACACATTTTATAAAAAAAATCCAAAAAAAGAACTAACATTATTATTATTATTATTTTATTTTTTTGTAATTAAATACTAATAAATTGAATTAATTATTAAATAGGCAACTTTAATCTTTTTCTTAATAACTAAAATAAACTTAGAACTAGATTTTTTCTTCTTTTAATTTTAATTCCTTTTGTTTTATTTCCATTAAAAACATAAAAATACAAAAAATATTTTTTGATTTAATAAATTAATTAATTAGATTAGGCTTTATTTAATTAATTGCATTTAATTAAAAAAAGACAAAAAAATTCAATTTCTTTTCTTAAAAGTGTCAAAACCCTTAGAACGTTCCCGACTAATTTTTATTCGCGTGCATTTACTTTATTTTGATTATTATGTAATTGCTTTCAAGAATGTAATAGTAATTAGGTTTATTGCTTTCTTTACTTTCCGCACTTTATCAAAACGGGTCTTTGTATTTTTGGCGATGTATAGACTCGCGCCTTGTAATAGCGTAGAATTTATATTTCTGCAATTTACTTTCTGCACCCCTAACTGTTAAAAAATGCATGAAAGAATGTATGTAAATAAAATTAATTCGTAGCTCACAAATAACATGTACAAAACAATTAACTGAAAAACAACACACAAAGCACATGCCACTCTTAGGGTACGCTTCACTCGTTGCCTCGAAACGTGGTCATCAAGTATAAGGTGTCTTAGAGGTCGCCCTTCTGTCCAAAAGATCCAGTTTCCTCGAAACGGTTGCCTCGGATAAAAAGGATCTAGGACATTAGGGTTATTTCTAAGGTGTCCTACCATTGCTTCGGTGACCACACTGTCCCGATAATCGAATTGACCCGAACACCTCCAACGATGGTGCTACCTACCTCTCAATGGTGGGATAGCACTATCTAAAGGACTCTTACACAGCTTAATTCCTTAGGGTAGGTAGATGACTTATAGATACTTGCTCTTTTCAAAACAAAACAAAATACTTTTCACACCTTACACTTTCAAAAGTTTTCAAACAATTTTTCATATACTATTGAGGACAGATACAAGAGTTCCTTAGAAATTTTTAAACGAAACTTTTTTCAAAACCCACACACACTTGAAAAGCAAACAATTTTTGAAAACATAAGAGCAAGTACCTAAGAGCCCGTGGATAACCACGGATAGAAAGGGTGCTAACACCTTCCCTTTCTATAAATCTACCTCCCGAACCGAGAGACATCTCGAATAAGGAATTTTGCTGTGCTTTTGTCCTTTCCATGTTGGAGAACATAAAAGACGGTGGCGACTCTTGCTTACCGCGACATTTCGCGAAACCAGCTTAAAAAACAGTCAGTTCTATTTCCACCGGTCACAGCTGCTTTCCATCTTCTTCATCGCCTCTTCCTCGTTCTTCAACCATGGCTTCTGATATCTCCCTCCACTCGCCTCAGCCACCGGAGCGACGCTTCCATCCATCTTCCGTCATCCCTTCACAGAGGCCTAGGGCTCTTGCTTCGTGACGGTATGATCTGTTAGCTTCGTTTTAGCTTTCTTGTGATATTACTCTTTCCATCTTGGTGGTGTGATGTACGAGTTTTAATCTTTATCTTTTTTTGTATGCTTATATGTGATAGGGATTTTGAGAGATATACCTGAGTGCTTCGCTCTGAGATTTGAAGGAGGAGGAAGATGGATTGGCCGGTGATGCTTCCAGGAGGCCAAGGCGGAGGGAGTATGATGACAAGAGCTTCCTGGTACTTGTATCTTTTAGCTTTCCTTGAATGGTTTTATGATGATAGTGTCTCTGAAAACCCTAGGATACTTCACTTCTGCATCTTCTTTTCTTCTTCTGAATACTTGCTTCTGTGATGCTTTTGATGATTATTCTGTGATGAACTTTGCTTTGGAGTTTCCCTCTCTTTGGACTTGATTTGCTTTCAATGATGAATTTGATTCCGAGATACTTGTGCTTCTGTTTAGCCTATGATGAACATGTTCTGAGGCGTTTTGTTGGCTATTTTTTCAATGATGATGATATTGAATCTGAGAATATGGTTATTGTTTAACTTCTGACTTCTTCTTTTTCTCTTGGCTTTGGGTGAGCTTTTTCAATGATGATGAATTTTGACTCTGAGGGCTTTTGGCTTTGCTTTGAGTTTGGTTACTTGATCTTGAAGGCAGGTTGAATGTTGTTTAGGATATAGGTTTTGACAGGCTTGTTGGGGTCTAGGCTTTGACATGCTTGAAAGGCTTATTTTGGTTACAGGCTTGTTTGAAAGTTGCTGTAACAGGTTTGTTTAGACAGGCTTGTTGGAATTTTATTGTTTTAACAGGCTTGCTGGGCTTTGGCTTGAAGCAGGCTTGAGCAACTTGACAGGTTTTGTTGAGGTTTAGGCTTTGACAGGCTTGAAAGGCTTATGGTAGTTTGAAGCAGGCTTGTGTTTTATGCAGGTTGGGTGTAGTTTGTAACTTGTTAGTTTTTTATGTAGGCTGTTGTTTGCTTGCTTCTGGATGTATGCAGGCTTTAAGGTTTTATGCAGGTTGCTTGGTTTGGTTACAAGCTTGCTTCTGGTTTGAGATAGTTTGAAACTTGTTGGAGGCAGGCTGAAGCAGTTTGTAAGCTTGGGGGTTGTGGTTATGTGTTTTCAGTTTTGTGTTATATTTTTCTATGTGTGTTCTGCCCCCTGTGTTCTGAACTGAACTCTTTGTTATATTTCCATCTCTTAAGCCTGCAAAACTGTAAGCCTCTAATTCTCTCTCTCTTTCTCTCTCCACAGAAAAAGCATATTATATTGCTTTAGAAGTACTTTTCTGAAAAGGTTGTGGCTGGGAAATGATGAAAATTTGAAATATTGCTTGCAATTTTAGCTTTGCTCTGCCTCTTGTACTTTCTTCTTTTCCAGATTTTCTGCATTGCTAGTTTGTTAGCCCCTTTGACAATTTTTGACAGCTTCTTTGACAGTTTGGTTATCTTTGACAGTTTGGTTTGCCTCTCTTTGATAGTTTGGTTTGCCATTGTTTACACTTGTAACTTGGTTTGGCATTTTCAGTTTGCACATGTGCAGTTTGTTTGAATTTGTAACTTGGCTGTTCAGTTTGCCTTGTTTGAAATTATGCATCTTTTGCATTTTGCTTAATTGATTCACATGCTTGTAAACATTTTTTTTCTTTCCTCTTTGTGAACCAAGAAGAGAGTCTTCTTGTGATTTTTAAAGAGGATGAGAAAAATATGATGAAAATCAAAACAAGCTGATTCCGGCCAACAACCTTTAATGATGAACTTTTTTGTCTGAAAATGCCTTTTTAATCCATACTGTATTGACTTCTTTTTCTGTCTTTGCAGGTAAATACCAGTCGGGCAAAGGAAGCAGCGGTAGAAGATGAAGACTTCAAGAAACTTAGGATATAGTTTTATTTTATTTTAATCATTTGTAATAAACATTACTATAAATACTGTAAATAAATTACTGTATTTAAATAACACTTGTACCAATAATTAAAAATAAATAAAAGTCCTTTTGTCAGATAATTCTCTATTTCACTGTCTATTTAATTATTTAAGTTTCTTGAATTAAAATAACTGGAAGTACATCCCAATTATTCTAACTTAGCAATTATAAATAATCAACAAACGTCCGACGTTCCAAATAACCAAAAGCATTGCACAGTTAAACAAACAAACGTCCATACACCTTTCACTTCACTAATTAAACCAACACTTCAAACTCTCAATCAGAAGCCTCAGCTTCTATCCCAGATGTTTAGACTTTGAGAAACAAACAGGAATCTTGAACAAGCGTCAAAGCAGTGTGACAGTCAATTTAGACACTGTGGATTCAAATTCTTCTGAGAATGCGCGTGCAAACCCTAATTCTGGATTTATTGTCGAAGAAACGTCTGCTTGATCAAACCTTGAGCCAAACTCAACCAAATCAATAGAAACCCTAATAATTTGTTTGACTGATTCAAAAGTTAATGGAAACCCTAATTTTGTTTGACTGATAAGAAAAGTCTGTTTGACCGATTCTTGAGCCAATCTGAAAAATCAGGAAAAGCCCGAAGCTGTGATTTCTTGCAAAAAGAGGAGGGCAAATTTTGGGGTGCAACAGTTGCCCCTGTTCAATCTTCTTGAACCTGAAGAGTTAGATTGGCAGGTTTGCCTTTCGCGACTCGAGGGTAAAAGGAGATTGGACACTAGAGTGCCCAAAACAATTTGCACTCGTCAAAGCATAGTTTGAGGGAATGGGCTTAAAGATGCCATTTGGAGATGGGCTTAAAGATGCCATCTGGAAATGTGACAGAATCTTGTCGCGGGATGGGCTTAGAGATGCCATCTGGAAATTGTTGGTAGGAGGATGGGCTTAGAGATGCCCTCACAGTTCCCGCACAGTTCCCTCACAGTTTGTTGCTACTTTCTAAAAGGCATCCCCCAGATCCGGGTTAGGATCTATGAAACTCCCAAAACAGGCCCACAATATTAAATCAAGCAAAGCAAGCAATTGAAAACATGATGATGAACTATTCCTAAGGTACACCCCACTTATTAGTATGTCCCCAGCAGAGTCGCCAGTTCTGTGATTGGTGGGAATGAGAACTGAATGTTTTTAAGCTGGTTTCGCGAAATGTCACGGTAAGCAAGAGTCGCCACCATCTTTTATGTTCTCCAACATGGAAAGGACAAAAGCACAGCAAAATTCCTTCTTTGAGAATGTTTCTCGATTCGGGAGGTAGATTTATAGAAAGGGAAGGTGTTAGCACCCATTCTATCTGTGGTTATCCACAGGCTCTTAGGTACTTGCTCTTATGTTTCAAAAAAATTGTTTGCTTTTCAAGTGTGTGCGGGTTTTGAAAAAGTCTCGTTTGAAAAATTTCTAAGTAACTCTTGTATCTGTCCTCAAGAGTGTATGAAAAATTTGTTTGAAAACTTTTAGAAAGTGTAGGTGCGAAAAGTTTGTTTTTGTTTGTTTGAAAAGAGCAAGTACCCAGGAGAATCTACCTACTATAAGGAATTAGGCTGTGTAAGAGTCCTTTAGACAGTGCTATCCCACCATTGAGAGGTAGGTAGCACCGTCGTTGGAGGTATTCGGGTCAATTCTATTATCGGGACAGTGTGGTCACCGAAGCAATGGTAGGACACCCTAGAAGTAACCCTAATGTCCTAGATCCTTTGTATCCGAGGCAACCGTTTCGAGGCAACTGGATCTTTAGACAAAGGGCGACCTCTAAGATACCCTATACTTGATGACCACGTTCGAGGCAACCAGTGAGGCGTACCCTAAGAAGTGGCATGTGCTTTGTGTGTTGTTTTTCAGTTAAGGTTATCTTGTGTGTTATTTGTGAGCTACAGATTGGTTTTATTTACATACATTCTTTCATGCATTTTTTTAACAATTAGGAGTGCGGAAAATAAATTGCGGAAATGTAAATCTAACTATTACAAGGCGCGGGTCTATACATCGCCAAAAGACAAAAATCCGTTTTGGTAAATAAGTGCGAGAATTTAAATAAAGCGGTAAAAATCCCTAATTAACTATTACATACTATGTACAGATACATAAATATAAAATAAGAAAATAAATAAGCGCGAAAGAAAGAATCGGGAACGTCCTAAGGGTGTTGACCCTTTTAAGAAAAGAATTGAATTTTTTGTCTTTTTTTTGTAATTAATGAAATTAAAACTAATAACTAATTAATTAATTAATTAAGAAAATGATATTTTTGTGTTTTTATGTTTTTAATGAAATAAAATAAAAAGGAATTAAAATTAAAAGTTAATAAAATCTAATTCTAAATTTATTTTAGTTATTAAAAAAAATTAAAATTGCCTAATTAAACTAATTAATTAATTATAATTTAATTACAAAACAATGAATTAAAGTGAAATTAATAAATAAGAATAATAAAAATATTAGTTTTTTTGATTTTTTTGTTTATGAAAATAATTATCTATGAATTAAATAATAATAATAATAATAGTTAATAATAATAATTAGTTAAAAGAAAATAAAAAAAGGAAAAGAAAACAAAAGAAAATATGAAAGAACCATGGGGGTGTTGGCCCAGGTATGGAGGTTTGAGGAAGCAATATGGCCCAATAAGCTTAAGCCTTTGTTGACTTTAGGAATTGCCTGCACGTGCTTTGACTTGGAGCATGGTATCCAGCATCTCATAGCCCCTGGATTGATCTTTGAGGCCACTTGGCGCATGATCGTTTGATGCTCATGGTGGAAAGCCTTTGTGAAACCTGCACAGGAACATGTTATGGAAAAATAGAAATAAGCATTTGGGGGACCTGGGATGTTGATGGAGTGCTTGGAAGTAGTTGAATCTGGCTAGATCAGGTCTTTCGAGCTTGACAACTTCAAGGAATTTTTTTGCAATTTTGGGGCGTTCTCTAGGCTGTGTGTATTTGTCTGTAATGCTTTCTCATGGCTTGTATATATAGAGGAGATGGAGGGGACAAAGAAATAAGGCAAGAATCCATGCCATAAAGCCATGCTTTCAAACTAAAATCCAACAAATTAAAAAGCTTCCAAAATTTGCAAAACTTTCCCTTTCCATGCTTACATGTATCTGGACATCTTGGGACAAGTTCAAAATTTTGTGTACAAAAAATTGCTTGCACGAATTTGGCAGCTAGTAAATGGCATATAAAGGTCATTCAAACCACAAAGATCCCCTTTAATTAATTTTTTTGATTTTATTTGAATTTTATGGATTTAAAATGGATTAAATCAATAAAAATTAAATAAAATAGAAAAGTTAATGTTTAATCTTGAAATTAATCACGGGACACATGGGTGGCATGACAAGGCTGAATCAAGTGGAAAAAAGTGGGCCCTTTTGTCAAAAATTGAAGTTTCAAGGATAGTTGACTTTTGCCATTTCACAAAAATTTCCCAACTTCTCCAATGCATATCTTGCTCAATTTTGATCATATGAACATGTTCTTGGACATTTTGGAAAGGTATTGAAGTCCTTTAACCAATGCCTTTGGTCCCATGTCATTTTGATTTACCAATATCAAGTTATGGTCTTTGACTTAAAATGCCTTTTTGTTGACTTTTAAAAATGACCTATAATGTTGAAATTGATAACTTTTTGTGAGAGCATTTCTTCGACTTGGAATGTGAAGATGAGTTGTAGGAAATGTCCTCCCCTTCAAAATGAGCATTGGATGAGATTTTTCTGATGAACCATGAAAAAGTTATGCTTTGGTCAAGTTACAGTTGACTTTTCAGCTGTCCAAAAATGGAAACTTTTGCATCTTGATGATTTTTGAGCCATTCTTGTGGAATCATGATCAAGATTTGATCCAATGATGATTGTGGCTTCAAAATAAGATGTTGACCAAAATTTTTGACTTTTGACTGCCAAATGACCATTTTGCCCCTGCAGTTGATTGTGAGGCAATTAGGGTTTTTGACTGTGTAACTTGACCTTGTGAGCCTTGAAATTTGACATGTAGGTGCTTGACAATGTATATGAGAATATGGGACTTGATTGAGCCCTTGAAAACCTCAACTTCCTTGCAGGAACCAAAACCCTAATCTTGACTGGCTTAGGAGGATGGTTTGACTGTGCAGCCCTTGAGTAGACTTGAGATGATGCTTGTCAAAACTTTGAAGAATATGGGAGAGCAAATTTTGGGGTACAACAGTTGCCCCTGTTCAATCTTCTTAGACCTGAGGATGTAGATTGGCTTGTGTGCCTTTCGTGATCCGAGGGTGGAAGATGATTGAACACTAGAGTGCCTAGAAATTTGCACTCACATAGTAGAGTATCAGCAGTGTGATGTCGGGAATGGGCTTACAGATGCCATTTGGAGAGATGGTGGATAGGAGGATGGGCTTATATATGCCATCTGGAGATGTGACAGAATCTTGTCGGGAATGGGCTTATAGATGCCATTTGGAGACTTTTGGTATGTGGATGGGCTTATAGATGCCATCTAGGTGTCGATCGCGTAAGAGATTCCTTAGCGAGAACTTGCGTACCTGAGAAAGATAATTTCCTGGCTTGTTACAGGTGTTGATCTTCACTCAGTCGCTCACAGACATGCCCTGGCTAGATACAGGTATCGAATCTGGAACTTCAAAAGGTTGATGGGTTGTCTCTACTGACAGGTTATCTCAGAAAAATCTTTAGGATTTAACTGAACCAGAGGAGGTTTTGTCTTTCTTGACGAGTTGTCTCTTTGGACGGGTTATCTTCATTGACGGGTTGTCTTCAACGATGGGTGATCTTCAATGACTAGTCGTCCTCAATGACGAGTTGTCTTCAATGACGAGTTGTCTTCAATGACGAGTTGTCTTCAATGACGAGTTGTCTTAAATGACGAGTTGTCTTCAATGACGAGTTGTCTTCAATGACGAGTTATCTTAAGTGACGAGTTGTCTTCAATGACGAGTTGTCTTAAATGACGAGTTATCTTCAATGACGGGTTGTCTTCAATGACGGGTTGTCTTCAATGACGAGTTGTCTATAATGACAGGTGTCTATAACGATGGGATGTCTTCAATGATGGGATGCCTTCAATGACGGGTGTCTATACTGACGGGTTGTCTTCAATGACGAGTTGTCTTAAATGACGAGTTGTCTTTAATGACGAGTTGTCTTCAATGACGGGTTGTCTTCAATGACGAGTTGTCTATAATGACGGGTGTCTATAACGACGGGATGTCTTCAATGACGGGATGTCTTTAATGACGGGTGTCTATACTGACGGGTTGTCTTCAATGACGAGTTGTCTATAATGACGAGTGTCTATAACGACGGGATGTCTTCAATGACGGGATGTCTTCAATGACGGGTGTCTATACTGACGGGTTGTCTTCAATGACGAGTTGTCTTAAATGATGAGTTGTCTTTAATGACGAGTTGTCTTCAATGACGGGTTGTCTTCAATGACGAGTTGTCTATAATTACGGGTGTCTATAACGACGGGATGTCTTCAATGACGGGATGTCTTCAATGACGGGTGTCTATACTGACGGGTTGTCTTCAATGACGAGTTGTCTATAATGACGGGATGTCTTCAATGACGGGATGTCTTCAATGACGGGTGTCTATACTGACGGGTTGTCTTCAATGACGAGTTGTCTCCTTTGACTTTAGGAACTAATTTAACTAGACCTGTCTTCTTTGACTGGATGAGCATCATAAAAACCTTTGGGATTTAACTGGACTTGTCTTCTTTGACTGGATTTGTCTTCTTTGACTGGATTTGTCTTTTTTGACTGGATTGGTCTCTTTTGACTGTATTTGTCTACTTTAACATAGCTGATTATTTAACTGTATCCTTCTTGAAAGGTAAAGGTCAGTCGTATGCAATGCATGATATGGATCAAGCAATGATGTTCTCGACATAAATGAGATTGTATGACATGATGCGCATATGCATGTATCATGATGTGATGTTTATGAATTTATCTTCGTCTGGGAAAGTAAATCCTTGACGTATGCCGGGAAGTTGAATCCTAGGCTGATGTTGAAGAACAGAGTTCTTCGTTTCCGCTGGGGATGATGATTACAAGAATAAACCGGTAGGAGAAGATGACTCCGTTGGGGAATAAACTTTGTTGAAGAGATTACTCTGTGGGGAATTACTCTGTGGGAAGAGATACTTCGCTGAGATTTGGTGATAACTTCGCTGGGGATTCCATTGAGAAGTTATGTTGAGGAATTTGATGAACTCCGCTGGGGATAGGAAGAACTTCGTCGAGGACGATCTTTCCGTGGTAATTAGCTGAGGATAACCCAGTTATAGGCTCTGGTGGAGAATGACCTTTGAATAAAGCCGGGGAGATGCTTTTGCGCTCTGCAGGGGATTAGCTTCCAGAATCTACTGGGGATAAGCTTCCAGAATCTACTGGGGAGATTGATTCAACTTTCCTGGGGAAACTTTTGACTGCACTGGGGAGTGGCTCCACTTGGGGTGTCTGATATTCCGCCGGGGAACAATCTTATATTAAGACTGCCGGCGATGCTTGCTTAGGAATAATCTGTATACTCCGCTGGGGAATATTGAGATTTTCTGGGGACACCCAACTTCCTTAAGGCTGTCTGTAGGCTAACTCTGCTTGGGGAGAGTGTTGTTGACTTGCTGGAGATGTTGTGCCTTTTCAGGGTTGATGGGAGACCAACTATGCTCGGGGAGAGTTGTTGAATCTTGTCTTACTTAACAGGGAGTGAAGGTATCCTGGTTACGTTCTTCAGCCGAACCTACCTTGGTACCTTGGTGGACAGAGCAACTAGATCGCTTAGACAACTCATCACTGCCCCTGTTTCTGTGGGAGAAGATACCTGTGGAGGCGCTTGATGACTGCCGGTTGACAAATCTTCTTCTGGTAGGCAAGTGACGAGATGACGGAACATAGTCGTACGCTTTTGATCCCTAACTTTTTCCTGGACCGCCCTTTCGGGTTTTCAGTCCACCAGGATACCCATTTTTTCCCAAGCCGCCTTTTCAGGTTTTCGACTTGCCGAGTGTACAGATTTTTTTCATTTCATTCCTTATTTTGCTCGAACCCTTTTAGTTCGCCAGAAAGCCCTTATTTTTGCCTAGGTGCGTCAACCTAGCGGGTCTTTGATTATGCGCAGTATTTTTTCGACTATATCCGTGCTCTTATGATGTAGGGAGGTGCCCCTGTCAGTAGTGTTGTGTTGCCCTACTACCAGAAGATCTTCGTTTGATCGTCCACTGCTCCAAGTGATCCAGATGGAGATTTGCCCCAAGCTAGTTGGCCTTTTGAGAGATTCTCAGAATCTTGACTTAACTGCCCCAGATGATGGACAATGATCATGCCCTGCCCCTTGGTTGGGAGTGCTTTTGTTCACTAGATATTCTTCGTGCGAATTTCTCTGCTGTTGAACAAATAGTCATATGCAAACAATATTATTTTAAGAATGCAAAGCGTTTGTCTGTCTCGAAGTTTTTTTGCAAATGTATTTTTCAGTAAAAACAAGTGAATTTTGTAAACTGTGATGTCAACTCGTTATTTTACCGCAAGCCTTAAGGAGTCAGGATACCTTTCGTAACAATATGCTTTCAAACTAACCCATGCTTCAGCTAGGACTTTTAAGGGTTGTAACGTGGCCTGGTTCACGGTTTAAGAAACAAACGAAAAGGCTCAAATTATATTTGTACCCACCCGCTCTTCGTGATGTTCTTCAAACCTAAACTCAGTTGATCGTGCGTTAGACCTTGTTTGAGTCTTTGCTCGGATATTCCAGTGATGGTTCGGATATTGACAGTTTATTGGGAATAGGCAGATTCCTTTTTTGGTTGAGGGTTTGTAGGACCTCTTTCTTTTTTGATTTCGTTATCCCTGTTTTTTGCCTGAACTGTTTCTTTCATGATCACAGTCAGCGGGATGCCCCAGTTTTGTAAGTCTTCTTCATAGGTTTTGACTTAATGGGCTTTTATTTTGAAAGATAATGACTGTCTGTCGTTATGATTATTCGGAACCATCACTGTCTTTTGTTTCAAAAGGACTTCTTTTGATGTCATTCGTTATGCACATGGATCAACTGAGAGAACTACCCTGCCCCAGGTTATGATTAAGGGTTTTAATTTTCGAAAAGAAAAACTCCTACTTCTTTGGCTCAGAGGGGTTGACTAGAGATTATCTTCCTTATAACTCCAGTGTTTAGGAATTGAAATAATGCCTGTACCTCATCAGCGGGGTCTGTTCAAAAGCATACTGTAGATTGTGGTATCGTTTTCGTCATCCTCCCTCAAGAGGCTTAGAATTATTAATTGAGAGTTGACATCAAAAAATGAAAGCAGTTTGAATATAGCGAATGAGAATATATTGATTCAAAACAGACATATGCGATGCATTGATAAAGTAAAAGAGTTTGACATGAACAAATGTTTGAACAATCAGAGAAAAATACAACTTGAACATTCGAATGAACAAAAGCTTCTTAGTTTGCACCAGTCATTTCAGATGGAAGATTCTCAGCAGAAGATTTTCATTTTCCCTCCCGGCATGAACTCCAGCACCCTTCCGTTGATCAAGTCTTGGATCTTGTTCCTCAGGCTCCAACAGTCGTCAGTGTCATGTCCAGGACTGTCAGAATGGTAGGCACACCTTTCATCAGGATTTTACTTTAGGGAGGTTATGTTGAGCTTCTTGGGAGGATCCTTTAAAGCAATCAGCTTGACCTCCAACAAGCGTTTCAGTATTAGTGAGGATGGCACACCAGTCTCCGAGAAATATCTTCCAGACATATTTTGCTTACGCCAATTACCCTGTTGACGCTGGTGAGGTTGATGCTGGGCTTGTGACCCCGAAGCAAACTGAGGAGCTTTTCCCTTGTCTTCTTGCCCTACAGGTGGTTGAATGATGGATTGCTCTTCAACCTTAGATGTTTTCCCCAGTTGGTTATCCCGAAGCAGTTGGTTGACGAGAACCCTGAGCTCTCTTTGTCTTTGAGATAAGTCTTGGATAAGAGCCATTTTCCCCAGCATCTGGGTTCTCATTACATCCACCTCAGCTTGCAGATGTTTCAGCCGTTCGTCCTTGTCGTCTTCGGGACTCTTCCTGACCAAATTCCCCATGAGGAGTGTTCTCAGCTCTTCCTGCCCCTTGGATAGATTTAGGAGGATCTCCCCGAACCGAGTCTCTTGAGCATGAAGACCCTAGTTATCTTGTTGGGAAGCCATTGCTGAAATAAACAGCGAAGAAGGTTAAGCAACCTGTGGAAAAGAGTACCTGTAATGCAATGATATGTATGTATGCATGCGATGTTTTCAAGGATCTCGCGGGGTAAATAGAGAAACTTGTTAGAATTTGAATTTGGGTAGCTTGATTGAAGGAACTTCATGTTGCTGAGAGTCCTTCTTCAAGAGTCAAGGCTCACCATATCGAGTGGGTCATAGCCCCTGACTCAAGTCATTAACCTGGCTAGAGGAAAATAAATCCCCTTTGCCCTTTGCTAGATATTTGGTTCATCATGACCTGCATCACAAAACCCTTGAGGTCCTTGAAATGGATTAGTCCTTATGTAGGATGCATGCAATGGTATGATGGTATGATGTTATGCTATGCGTGGAGTAATGTAGGTAAACCCTGTTATGAGTCCAGATTAAGGACTGTAAACAAAACCTGCAAGAAACTCAAGTGTCAGATAACAAGTATGCAAGTAGTCAAGTTTGAAGGCACACAAGTCACACAAGACAAGCCCTTAGAGTTTAGGCCAGCATGAGGTTTAGGGTACTACCCTCTTGAAGTTGGTGGGCTCAAAAACCTGTCCTATCGAAAGTAACCGGGTTCTAAGGAGCTCAATATCATTGGATTGTTTTCTGTGTTCATTGTTTTGATTTAGCCACTGAACTGGCGATCAAAATATTCCAAGAAAACAACCCTCAATGAGTGTAGTATCGAGTATCAACCAACTTCGGACTGCACCAAAGTCAGTCATCTCACTACCCCTAAAGAGGCCAAGATGGTTCAAGTAAGGTTCCTAAGGTCAGTTGATGCTTCACGACACCACGCGGCGGCCCCGTATTCTCCTTGACTTGACTCAAGGGTTACCGGTACTCACCAAAGTGCCACATCAACGTAGCAAACTGCTTCAACCGTGTCGGTATACCCTGCACAGTTCCCTCACAGATTGTTGCTACTTTCTAAAAGGCATCCCCCAGATCCGGGTTAGGATCTATGAAACTCCCAAAACAGGCCCACAATATTAAATCAAGCAAAGCAAGCAATTGAAAACATGATGATGAACTATTCCTAAGGTACACCCCATTTATTAGTATGTCCCCAGCAGAGTCGCCAGTTCTGTGATTGGTGGGAATGAGAACTGACTGTTTTTAAGCTGGTTTCGCGAAATGTCGCGGTAAGCAAGAGTCGTCATCGTCTTTTATGTTCTCCAACATGGAAAGGACAAAAGCACAGCAAAATTCTTTCTTTGAGAATGTTTCTCGATTCGGGAGGTAGATTTATAGAAAGGGAAGGTGTTAGCACCCTTTCTATCCGTGGTTATCCACGGGCTCTTAGGTACTTGCTCTTATGTTTCAAAAAAATTGTTTGCTTTTCAAGTGTGTGCGGGTTTTGAAAAAGTCTCGTTTGAAAAATTTCTAAGTAACTCTTGTATCTGTCCTCATGAGTGTATGAAAAATTTGTTTGAAAACTTTTAGAAAGTGTAGGTGCGAAAAGTTTGTTTTTGTTTATTTGAAAAGAGCAAGTACCCAGGAGAATCTACCTACTATAAGGAATTAGGCTGTGTAAGAGTCCTTTAGACAGTGCTATCCCACCATTGAGAGGTAGGTAGCACCGTCGTTGGAGGTATTCGGGTCAATTCTATTATCGGGACAGTGTGGTCACCGAAGCAATGGTAGGACACCCTAGAAGTAACCCTAATGTCCTAGATCCTTTGTATCCGAGGCAACCGTTTCGAGGCAACTGGATCTTTAGACAAAGAGCGACCTCTAAGATACCATATACTTGATGACCACGTTCGAGGCAACCAGTGAGGCGTACCCTAAGAAGTGGCATGTGCTTTGTGTGTTGTTTTTTAGTTAAGGTTATCTTGTATGTTATTTGTGAGCTACGGATTGGTTTTATTTACATACATTCTTTCATGCATTTTTTTAACAGTTAGGAGTGTGGAAAATAAATTGCGGAAATGTAAATCTAACTATTACAAGGCGCGGGTCTATACATCGCCAAAAGACAAAAACCCGTTTTGGTAAATAAGTGCGAGAATTTAAATAAAGCGGTAAAAACCCCTAATTAACTATTACATACTATGTACAGATACATAAATATAAAATAAGAAAATAAATACGCGTGAAAGAAAGAATCGGGAACGTCCTAAGGGTGTTGACCCTTTTAAGAAAAGAATTGAATTTTTTTGTCTTTTTTTTTGTAATTAATGAAATTAAAACTAATAACTAATTAATTAAGAAAATGATATTTTTGTGTTTTTATGTTTTTAATGAAATAAAATAAAAAGGAATTAAAATTAAAAGTTAATAAAATCTAATTCTAAATTTATTTTAGTTATTAAAAAAAATTAAAATTGCCTAATTAAACTAATTAATTAATTATAATTTAATTACAAAACAATGAATTAAAGTGAAATTAATAAATAAGAATAATAAAAATATTAGTTTTTTTGATTTTTTTGTTTATGAAAATAATTATCTATGAATTAAATAATAATAATAATAGTTAATAATAATAATTAGTTAAAAGAAAATAAAAAAAGGAAAAGAAAACAAAAGAAAATATGAAAGAACCATGGGGGTGTTGGCCCAGGTATGGAGGTTTGAGGAAGCAATATGGCCCAATAAGCTTAAGCCTTTGTTGACTTTAGGAATTGCCTGCACGTGCTTTGACTTGGAGCATGGTATCCAGCATCTCATAGCCCCTGGATTGATCTTTGAGGCCACTTGGCGCATGATCGTTTGATGCTCATGGTGGAAAGCCTTTGTGAAACCTGCACAGGAACATGTTATGGAAAAATAGAAATAAGCATTTGGGGGACCTGGGATGTTGATGGAGTGCTTGAAAGTAGTTGAATCTGGCTAGATCAGGTCTTTCGAGCTTGACAACTTCAAGTAAATTTTTTGCAATTTTGGGGCGTTCTCTAGGCTGTGTGTATTTGTCTGTAATGCTTTCTCATGGCTTGTATTTATAGAGGAGATGGAGGGGACAAAGAAATAAGGCAAGAATCCAAGCCATAAAGCCATGCTTTCAAACCAAAATCCAACAAATTAAAAAGCTTCCAAAATTTGCAAAACTTTCCCTTTCCATGCTTACATGTATCTGGACATCTTGGCACAAATTCAAAATTTTGTGTACAAAAAATAGCTTGCACGAATTTGGCAGATAGTAAATGGCATATAAAGGTCATTCAAACCATAAAGATCCCCTTTAATTAATTTTTTTGATTTTATTTGAATTTTATGGATTTAAAATGGATTAAATCAATAAAAATTAAATAAAATAGAAAAATTAATGTTTAATCTTGAAATTAATCATGGGACACATGGGTGGCATGACAAGGCTGGATCAAGTGGAAAAAAGTGGGCCCTTTTGTCAAAAATTGAAGTTTCAAGGATAGTTGACTTTTTCCATTTCACAAAAATTTCCCAACTTCTCCAATGCATATCTTGCTCAATTTTGATCATCTGAACATGTTCTTGGACATTTTGGAAAGGTATTGAAGTCCTCTAACCAATGCCTTTGGTCCCATGTCATTTTGATTTACCAATATCAAGTTATGGTCTTTGACTTAAAATGCCTTTTTGTTGACTTTTAAAAATGACCTATAATGTTGAAATTGGTAACTTTTTGTGAGAGCATTTCTTGGACTTGGAATGTGAAGATGAGTTGTAGGAAATGTCCTCCCCTTAAAAATGAGCATTGGATTGGATTTTTCTGATGAACCATGAAAAAGTTATGCCTTGGTTAAGTTACAGTTGACTTTTCAGCTGTCCAAAAATGGAAACTTTTGCATCTTGATGATTTTTGAGCCATTCTTGTGGAATCATGATCAAGATTTGATCCAATGATGATTGTGGCTTCAAAATAAGATGTTGACCAAAATTTTTGACTTTTGACTGCCAAATGACCATTTTGCCCCTGCAGTTGATTGTGAGGCAATTAGGGTTTTTGACTGTGCAACTTGACCTTGTGAGCCTTGAAACTTGACATGTAGGTGCTTGACAATGTATATAAGCATATGGGACTTGATTGAGCCCTTGAAAACCTCAACTTCCTTGCAGGAACCAAAACCCTAATCTTGACTGGCTTAGGAGGATGGTTTGACTGTGCAGCCCTTGAGTAGACTTGAGATGATGCTTGTCAAAACTTTGAAGAATATGGGAGGGCAAATTTTGGGGTACAACAATGAAGGAAATTTTGAACGCTCTTGAGATTGACATTCGAATGCCCCAAGTGATGATGAAGGAGACTTGCCCCAAGTTCACTGAACTTTTGAGAGATTTGTTGAAATCTTGACTGGACTGCCCCAGGTTAAATGGACTTTGAAAGATTTATTGAAATCTTGACTGGACTGCCCAAGATTAACTGGATAGTGACATGTCATGCCCTCTTGTTGATAGGAGATTTGTCAATGGAAGTGTCATCCTTTTTGAAGTGATTTTATTCACTGAGAGGGCTTTCGTTCATCGGATATTCGTTGTGTGAATTTCTCCGCTGTCAAACAAATAGCCAAATGCAAACAGTGATATTCAAGTAATGCAAAGTTTATGTTTGTCTCGAAGTTTTGAAAAATGCGTTGTTTAGCAGAAAACTTTTTATAAGACAAATTCAACACAAGATTTAGAGCAAAGCCTTACAGGAGTCAGGATACCTTTTGTAACAGTATGCTTTCGAACTAACCCATGCTTCAATTAGGACTTTTGAAGGGTTGTAACGTGGCTTGGTTCACGATTTAAGAAACAAAGGATAAAGGCTCAAAGCATATTTGTACCCACCCGCTCTTCGTGATGTCCTTCAATCCTAAACTCAGTTAATTGTGCGTCGAACTCTATTCGAGTTTGGAACGACTTTTTGGTGATGGCTCACACCAGTTGAATTTTACGGAAGGCAGTCATCATTTTTTGCAACATTTTTCATGTTGTTTGAGGATTTGTAATGACCTCTTTCTTTTGATTTGTTATCCCTAACTTTTGCCTGACTGTTCCTGTTTTCGAGATTACAATCAGCGGGATGCCCAAAATTTCTTAAGCCTCCTTCGTAGGTTTTGGCTCAGCGGGCTTTTCTTTTTGAGAGATGATGACTGCCTATGTGATAAGGAACCATCACTGTCTTTTGATTCCAAAGGAATGTTTTCTGATGTCGTTCGTTGTACTACGAACTGAGAGTTTGCGACTTCGATGCACATCTTTTTTTTTGAATTAACTGAGAGACTACCCTGCCCCAGGTTTAATCAAAGGTTTCAATTTGTTTAGAACAGAAAACTCCTACTTCTTTGGATCGAAGGGGTTGACTAGGGATTATCTTCCTTATAACTCCAGTGTTTAGGACTTGAAAGAAATGCCTGTACATCGTCAGCAAGGTCTGTTCAAAAGCATACTGTATGTGATTACGGTATTGTTTCGTCATCCTCCCTCTAAAGGCTTGTAGATTTTTATGAAGAGTTAAATATCATGAAGAAAGTAGAAAGCATAGTTCAAGTGTAATGAAAATGAGTGGATCAAATCCAGACAAACATATGCAATGCATTAATGAAACAAAGTTTGACATTAATAGATAATTGTTTGAATAACAAAGAGATTACAACTTGGAAATTCAAATGGAACAAAAGTCTCCCAGTTCGAGCTTTGTCATTTCAGGTGGAGAACCTTTGGCAGAAGAATTCAGTCTGGCCATCTTGTGTGAACTCCAGCATTCCTTCGTCGATCAGGTTTTGAATTTTGTACTTCAACACCTAACAATCGTTTGTATCATGTCCAGGACTATCAGAATGATAGGCACACCTGGCATCTGGATTGTAGCTGGGAGAAAAATTTTTGGGGTTCGGATGAGGGTTTATCACCGTAATCAGATTCATCTTCAACATGTGCTGCAATGCTTGTGACAATGGCATGTTGATTTGGGTGAATTGCCTTTGAAGTCTTTCCCCCTTTGGATGATTATCCGGTTGACGTTGACGAAGTCGTTGTTGGGCTCGTGATGTGGAAGCAAAGTGAGAAGGTCTTCTCTCCTTTAAACCGGGTTCTTGTCTCATGGGAAGCTGAGCAAGGCCTTGATTTCCAATCCTTATTTTTTGCCCCATACGGTTGCAACCGTCTTGACGAAATTGATTGATAATGGTTCCCAGCTCTTCTTGTCTTCGGGCTAGGCCTTGGATAAGAGCCATCTGCCCTAGCATCTGGGTTCTCATTGCTTCAACCTCAGTTTGCAGTTGTTCCAACTGTTTGTCCTTATTGTCTTCTGAATTTTTCTCGGCCAGGTTCCTAGCGAGGAGTACTTTCAACTCTTCCTGCCCCTTGGATAGGTTCAAGAACATCTCTTGAAGTTGAGAGTTTTGAGCCTGGATGCCCTTGAGAGTCTGCTCTAGAGCCATCTCTTCTGAAATAAACAGTAGGAGAAATAAGGAAACCTGAAAAGGAAAACCTGTTACGATGCAATGCATGATATGTGGATGCATGTTTTCAAGGATCTTGTGGGGTAAACACAAGAAAATGTTAGAGGTTGAACTTCGATCTTTGATGGCATTTGTTTGGAGGAGAAAACCTCTTGCCCTTTGGTAGACGTCTGGTTCAACGTGACCCTGCATCAAAAGACCCTCGAGATCCTTGAAATGGTCATTGAACATGCTATGGTATGATGTTATGATGTTATGTACATGTGTGCAAAAGCAAGTAAGTGTATATACAGGTAATCATATTCACACAAAGCAAACAAGTCCTTAGGTTTAGGCTTGCACAGGGTTTGTAGGTAAGTACCCTCTTGAAGTTAGTTGGCTCATCCTGTCCTAAAATAGAAACCGGGTTCTAAGGAGCTCAATATCACTGGATTATTTTCTGTGTTCATTGTTTTAGTTTAGCCACTTAACTGGCAACCAAAATATTCCAAGAAAACAATCCTCAATGAGTGTAGTATCGAGTATCTACCAACTTCAGACTGCACCAAAGTCGGTCATCTCACTACCCCTAAAAAGGCCAAGATGGTCAAGTAAGGTTCTAAGAGTTCGTTAGTACTTCATGACATCACTCAGCGGCCCCGTATTCTCCTTGACTACTCAAGGGCTACCGGTACTCACAAATATGTCACACTAACATAGCTACTGCTTCAACCATGTCGGTATACCCCACACAGTTCCCTCACAGTTTATTGCTATTTACCTAAAAAGGTGCCCCCAAATCCGGGTGTAGGATTAAACAAACCCAAACAAGGAACCCAAAAAGTAAAGCAATCAAAGCAAACAAAGTAAGCATGTATGGGTGATCTAAAACCCTAAGGTAACCCCACTTTTAGAAGAATCCCCAACAGAGTCGCCAGTTCTGTGATACGGTGGGAGAACTGACTTGGGTTTTGCGTTTGTATTCGCACTTGTTCAGTTTAGCAAGAGTCGCCACCGACTTTTTATTTTATCCTAAGGAAAGGTCAAAAAGCACAGGAAAGACCTTTGAAATGGTACTTTGTGTGTGTGGTTTTTGAAAATGTTTTGAAAAAGATGCCTTGTCTAGGCAACCATTGTAACAATTCTTTACTCGAATGTTTTACAAAGGTGTTTGTCTTTTTGAAAAGATGTTTCAATGTTTTTGAAAGTTTGTTTGGAAATTGTGTTGTGATGTGTGTTTTGAAAATGGCAAGGATGTTTTGCAAGTTTGATGAAGTAACTAAGAGTTGTCTACCCTATTTTACTCAAAGATATTTCCTTATGTTTTTAACCCTTTTAACAGTGTTGTTTCACCATTGTATTTGGTGAACAACCTTGCGTTAGGATGTAAACGGGACGGGCGCGGGTCATCGTTTACACCATGAAAGTAATAGTGTCAAGTATTTTGGCAATTTTCTTGAGGGACTATGATCATTTCGTTTAGGCAACTCCGATAACGTCATCGAGGGACTATGATCATTTTGTTTGTTTTTGTTTTTCCAAAGACACTTGACATGCAAACATGGCCCTTTTTTGAAGGCAACAAGTGGAGTAACCCTAGGGGTGCAATTGTGAATGGTGTATTGATTTTCATGCATTTATCTTGTATTAGGTTATCTAGCGGTTGATTTTAAATCTTCGCATACAAAACCTAATTACTATACAGTATATGGAAAGCGATAAATTGCGGGAATTTAAAGTCTAAGCGGGGATGGGGGTACAAATGTTTACAAATGGGGATGAGTCTCATCAGAATAGTAGTGTCCAAATATTATTTACAACCAAATCGAATCATCACATTCTCAATGTAAAAATATAGCAAAGTATAAGGATAAAAGAGAATCAAAAGTATTGTAAAATGTATGTGATTATTTACAAATGATCAAAATGTTAACTTAATGTATTTGTTAAGTATTTTATTATTTTTGTGTTTTTGTTAATTATATGAACAAGAGTTTTAAAGAAAAGAAAAGAAAAATGTTTAAGTTAAAGAAAACTATTATTCATGTATTTTAGTTAATGTTTTAAAAAGCTTATATAAAAAGTTTAACTAAACAAAAGTTTTAAAACAAAATGTATTATTTTATTTACCAAAAAGAATTAGGAATTTAAGTTATTTAATAAAGAAAATAAAGTGGTGAAAATGAAATGGTATTAGTTTGTATATATATAAAAAAGGTTAAATGGGCTTAGGGGGTTTGTACTTGGCCCAAATGACAACAAAAACAAATTAGCACAGAAAAGGGGGTGTAGGAGCCAGTTTCGTTTGGGCTTAGGGGGTTTAGTGCGTGGCAGGCCCAAATGCTTCAGAATGTTTTTTAGGGTTTCACTTGTTTGATTCAGAATTAGGGTTACAATGTTTTTGTGAGCGGCGCTGCTTTCCATCTTCTTCATTGCCTCTTCCTCGTTCTTCAACCATGGCTTCTGATATCTCCCTCCACTCGCCTCAGCCACCGGAGTGACACTTCCATCCATCTTCCGTCATCCCTTCACAGAGGCCTAGGGCTCTTGCTTCGTGACGGTATGATATGTTAGCTTCGTTTTAGCTTTCTTGTGATATTACTCTTTCCATCTTGGTGGTGTTATGTACGAGTTTTAATCTTTATCTTTTTTTTATGCTTATATGTGATAGGGATTTTGAGAGATATACCTGAGTGTTTCGCTCTGAGATTTGAAGGAGGAGGAAGATGGATTGGCCGGTGATGCTTCCAGGAGGCCAAGGCGGAGGGAGTATGATGACAAGAGCTTACTGGTACTTGTATCTTTTAGCTTTCCTTGAATGGTTTTATGATGATAGTGTCTCTGAAAACCCTAGGATACTTCACTTCTGCATCTTCTTTTCTTCTTCTGAATACTTGCTTCTGTGATGCTTTTGATGATTATTCTGTGATGAACTTTGCTTTGGAGTTTCCCTCTCTTTGGACTTGATTTGCTTTCAATGATGAATTTGATTCTGAGATACTTGTGCTTCTGTTTAGCCTATGATGAACATGTTCTGAGGCGTTTTGTTGGCTATTTTTTCAATGATGATGATATTGAATCTTAGAATGTGGTTATTGTTTCACTTCTGACTTCTTCTTTTTCTCTTGGCTTTGGGTGAGCTTTTTCAACGATGATGAATTATGACTCTGAGGGATTTTGGCTTTGCTTTGAGTTTGGTTACTTGATCTTGAAGGCAGGTTGAATGTTATTTAGGATATAGGTTTTGACAGGCTTGTTGGGGTCTAGGCTTTGACAGGCTTGAAAAGCTTATTTTGGTTACAGGCTTGTTTGAAAGTTGCTGTAACAGGTTTGTTTAGACAGGCTTGTTGGAATTTTATTGTTTTAACAGGCTTGCTGGGCTTTGGCTTGAAGCAGGCTTGAGCAACTTGACAGGTTTTGTTGAGGTTTAGGCTTTGACAGGCTTGAAAGGCTTATGGTAGTTTGAAGCAGGCTTGTGTTTTATGTAGGTTGGGTGTAGTTTGTAACTTGTTAGTTTGTCATGTAGGCTGTTGTTTGCTTGCTTCTGGCTGTATGCAGGCTTTAAGGTTTTATGCAGGTTGCTTGGTTTGGTTACAAGCTTGCTTCTGGTTTGAGGCAGTTTGAAACTTGTTGGAGGCAGGCTGAAGCACTTTGTAAGCTTGGGGGTTGTGGTTATGTGTTTTCAGTTTTGTGTTATATTTTTCTATGTGTGTTCTGCCCCCTGTGTTCTGAATTGAACTTTTTGTTATATTTCCATCTCCTAAGCCTGCAAAACTGTAAGCCTCTACTTCTCTCTCTCTTTCTCTCTCCACAGAAAAAGCATATTATATTGCTTTAGAAGTACTTTTCTGAAAAGGTTGTGGCTGGGAAATGATGAAAATTTGAAATATTGCTTGCAATGTTAGCTTTGCTCTGCCTCTTGTACTTTCTTCTTTTCCAGATTTTCTGCATTGCTAGTGTGTTAGCCCCTTTGACAGTTTTTGATAGCTTCTTTGACAATTTGGTTATCTTTGACAGTTTGTGTTGCACCCCAAAATTTGCCCTCCCATTTTCTCAACATTTCTCATCACAAAGCCCTTGAAGATCAAGGTCCAGTTAAGGTTTCATCTGCTCAAAACTTCTCCTTGCACTGCTGACCCAAATTAGGGTTTGTGTTTGCACAAAGATGTTTTGACCTAAAATGCCTAAGATGACTTTCATGCTTCATATTGGACTCCCAAGTTTATCCTCATCAAGTTTCAAGTTTTGATTCCAAGTTTTGCCCAGTCAATTGGACAGTTGACCTAGAAATCAACTGTATTGGGGAAAAAGTCAACTGTGGCCAATTGACAGTCAAACCTCATGAAAATGGACCCACATCAACATTATGAACTCATATGGACCATTTGATCAAGTTTGGATCACAATTCCATAAGAAATTTGATCAGATCACCAAAAGGGCAAAATGGTCATTTTTAGGGTGTTGACTGAACAAAGGCAATTTGTGACTGTTTGACCTAGCCAATGGCAAACCAAGCTCACATGTGGACTCAAGGACCCCATGGAATTATCTTGACATGCTCAACAAACTCAAAAGATCCCAAGTACACAAGATTGACAGTTGAATTTCCCAGTCAATTGATCAATTTTGACTGTATACTGAAAAGTCAAACTTTGACTTTTTGGTCAAAATCAAGAGTCAAGATTCATTTTTCATCAAAACATGCCAAATCATGAAACTTGTTCACCAAGAAATCACAAAATGCAAATTAGGGATAGAAATTAGAATTTTTCATAACTTAGAATTTTTCTAAGTTATAAAAAACCCTAATTTTTTCCTAACTTTGCCCCACTTTTTCACCAAGATCCATTTGGATTCAAACAAAAGTCAAAGCATGAAAGTTGTATCTTGTTGCATAGTCTACAACTTTGATTCACAAAGTTTTCCCATTTGAGGCTTGTATCTCAAGTTACAAATTTTTGAATAAGGGTACTAAACCATTCTTAACTTAGTGAAATTTTAACCTATTTTGACAAGGTTTTCTACCCAACTTCAAGACCATTTTCCATACACTTCCACTTGGAATTTCAATTTTCATTTCAAAGATGGATTGTAGTACACATTCCAAGCTTTCCAAAATGTCTAAGAACTTCTCAAACAACCTCATAACTTGAGAGAATCGAATTTCACAATTTGGCAAAAACTCACTTTTGAATTGATCATGAACATGTTCATAACTTAAGCCATTTTCAAGTCAGCATAGTTTGTGCTAAATTACAGGTCCTAAAACCCTTTGACACTCAATAATTCAATGAAAAACCTTTGTGCCAAGGCCTTGTTTCATGAGTTCAAGCATTGCCTAAAGGATTAATCCATTTATAGATAAAGCATTTCTTCCATTTTTGCAAAAGGTAACTTTATGTCCAATTGAAAATCCAAGCAGTACAAATGAGATCTAATTGGCACAAGATTATGAGCAAAACACTCTGATCAAGGAGAGATTATGCAGCTCATTAGGGGGCCTCTACTGACCTAGAACACAACTTGGGCATTTGTTGCTTAAAGTGTAAGTAACTTGACATATTGTAACACAACTCTCATATCAGCTTACAAACACTTAAGCAAACTTGTCAAACAGATCCAGGACATCATAACCAAGCTAGTACACGACCCTAACATCTCTCATATACTCCCAATCTCAGAATCACCTTCAAACTGCAAAAACAGGGCCATGCCTGCAGTTTGAGTGCCATCTTCCATTTCCCTCAAGCTCTCTTGCCCAAACCAGTTCACACACATTCCCTAGCATCTATGCAAGCTGACCATGACTTGAAACACGACCTGTAACTCCTCTAATAAGTTCCACCATTTTCATTTTTCCATTTTGCAGTTGAAGTTCTACAGCTCAGTTCAAGGTGTCTCAAGGCAAAGTAAATATTGGAACAACATCACCACACCTCAAGGAAGCTATACCAACCATTATCTTGCACTGAAAGCTCCCCATTTGCCAGATAGAACTTCAACTGAACAAGTACTTTGGTGAACTTCTATCTCTCTCATTAGGCATCATTAGCTCTAAGTTTGTGAATAAGCAATGTTCTACTCATGCCACTGAACCTATACATGCTTTTACTTTTCATTTCTTTTGCTTGAGCTGTGAGAATTTAAGGTTTGAAAATGGCAGAAAACTTAGGTTAGGATTTGGGATTGTTAAAATTCTCTCTCATTTCTGAGAGTTAGGAGATGTTCTTTATATATTTGGAATCGTGGTTCCATGCTTAACATTTTTTGTGTTGAAAGTTTGTGCAAAAGATCAAAGAATCAGGATGTTGGGATGGAAGAACAGGGCGCGCGGTTTTTTTGAATATTATTGTTCAGAAGTTGAAGAAAGGTCTTCATGGGCTGGGCTTATGTTGACTTTCCTTTTTGCACCATATAATTTGTTCTGAACCCCCTGAGCCCATTTGCTTCATTTTTAATGTTTTTTGACTTTCTTTTTTTAATTGACTCATTTATTTTTTCTCAGCATATTAAAAATATAAAAATATTTTTTCTCATCATTTTTGAATTTATTAGGTATTTATTTGATTTTTCTTTTAGTTTGTACATAAATAAATAAATATATACTTTTTGTTTAAAATACTAAAATAGCACAAATATATTTTATACACTTTTATCTTATTTTTACTTCCTGAAAATATTTTATAGAAAAATACTTTTTTTATTTAAATATTAAGTATTATTAATTAATATATATAATACATATTTTGTAAATAATATAAATAAATAGGTATATATTAATACACTTAGGATATAAATACCAAAAAAAGGTACATATTTTATTTTTTTAATATTTAATACTAAAAAATACATTTTTTACAAATATACTTCATTTTTATTTTATTTTTTGTACATAAATAGTAAATATTATATACATTAAATAATTAATCCCCTTTTGATTAAAATTAGGGTTTTGCCCTAAACATGAGAATACTCCAAAAATAATACCCTTTTTTTTTATCTCTTTTTATTTTTACATAAATAATACTTTTTTTCATACACATAAAAATTCCTTTTTTACATTTTGCATATTTATTTCATTTCCATTTAATTATGCAATTATTTGTATTGTAAATATTCAAAGAAAATGATGTAATAGATAGGTTTAATTTCTTGTCTAAATATACCCCATTTGAAACATTGTACCCCCTCCCCATATTATTGTGTTGTAATAGTGTAGGAATTTGAATTTCGCACTTTAATGCTTTCTAAACATACCATGTTAGAATTAGGGTTTGTATGCGAATAAAACGAACAAAATAGTTTGACCTAATTTCAAGATAAATAAGCATGAAAATGGACAACACATTTCACACTTGCACCCCTAGGGTATCCCACTTTGTTGCCTTCAAATAATTGGGCCATGTTGCATGTTAGGTTTCTTTGGGTAAAACAAACAATCAAATGATCATAAGTCCCTCAATGACGCTTTCAAAAAAGGTTGCCTAAAATAATCAAATCCCTTTCAAAGAAAAATTGCCCAAAGACATTTAACACTATTGCAATTATGGTCTAAACGATGACCCGCGCCTGTCCCTTTCACCTCCTAATACAAGATTGTCCACCAAATGCAATGGTGGAACAAAATTGTCAAAAGGTTTAAAACATAACAAAAATCTTTGAGAAAACTTTAGGGTAGATAACTCTTAAGTGCTTGCCAATTTGCAAAGAAAACACTTGCCTATTTTCAAAACCCACTTCACAAACACTTTCAAAACCAACTTTCAAAAACCTTGAAACATCTTTTTAAAAGACAAAACACCTTTTGTAAAACATTCGAGTAAAGAATTGTTACAAGGGTAGCCTATACAAGGCATCTTTTCAAAACATTTTCAAAACCACACACCAAGCACCATTTCAAACAATTGAAAACCAAGGCAAGTTGATCTAAGCAAGTATCTAAGAGCCCATGGATAACCATGGATAGAAAGGGTGCTAATACCTTCCCTTTCTATAATCTACTCCCCGAACCCAAGAAAAATCTCAAAGGTTTTTGCTGTGCTTTTTTAAACCTTTCCTTAGGATAAAATAAAAAGTCGGTGGCGACTCTTGCTCAACCGAAACATTTGCGAAAATAAACGCAAAACCCTAGTCAGTTCTCCCACCGTATCACAGAACTGGCGACTCTGCTGGGGACAATTTTATAAGTGGAGTAACCTTAGGGCTTAGATCACCCTCTTGCATGATAAATTGTTTGAGTTGTTTGCTTTATATCTTGGCTCTATTGTTTGGGTTTACAATCCTACACCCGGATTTTGGGAAACATTCATAGATAGCAATACGTTGTGGAAACTGTGCGGGGTATACCGACACGGTCGAAGCAATAGCTATATTAGTGCGACATATTTGTGAGTACCGGTAACCCTTGAGTTCAATCAAGGAGAGTACGGGGCCGCTGAGTGATGTCACTAAGCAACAATGACCTAGAACCTTACTTGACCATCATGGCCTTTTTATTAGGGGTAGTGAGATGACCGGCTTTGGTGCAGTCCGAAGTTGGTAGATACTCGATACTACACTCATTGAGGGTTGTTTTCTTGGAATATTTTGGTCGCTAGTTAAGTGGATAAACCAAGACAATGAACAATGAAAACAATCCAGTGATATTGAGCTACTTAGAACCCGGTTACTATTTATAGGACAGGTTTTTAAGCCAACTACACTCAAGAGGGTACTTACCTATGAAACCCCATGCAAGCCTGAAACTAGGGTTTGGTGTGATTTTTTGTACATATGTTTTGTGCATACGCCATAAACATCATAAACATCATAAAGCATCATATGCATTCACTAACCATTTCAAGGGTTTGGATCTTCATCTTTGTTCCTGTTTTGTAGGTCATGGAAATTCCTCGCAGAAATACCATTCAAGTCAACCTTGTGAGAATCTCTCCTCAACTCAAGGAGCTCACCTCAAGAATTCCGGAAAATTCATCCTTCAGTGAAAGACATGGTAGACTGCTCAGCCTAGTCAGCACCAACATTGAAGAAGACATGATGATGGTGCTATTCCAGTTCTTTGACCCTCTGCACCACTGTTTCACTTTCCATGATTATCAGTTGGTGCCCACTTTGGAGGAGTTTTCTCAACTCCTGAGAATTCCTATCCTTAATCAACTACCCTTCAACGGTACGGAAAAGGAACCAAAGCCGGAAGATGTTGCTCGAGCATTACATCTACAACCATTCGACATCAAGGGGCATTGGGAAACCAGAAGCGGCGTCAAAGGATTCTTAGCAAAGTTCTTGTTCGAGAAGGCCCAAGAATGTTGGAATTCCTTGGACCTACAAGCTTTTGAAGAGATTGTGGCACTCCTTATCTACGGGTTGGTCTTGTTCCCAAATCCTGACCAATTGGTAGATGTCAACGCCGTCAAAATCTTCTTGTCCAGAAATCCAATACCAGCATTGCTTGGGGACATCCTTCACTCATTTTACACACGAACAATGAGAAAGAGGGGTGTTCTCATGTGCTGTACTCCTATCCTTGCAAGGTGGTTTATTTCGCACCTTCCGTAATCTGTCTTGAAGAATGACCAAGGTACAAGGTGGTCCTAACGGTTGATGACTCTTACTCATTCTGATGTGCATTGGTGTTCTCGGTCCAGAGAAAATGTCATCATTGTCGATCGTTGCGGAGAATTTCCTAATGTTCCTTTACTTGGAATTAGGGGAGGTATCACCTACAACCCTTGCCTAGCTTTGAGGCAATTTGGATATGCACAGAGGGATGGCCCTCATGACATGTTGATTCCTGACCTAGTTTTTGACTTCGATAACGATGCGCAAGGACTTCGCCAAAGATTCATCAGGGCTTGGGGAAAACTCAACAAGGTTGATAGCAAGACTCTGGGACACAAGAACTCCATCCCTCTTGAGCCCTATCTCAAGTGGGTACGAGCCCGAGCCCAAAGTCTAATGATGCCTTATCCTCATGTACTCCCTGTGATTAAAGAGCCCGTCAATGAAGGAGAGGTCCTCTACACCATCCTACATCCAGACATGCCTACATCGTGGGAGGAAATGCAGAAAAGTTGGATTCAGCTCAAGGAGGAACGGAATAATTTTGAAGCCAGCTTCTACGCCAGTGAGAAGAAGGTTCTAGAGCTTACCCGTCGACTCCACGAGCAAGAGGCCCTCAACACCTACATCGCACCAAAGAGGATGCGCAATGTCTTTCTGCCTTAAGAAGTTTATTTTGTAATATTTGGCCCATGGGGCATTTATGTACTAACAAATTTCTTCTTATTAATATGACGTGCGTTCTTCTTTGTCTGAAACAATTTTGAATGTTCTAAATCCTTGAATGCATTGCATACATCAGCATACCATTCATCATGTGCATAAGCAGGTCTCACTCCAGGTTTCCTTATTTGTCTGCTGTTTATTTCAGTAGGATGGATCTCGAGCAAACAGTCAAAGACCTACAAGCTCAGAATGCACAATTCCAGCAACTCCTGATGACCTTGGCTAAGGGTCAGGAGGATATCAAGACTCAATTGGGGAATAAGGACCCAGTGAAAAAGAAGAAAAAGAGGATTTGGGTGGCTACTTTGGGGAGAAGATTTGACGGAGAAGCTCGGAGAGTGCTTGAATTTCCTCCTACTTCTGATGAAGGGACTAGTAAAAGAGATGGAGTTGCGGTGCCTTCCGAGTCTGATGCGGAGGAAGAAGAGGTTGAAGAGGATGAAGATTATTCTAACCAGCAATACCCTCCAGCTGATGATAAATACAAGGGTTTAGAAGACAGATTGGCCGCCATGGAACTACAAAGAGTACCGGGTTTGGATTTTGAAGACTTGGGCTTGGTGGCCGGGATTGTGATTCCCCCAAAATTCAAAGTGCCAGTGTTTGTGAGGTATGATGGGCTGTCCTGCCCCAAAATGCATCTCAGGTCCTACGTGAGAAAGATTCAACCCTATACGGCAGATAAAAATCTCTGGATTCATTTCTTTCAAGACAGCCTTTCGGGAGCTCAGTTGGAGTGGTTTTATCAGTTAGAAGGAACCAGTGTCAGAAATTGGGAAGATTTGGCCACCGCTTTCTACAAACAATACCAGTATAATTCTGATCTTTCTCCTACTCGTACCCAACTTCAGGGTATGTCACTAGGAACAAGCGAGGGATTCAAAGAATATGCACAAAAATGGAGGGATTTGGCTGGCAGGGTGCAGCCTCCTTTAACCGACTGTGAACTCGTTGATATGTTTCTTGGGACCCTATCCGGGCCATTTTTCAATCATCTAATTGGTAACTCTTCCGCAGGGTTTACCGATTTGATCTTAACAGGCGAAAGAATAGAAGCTGGCATCAAGTCAGGAAAGATTCAGAAGGGTGTTGTTGCGAGTGTTGAGAAGAAGCCTTTTAAGAAGGAAATAACTGTGGTATATTCTCAGGGAAGAGCAGGGAAGACGGAGCGTCGGCCAACTGTGGGGGCCGTAATGATTCAAAACACTCCGAGTGAGCAGCCTCGCTATAACCAGTCCAGACCAAATCAACAACGAGTGGAACAGCCACAACGGCAGTTCACCCGTATTAATATGACTCCAGTGCAAGTGCTTCCCCATCTATTGAAGTTGAATCTCGCCACCATCAAGGAGGCACCAAAGAATGTGAATACATCCTCTCCGCATTATCATGCCAATGCTAAATGCGCCTACCATTCAGATAGTGTTGGACACGACACCAATGATTGTTGGGCACTCAAGCATAAAATCCAAGACCTGATAGAGTTTGACGCTCCAGAGAAGCCTAATGTGATATCTTCACCCATGCCGAAGCACGACCGAAATGTCAATGCCATTGAAGAAGATTTTTATGTTGCTGATGTCAGTGATCTGACTACTCCACTGCTAACCATTAAGTTGAATTTGTTAAGGGCCGGGATCTTCCCGGGATGTAAAGAAGACTGCTATTGTTGCTACTCTCTGCCGTTTGATTGTCCGTTACTGAAGAAAGGCATCCGAGGCCTTATGGATAGTCGACAAATTTTGTTTGAAAAAGTTTCTGCTGTTCCAGTTCATACTGAAGATGTCTCAATCATAACCATTCACGCCAATCTTTCCAAGGCCGTCAAAAAGCCTGTTAAGATTACACCAGCTACAAAATCTGTTCCTTTGAAGATAACAATGCCAGGGCCTGTTCCCTATGTTTCTGAGAAGTCGATACCTATGAACTATGGCGGTGACGTCTACTACCATGGTATCAAACAAATCGAAATAATTGAAGAAAGTTCGGACGATGAAGAAGCCAACATTAGTAACATTGCAGGCACTAGCAAAATCACCAGGAGCGGGAGAATATTTTCTCCAGAGATTTCCCCTCCAAGAGCAGTCTTTGGACCCTCATCAGCTGATAAGGTCGTCCCTGCACCAATAAAACTTTCTGCTAGAACTCCTTTGATTGAAGACGTTGTTGTTCCTAGTACTGTCTCTCCTACCGCTGCTGACAAAGGTAAGGGAATCCAAGATGAGCCCGTCAGGACGAGGGCTCAACCCTTGATTATCCCAGAAACCTCCAAGAAGGAAATGGATGAGATTTTGAGGATAATCAAGAGAAGTGATTACGATGTGGTAGAACAGCTGGGGCAAACCCCCTCCAAGATTTCCATGCTGGCACTACTACTTTGCTCAGAAGCACACGCTAAAGCTCTGATAAAATTCCTAAAGGCAGCCCATGTGCCCCAGGAAACCTCTGCGGATCAATTTCAAAATTGCGTGGCTAGCCTGACTGCGGACAATGAATTAGGTTTTTCTGATGCCGACCTAACTCCTAAAGGTAGGAATCACAATGATGCCTTGCACATTTCAGTCGAGTGTCGAGGAACTACTCTCGCACACGTCTTGGTTGACACTGGGTCGTCGCTGAATGTTTTACCTAAGAAGGCCTTGGACCGACTAGATTGTGAAGGGTTGGAATTGAAGCCGAGTGATATTGTTGTCAGAGCTTTCGATGGTTCGAAGAGAATGGTCCATGGAGAGGTTGAAATTCCCATCAAGATAGGCACGGAGGTGTTTAAATCCACTTTCTATGTGATGGACATCCGTCCATCATACTCTTGCTTGCTGGGTAGACCTTAGATACACCATGCTGGGGCAGTCACCTCCTCCTTACATCAGATGTTGAAGTATCCTGTTAGGGGAAAGATCATTACCGTCCATGGCGAAGAAGAGTACATGATTAGCCACTTAAATTCTTTCTGGTATGTGGAGGTTGAAGGAGAGTTCATTGAGACACCGTTTAAACATTTCGAAGAAGTCCTTCCTGAAATAGCAGTAGCAAAGTTGGCAGCTAAGACACCGAGACAGATGGCCAGGATGGCATCTCTGGAGGACGCAAGGGCCGCAATAAAAGAAGGGAAGGATTCAGCATGGGGGCAGTTACCTGACATTCCACATAAGACAGACAAATTTGGATTAGGGTTCACAGCCGCTGGCCAGAAAGCTATGCGCCGTGCGAAGATTGAAAGGGCGCCAGTCAAGATTTCTCCCTACGGAATCAACGCTTTGGAGGATGAGGACAAAGAGAGCAACATTGAAGAGTGGATTTATCCAACTGTCAAAGGAGGATTGAGCAACTGGGAGGAAAAAGACTTTGTCCCCATCACTTTTATTCATCCGTAATTTATCTGTTAAACATTTCCTATTTGGTCTGTAATATTTACTTTCAAACAATCCGTACACTATCTTTTCACCTCCTGCCTAGCCTGGGGCATGTAGGTCCACTTGTAAGGGTTTTTGATTATTTTTCATATCCATATGCCATGTTTAATGATTCATTGGACGTTTTTCATGTGATAAACTGCTTGTGCTCATTTTCTTTCCTTTTGCATTTTTAAGGATGGCTATTCCTTACACACACCCACACTCACCAATGCAGGTACCCATCCACTCCGGATTCCATGGGTGACTATTCTGCTGTATCTTTCAATAACTATGAAGATCTGGTCAATCTAGCCGAGTATGAAGATGAAGAAGGTTGTGAAGTACCCGGGGAACTAGCCAGACTTCTGCAACAAGAGGAAAGGGCCATCTTACCGCATGAAGAGTCACTGGAAACTGTCAACTTAGGGACCGAGGAAGACCGGAAGGAGGTGCAAGTGGGTGCCAATCTGGAACCAAAAATCAAGGAGCGCTTGGTACAATTGTTGAATGAGTATGTTGAAATCTTCGCTTGGTCCTATGAAGACATGCCGGGTTTAGACACAGACATCGTGGTTCACCGTCTCCCCACAAGAGAGGATTTTCCACCGATCAAGCAAAAAGTTCGTCGAATGAGGCCTGACATGTCTGAAAAGATCAAAGCAGAAGTAATGAAACAATTCGATGCTGGCTTTCTGGCTGTTACGTCCTATCCTCAATGGGTCGCTAACATTGTGCCAGTACCTAAGAAAGATGGCAAAGTCAGGATGTGTGTGGACTACCGGGATTTGAATAGGGCCAGCCCTAAAGATGATTTCCCGCTACCTCATATTGACATTTTGATCGACAATACAGCTCAGCATAAAGTGTTTTCCTTCATGGATGGATTCTCGGGCTACAATCAAATCAAAATGGCTCCCGAGGATATGGAGAAAACGACTTTTGTCACACAGTAGGGCACTTTCTGTTATAAGGTGATGCCGTTCGGGCTGAAGAACGCAGGGGCAACTTATCAACGCGCCATGGTAGCTTTATTTCACGATATGATACATCATGAGATTGAAGTTTACATAGACGATATGATATCTCGGTCACAAACAGAGGAAGAGCACCTTGAACATCTGGAGAAGCTGTTTGCCAGGTTAAAAGAATACAAGCTCAGGCTGAATCCAAGTAAATGCATCTTTGGAGTTAGGTCTGGTAAACTCCTGGGATTCATTGTAAGCAACAAAGGCATTGAAGTCGATCCGGAAAAAGTAAAAGCAATACAAGAGATGCCTGCTCCCCGTACTGAAAAGGAGGTTAGAGGATTCTTGGGGCGCTTAAACTATATTGCCAGATTCATCTCACATCTGACTTCTACCTGTGAGCCAATTTTCAAACTCTTGAAAAAATATCAGGTAGTGGAATGGAACGACGATTGTCAAGCTGCTTTTGATAGAATCAAGGAGTATTTGCTAGAACCTCCTATTCTGATGCCACCCGTCGAAGGAAGACCATTGATCATGTATTTGACCGTCTTGGATAACTCAATGGGGTGTGTTTTGGGCCAGCATGACGAGTCTTGTCGAAAAGAGCATGCTATTTATTACCTTAGCAAAAAGTTTACCGACTGTGAGACTCGCTACTCACTGCTCGAGAAAACTTGCTGCGCTTTGGTATGGGCTGCTCGCCGACTAAGACAGTATATGTTGACTCATACTACCTTGTTGATTTCCAAAATGGATCCTATCAAGTATATCTTCGAAAAGCCCCTTTATCTGGAAGGATAGCTAGATGGCAAATGATCTTAACTGAATACGACATCCAGTACACCACCCAAAAAGCTATAAAAGGGAGTGTACTAGCTGACCATCTGGCTCATCAGGCTATCGAAGATTATCAACCCATGAGATTTGATTTCCCGGACGAGGACATCATGAATTTGGACAACATTAAAGGTGACGGACCGTATGACGGACCCGAAAAGGGATCCCGATGGACCCTGTACTTTGATGGTGCTTCAAATGCACTTGGAAACGGCATTGGCGCAGTACTCATTTCTCCAGAAGGTTGTCACACACCTTTCACGGCCCGACTTTGCTTCAGCTGCACAAACAACATGGCTGAGTATGAAGCTTGCATCCTTGGTCTCAAGGCTGCTATAGACTTGGGGATCAAATCTTTGATCGTATTCGGGGACTCGGCTTTGGTCATCAGCCAAATCAAAGGAGAGTGGGATACCAAGCATCCTAATCTTATCCCATACAAAGAACATGTCCTGACGTTGTTGCCTCATTTCGAGCAAATTACCTTCGAGCATTTCCCGCGAGAAGAGAATCAGCTAGCAGATGCTCTGGCCACAATGTCCTCCATGTTTAAACTCAACTGGGATAACGAGGCTCCCCAAATCACCATCGAGCGAATGGATGAACCTGCGCATTGTCACGAGATTAATACCGAAGAAATGGTGGAACAACCTTGGTTCCATGAAATCAAAAGGTATCTCGAGACTAGAGATTATCCTGAAGGAGCTTCCGTAAATGACAAGAAGTTCTTAAGGAAATTCGCTGCTAAGTTCTTCCTGAGCAACGACATCCTTTACAAACGAAGCCATGATTGTGTGTTACTCTGATGCGTAGATAAAGCTGAAGCAGAATTGATCATGACTGATATACACAGCGGCACATTTGGCACTCACTTGAGCGGGCATACAATGGCTAAGAAGATCATGAGGGCAGGCTATTACTGGTCTACCATGGAAGCTGACTGCCATCAACATTCCCGTACTTGCCACAAGTGTCAAGTCTATGCTGACAAAGTTCATATCCCTCCGGTTCCTCTCAACGTCCTGACTGCTCCGTGGCCCTTTGCAATGTGGGGCATTGATATGATTGGAGAGATCAAGCCCACGGCTTCCAACGGACATCGCTTCATCCTGGTTGCCATTGACTATTTCACCAAATGGGTCGAAGCAGCTTCCTTCGCCTCTGTGACTAAAAATGTGGTTGCCCGCTTTATCAAGCAAAACCTCATATGTCGGTATGGTGTTCCAGACAGGATCATCACGGACAACGGTACAAATCTAAATAACACGATGATCACCGCTTTGTGCGAACAGTTCAAGATTTATCATCACAATTCATCTCCCTATCGGCCGAAGATGAACGGTGCTGTTGAAGCTGCGAACAAAAACATTAAGAAGATCATTCAGAAAATGACAGTCACTTACAAAGACTGGCATGAGATGTTACCGTTTGCTCTGTATGGATACCGTACGACGACACGTACTTCAACTGGGGCAACCCCATTTTCTTTGGTTTATGGCATGGAAGCTGTTTTGCCTATGGAAGTCCAGATCCCTTCTCTAAGGATTATGAAGGATGCAGGTTTGAATGAAGATGATTGGATGCAGACTCGACTTGATCAACTCAATCTGATCGACGAAAAGCGACTTGCTGCTATATGCCATGGTCAGACGTATCAAAAGCGGATGATCAAGGCCTTCAATAAGAAAGTCAAACGTCAAGTGTATCAAGTCGGAGATCTTGTAATCAAGCGGATTATCTTGCCGCAAAGTGATCCCAGGGGCAAATGGACTCCTACACATGAAGGACCATTTGTGATCAAGAGCATATTTTCTGGTGGTGCAATGATTCTGACCACCATGGACGGCGACGGTTTACCGCACCCTGCGAACGCAGACATAGTCAAAAGATACTACGCATAAAATAACCCGACGAGTCGAAAACCCGAAAGGGCGGCTTGGGCAAAAATGGGCATCCCGGTGGATCGAAAACCCGAAAGGGCGATTCAGGCAAAAATTAGGGATAAAAAACAAAAAAAATCTGTACACCCGGCAAGTTGAAAACCCGAAAGGGCGGCTTGGGCAAAAAGGGGTTTCCCGGTGGATCGAAAACCCGAAAGGGAGATTCAGGCAAAAGTTAGGGAATTAAAGCGTATGACTATGTCTCGTCGGATCACTTCAAGGACAATCTCTTCATCAACCGGTTCCAGGCTTCTGATCAATCCAGTCATCGTCAAGCGAAGCATTGAATGGACAGATATTCAGAGTCGTGAAAGCTATAGCGGAATGGAATACCATGGAATTATTTCACATAGCCATCCTTATTTTGTATAAACCTTTTAAATACTTACGACAAAATCCTCTTGCTAGGATGATTGTCTCCTTTGTACAAATATACTCATAGAAAATCAATACAAATACTTTTCCCAAAAATTTGTGTCATTTCCTTTTCTTTTCTCTTGCACTATTTGTTTTATTTTGAGAAACGTCCAATGTTTTGTTAAATAGGCATATGCATTTGAAACATAATCATTTTCTTATGAGTCGGGAAAGAGGATTACAGATAGGTCAAAGGAACAGTTGGATATCTTGATACCCTTCAAAGGAAACCCCCGGGAGATTTGGAATCCATATCCCTAGCAAGTCTTGAAGCTCATCCCCAGTAAATTCTGGAAGCTTATTCCCCGCAGAGAACGGACGTCTCTCCCGAGTTTTATTCAAAGTTATTCCTCACAAGGCCTTATAACTGGGTTATCCTCAGCTAACAACCACTGAAGATCGCACTCGCCAAAAATCTTCCTATCCCCAGTGAAGCCAGACTAATGAACCTTCTCCCCATAGAGTTTTAGGAGAGCAAATCTTGAGTTCCCCAGTAAGGTCGCCAGAGATGCTTCCCTCCAAACTGAAGATTCTCAGTCTTGCATCCCCAGCAGGAGTCTACTAGATTGGTACTCCCCAGTAGAAGTCATCAGGAATTCCCCAGAGGTTTGGTATACAACCCAAGCTCCTTATTCCCCAGTCACAGCCAAGGAATTATTCTTCCCGGCAGCAGTCAGGATGTGTTTATCTTCAGCCATCCAGGATTCATCTATCCCCAGCAAGACAGCTCATCAGCTTACATGCGCATTCATTACATTCATATCACAAACATTGATATAACATATATTGCATCATACATCTCACGCAACATAATTTGATGTTTAGCTAACATTTTGTCCTTTACAGGATAAGAATGGAAAGCTATCCTTAACAGTTTCAGATACAGTTTTACACGGACTCATCATCAAGTATCCCTACACCGGTTCTTATTCAATCTCAAGATTTCTGAAAACAGTTTACGGGTTCTCCAAGTAACGGATGTTAACCTATCGCTTGTTCAGTTTTCTTCTCCAGACTTCTGAAAATAGTCTATAGATTCTTCCCAACAACGGATGTTAATCTATCACTTGTTCAGATGCAACCTTTGAAAACAGTTTACGGACGCTTCCCAACAACGGATGCTGCTCTATTGCTTATTCGATCCCAAGATTTCTGAAAACAGTTTACGGGTTCTCCAAGTAACGGATGTTAACCTATCACTTGTTCAGATTCTTATCAAGACTTCTGAAAACAGTTTATGGATTCGTCCCAACAACGGATGTTAATCTACCAACTTGTTCAGACGCAACCTTTGAAAACAGTTTACGGACGCTTCCCAACAACGGATGCTGCTCTATTGCTTATTCAACTCTAAGACTTCTGAAAACAGTTCACAGGTTCTCCAAGTAACGGATGGTAACCTATCACTTATTCAGTTTCTTCTCAAGATTTTTGAAAACAGCTTACGGATTCCTCCCAACGACGGATGCCAATCTATTGCTTATTCATATCCCCAGTTCAGAGATGGTCCAAAGCATGGACACCTTTCTGATATTCATTCCAGATGGCATCTTTAAGCCCATCCCCGACAAGTTTCTGTCACTCCTCCCGATGGCATCATTAAGCCCATCTCCAAATGGCATCTCTAAGCCCATTCTCGCATCCATTGCTTTGACGAGTGCAAATTTAAGGGGCACTCTAGTGTCCAATCTCCTTTTAACCCTCGAGTCACGAAAGGCAAACTTGCCAATCTAACTCTTCGGGTTCAAGAAGATTGAACAGGGGAAACTGTTGCACCCCAAAATTTTCCCTCCCATTTTCTCAACATTTCTCATCACAAAGCCCTTGAAGATCAAGGTCCAGTTAAGGTTTCATCTGCTCAAAACTTCTCCTTGCACTACTGACCCAAATTAGGGTTTGTGTTTGCACAAAGATGTTTTGACCTAAAATGCCTAAGATGACTTTCATGCTTCATATTGGACTCCCAAGTTTATCCTCATCAAGTTTCAAGTTTTGATTCCAAGTTTTGCCCAGTCAATTGGACAGTTGACCTAGAAATCAACTATATTGGGGAAAAAGTCAACTGTGGCCAATTGACAGTCAAACCTCATGAAAATGGACCCACATCAACATTATAAACTCATATGGACCATTTGATCAAGTTTGGATCACAATTCCATAAGAAATTTGATCAGATCACCAAAAGGGCAAAATGGTCATTTTTAGGGTGTTGACTGAACAAAGGCAATTTGTGACTGTTTGACCTAGCCAATGGCAAACCAAGCTCACATGTGGACTCAAGGACCCCATGGAATTATCTTGACATGCTCAACAAACTCAAAAGATCCCAAGTACACAAGATTGACAATTGAATTTCCCAGTCAATTGATCAATTTTGACTGTATACTGAAAAGTCAAACTTTGACTTTTTGGTCAAAATCAAGAGTCAAGATTCATTTTTCATCAAAACATGCCAAATCATGAAACTTGTTCACCAAGAAATCACAAAATGCAAATTAGGGATAGAAATTAGAATTTCTCATAACTTAGAATTTTTCTAAGTTATAAAAAACCCTAATTTTTTCCTAACTTTGCCCCACTTTTTCACCAAGATCCATTTGGATTAAAACAAAAGTCAAAACATGAAAGTTGTAGCTTGTTTCATAGTCTACAACTTTGATTCACAAATTTTTCCCATTTGAGGCTTGTATCTCAAGTTACAAATTTTTGAATAAGGACACTAAACCATTCTTAACTTAGTGAAATTTTAACCTATTTTGACAAGGTTTTCTACCCAACTTCAAGGCCATTTTCCATACACTTCCACTTCGAATTTCAATTTGCATTTCAAATATGGATTGTAGTACACATTCCAAGATTTCCAAAATGTCCAAGAACTTCTCAAACAACCTCATAACTTGAGAGAATCGAATTTCACAATTTGGCAAAAACTCACTTTTGAATTGATCATGAACATGTTCATAACTTAAGCCATTTTCAAGTCAGCATAGTTTGTGCTAAATTACAGGTCCTAAAACCCTTTGACACTCAATAATTCAATGCAAAACCTTTGTGCCAAGGCCTTGTTTCATGAGTTCAAGCATTGCCTAAAGGATTAATCCATTTATAGATAAAGCATTTCTTCCATTTTTGCAAAAGGTAACTTTATGTCCAATTGAAAATCCAAGCAGTACAAATGCGATCTAATTGGCACAAGATTATGAGCAAAACACTCTGATCAAGGAGAGATTATGCAGCTCATTAGGGGGCCTCTACTGACCTAGAACACAACTTGGGCATTTGTTGCTTAAAGTGTAAGTAACTTGGCATATTGTAACACAACTCTCATATCAGCTTACAAACACTTAAGCAAACTTGTCAAACAGATCCAGGACATCATAACCAAGCTAGTACACGACCCTAACATCTCTCATACACTCCCAATCTCAGAATCACCTTCAAACTGCAAAAACAGGGCCATGCCTGCAGTTTGAGTGCCATCTTCCATTTCCCTCAAGCTCTCTTGCCCAAACCAGTTCACACACATTCCCTAGCATCTATGCAAGCTGACCATGACTTGAAACACGACCTGTAACTCCTCTAACAAGTTCCACCATTTTCATTTTTCCATTTTGCAGTTGAAGTTCTACAGCTCAGTTCAAGGTGTCTCAAGGCAAAGTAAATATTGGAACAGCATCACCACACCTCAAGGAAGCTATACCAACCATTATCTTGCACTGAAAGCTCCCCATTTGCCAGATAGAACTTCAACTGAACAGGTACTTTGGTGAACTTCTATCTCTCTCATTAGGCATCATTAGCTCTAAGTTTGTGAATAAGCAATGTTCTACTCATGCCACTGAACCTGTACATGCTTTTACTTTTCATTTCTTTTGCTTGAGCTGTGAGAATTTAAGGTTTGAAAATGGCAGAAAACTTAGGTTAGGATTTGGGATTGTTAAAATTCTCTCTCATTTCTGAGAGTTAGGAGATGTTCTTTATATATTTGGAATCGTGGTTCCATGCTTAACATTTTTTGTGTTGAAAGTTTGTGCAAAAGATCAAAGAATCAGGATGTTGGGATGGAAGAACAGGGCACGCGTTTTTTTGAATATTGTTGTTCAGAGGTTGAAGAAAGGTCTTCATGGGCTGGGCTTATGTTGACTTTCCTTTTTGCACCATATAATTTGTTCTGAACCCCCTGAGCCCATTTGCTTCATTTTTAATGTTTTTTGACTTTTTCTTTTTTTAATTGACTCATTTATTTTTTCTCAGCATATTAAAAATATAAAAATATTTTTTCTCATCATTTTTGAATTTATTAGGTATTTATTTGATTTTTCTTTTAGTTTGTACATAAATAAATAAATATATACTTTTTGTTTAAAATACTAAAATAGCACAAATATATTTTATACACTTTTATCTTATTTTTACTTCCTGAAAATATTTTATAGAAAAATACTTTTTTTATTTAAATATTAAGTATTATTAATTAATATATATAATACATATTTTGTAAATAATATAAATAAATAGGTATGTATTAATACACTTAGGATATAAATACCAAAAAAAAGGTACATATTTTATTTTTTTAATATTTAATACTAAAAAATACATTTTTACAAATATACTTCATTTTTATTTTATTTTTTGTACATAAATAGTAAATATTATATACATTAAATAATTAATCCCCTTTTGATTAAAATTAGGGTTTTGCCCTAAACATGAGAATACTCCAAAAATAATACCCTTTTTTTTATCTCTTTTTATTTTTACATAAATAATACTTTTTTCATACACATAAAAATTCCTTTTTTACATTTTGCATATTTATTTCATTTCCATTTAATTATGCAATTATTTGTATTGTAAATATTCAAAGAAAATGATGTAATAGCTAGGTTTAATTTCTTGTCTAAATATACCCCATTTGAAACATTGTACCCCCTCCCCATATTATTGTGTTGTAATAGTGTAGAAATTTGAATTTCGCACTTTAATGCTTTCTAAACATACCATGTTAGAATTAGGGTTTGTATGCGAATAAAACGAACAAAATAGTTTGACCTAATTTCAAGATAAATAAGCATGAAAATGGACAACACATTTCACACTTGCACCCCTAAGGTATCCCACTTTGTTGCCTTCAAATAATTGGGCCATGTTGCATGTTAGGTTTCTTTGGGTAAAACAAACAATCAAATGATCATAAGTCCCTCAATGACGCTGTCTTTGTAGGTAAATACCAGTCGGGCAAAGGAAGCAGCGGTAGAAGATGAAGACTTCAAGAAACTTAGGATATAGTTTCATTTTATTTTAATCATTTGTAATAAACATTATTATAAATACTGTAAATAAAATTACTGTATTTAAATAACACTTGTACCAATAATTAAAAATAAATAAAAGTCCTTTTGTCAGATAATTCTCTATTTCACTGTCTATTTAATTATTTAAGTTTCTTGAATTAAAATAACTGGAAGTACATCCCAATTATTCTAACTTAGAAATTATAAATAATCAACAAACGTCCGACGTTCCAAATAACCAAAAGCATTGCACAGTTAAACAAACAAACGTCCATATGCCTTTCACTTCACTGATTAAACCAACACTTCAAACTCTCAATCAGAAGCCTCAACTTCTATCCCAGATGTTTAGACTTTTAGAAACAAACAAGAATCTTGAACAAGCGTCAAAGCAGTGTGACAATAAATTTAGACACTGTGGATTCAAATTCTTCTGAGAATACGCGTGCAAACCCTAATTCTGGATTTATTGTCGAAGAAACGTCTGCTTGATCAAACCCTGAGCCAAACTCAACCAAATCAATAGAAACCCTAATAATTTGTTTGACTGATTCAAAAGTTAATGGAAACCCTAATTTTGTTTGACTGATAAGAAAAGTCTGTTTGATCGATTCTTGAGCCAATCTGAAAAATCAGGAAAAGGCCGAAGCTGTGATTTCTTGTAAAAAGAGGAGGGAAAATTTTGGGGTGCAACAGTGACGTTTATGATGTTTATGATGTTATGATGTTATGATGTTTATGTACAAGTGCATATACAAAGCAAACAAGTCCTCAGTTTAGGCTTGCACGGGGTTTCAGGTAAGTACCCTCTTGAAGTTTTAGTTGGCTCAACCTGTCCTAGTTAAAAGTAACCGGGTTCTAAGGGATCTCAATATCACTGATCTTTCCCCCAAGTTTCATTCGATAAGCGATTAACTCGCAACCAAACAAAACTCAAGAGTCAAACCTCAATGAGTGTAGCATCGAGTATAAACCAACTTCAGATTGCACCAAAGTCGGTCATCTCACTACGTCCTAATGACCAAGTTGGTCAAGTAAGGTTCTAAGGTCGGTTGATGCTTTATGACACCACGCGGCGGCTCCGTACTCTCCTTGATTGACTCAAGGGTTACCGGTACCAACCAAAGTGCCACATCAACATAGCTACTGCTTCAACCGTGTCAGTATACCCCGCACAGTTCCCTCACAGTTTATTGTTACTTACCTAAAAGGTGTCCCCAAATCCGGGTGTAGGATTTTTTAACAGTAACCCAAACAAGGAACCAAAATATAAAGCAAGCAAATCAAACAATGTAAGCAAGTAAATATGATCTAACCCTAAGGTAACCCCACTTTAGATAAAATTCCCCAGCAGAGTCGTCAGTTCTGTGATACAGTGGGAGAACTGACTTGGGGTTTTGCGTTTGTGTTCGTAAAACATTGCGGTTTAGCAAGAGTCGCCACCGACTTTTCTTTTATCCAATAAGGAAAGGTGAAAAAGCACAGGAAAGACCTTTCGAGATGTTTTCATGAGTTCGGGGGGTAGATTATGAAAAGGGAAGGTATTAGCACCCTTTCCATCCATGGTTCTCCATGGGCTCTTAGTTACTTTTTAGATCACTTGCTTTTGTTTGAAAGTCGTGCTTTTGTGTGGTTTTAAAAGTATTTTGAAAAAGGTGCCATCGTTTAGGCAAACTTTGCAATGATTCCCGTTCGTAAGAATGTATGCAAAGTGTTGAGCTTTTGAAAATATTTCATGTTTGGAAAGTGTTTTGAAAGTGTATGTGATTGTTTTGAAAACAGCAAGGATGTTTGTTTTGAAATTGAGCAAGTAACTAAAAGTAATCTACCTACTCAAAAGGTTTTAGATGTGTTTTTCCTCCTCCTTTAGATGTTGCTACCTTACCATTGATTTGATAAGAAGCCCCATCGTTGGATGTGAAGGGACGAGCATTGGGTCATTGTATGACCATGATAGCAATGTTGTGAAATGACTTAGCACTTTTCTGTAGGGACTAAGATCATTTTGAAAGGCAACTTTGATAGCGTCATTGAGGGACTATGATCTTTTTCGATTTGTTTATGCTAAGACATCCCACATGCATAACATGGCCATTTTTGTAAGGCAACAAGTGGAATTTCCTTAAGGGTGCATGTGTGCAAGTGTGTTTGATTGCATGCATTTTGTCTTTGATTTTTAGGTTGTCTACTTGTTGATTTTTATATCTTGTCATATACCCTAATTACTAGCATATATTGAAAGCAATAACAGTGTGGAAATGTAAAGTCCTATGCTATTACAACATTTAAGGGGATGGGGGTACATATTTATGAGTGAGGGTTGCAAGTTAAAATTCTAGGTTATTTATTACAACCATATTGAAATAGACAAGAATGTACAGGAAATGTAAAATATTTGTCTGTTCAAAAAAGAAAATAACTTGTGTTTAAGAAAATATTTTTTGTCTTTTTATATTAAAAGAAAATATATCATGCAAATGTAAAATATTTTTGGTGTTTTTTTTTGTTTTTGATTAGAAATAAAATAAAATAGAATGGCAAAGATAAAAGAGAAGAAAACATAACCAACGCATAGTAGAAGAGGTCAGAAGTTCTAACGTTAACTTGCTGCACAAACAGAAACATGTTAGCAAAATATGGAAGTTCAGAAGTTTTGGACCTTCGCAATTGTCAGAACTTTGCCTCTCTCCTGGCCAGTCAGAACATCTGCAGCTTAGTCATTTACAGAATAGAAGTTGCATGCATAATAGTTATGACAATATTTCATGAAATATCAGGAGCAAGAATCAGAGGCAACATGTATTTGCTAGTTCTAATTCTGAGTCCTATTTTCTTTATGAAACTCTGAACTGGGATTTATTTTACTCAGGCAAGCAAATGCATGAACTTTCAGAATATGTACATCCTCAAGATCAGAATATCTACATTGTGCTGAATATGCAAAAATCTGACAATGCTTAATCAGTTATATAGAGAGTCAGCAAAACTTACCTTGCAGCTTGAAAGGATTATGTAAATTGGAGGTTGTTCTTGAATTCTGGTGATGTTCTGAGTAGCTTCTTCGCGTACTCAGCAGGATGGAAGTTTGCAACTTCTGAAGCAGGCAAAGGAGTGATATTCTGACTCCTTTGTGGTGAAAGTGAACGGAGAATGTGTTACTGTTTTGATTATAGAATCTGGGATGGCTTAAATCAAGAACACTTGAGGAAAAATGGAGTTTGGATATAATGAATCAATGCTAAGATTTTGGTATTTTGTGTTTATAGTTTCCTGGGTTCTTGGAATTTTTGCAGTGGTTCAAAGCCTTCTTTCTCAATTCTTTCTTCTCTTTCACCAATTTTCTGGTAAAAGGGAGAGAGGTCTGGTCAAGAGAGAGGTGTGTGTGGGGGGGGGGGGCTTTTCAGTGTGCAAATGGTGTTCTATTTATAGGGAAATTTTGCAGTTGGGGCGGTCAAGTGGCACCAACATCACCTGCTTGATGTTGATTTACTCTTGAAGTAAGCTTAAACAAGTGGTGGTTCATTGCATTCAAGTTGGATGGTTAACAGCGCTTCAGCTGGATTTGGCAGCGTGAATCAATGAAAAGCAGAGACAGCGTGTGGGTCTAGCATACTTTTGTACAAAAATTTGTCTTCCCAAGACAGTAGGGGTACACGTGGAGAGACTACCTTGGATAAAGACTCAGAGGCGGTTTGTGAGTATTAAATGAGTTCCCATGTGATATTTTGGATCCTTGCTTGACTCTGGATTAGAAGTTCTGCTTCAGTTTGGCATCTCATCTTCTGATCCTCTTATCTTCTGACTTCAGCATGTTCTAAGGGATCCTTCAGAACTTCCAGTATACTTACAACACACTTTGTTACCTTCTTTGACTTAAACTCTGACTGGACCGTTATGAACACTGGCTCAGAAGTTCTGACTAAACTCTGTCTTGAGAACATCCAGAATTTGCTGACTGTGAACAATGGCTCAGAAGTTCTAAAATTGTCACATTTCTTAAATACTTAGAAAAATTTCTAAGTCTTTAAAATTTGATTCTTCCAAAGTAAGATTTGACTTTTGAAACTCTTGATGAAGCAGACTTCATATTCCAACATGTCTTGATGAAATATGATTTTTGATTTGATTTTGATCCAGAAGTCAAAGTCAGACTTCTCTAGCATGCAAATGACCATTTTTCCCTTGTGAATGGCTTGCTTGGAAAAATTGTTAATTCAAGGCCTGGGGACTTGATGAAAGAACACTTGAGGATCCAGGGTGATCCCTTGAGAAATGAGAGGGCAAATTTTGGGGTGCAACAGAAGTGTTGATGATAGAAAGAGTACATCAGGAGGATGATTCTTTCTGGGAAATAATCTCATATCTTGGTTTAACAAGAAGCAAAATCGTGTCTCTGTCCACTGCTGAGGCTGAGTACATTGCTGCCGGAAGCTGTTGTTCTCA